>PVKB01002869.1:0-223435 GCA_004027205.1 Ctenodactylus gundi
CCCCCCCCCCCCCCCCCCGCCCAAACCAAAAAGAGTCCTTGTGAAGAGTTCTGCATACTTTGTGCTATCAAATCCTTGTAGGGAACTTTCCTAGTCTCATCAAGCACCATCAAGAAGCAGTGATGGGTGGCTTTGTTAGGCTGTGGTCTGACACATAGTCACAGCACTTGTGAACACCCACTGGACTACTAAAAAGTGGCCCATCACAAGATGGAGTTACTTTGGGTTGGCCTCGAGGACAATTCTTCCAACATGCAATGATTGGAATGTTCTCTATCTGTGTCATCAGATATGGTAGCCACAACCCACAGGGGACTGTCAATAACTTGACATGTGCCTAGTGCATCTGAGAAACTTAATAAATTTAAATAGCCATCTTTTACAATCTTCAGTTTGCAAATTAAAACTGTCACTGAGGGCAAGTTGGGTTTGTCAGTATTGGACTAAACTATTTTGATGGTTTGGAGATTTTGATTCCTTACAGGTTCACCGAAATGAAGACAAATCTACTACCTTGAAACTGGCTGATTTTGGCCTTGCAAAGCACGTGGTGAGACCTATATTTACTGTGTGTGGGACTCCAACTTATGTAGCTCCTGAAATTCTTTCTGAGAAAGGTAAGTGTTACATATTCCTCTGCAATCAGATTCATTTAATAGCAAATGCCTTATTTTTAAAAGTTAGTATTTTTCAAAACAAAGCAGTTAGCAATGTCATAAAATTAAAACTAAAATGTGGATTTAAATTTTGGTGGAAGTATTTAGACCAGGATTCCTTGACCAGACAACTTTTTCCTCAGCACGGCTACCCTTATTTCAGAGGACAATAATGGTATATGTGTGTTTGTGTATATATGTGTGTGTGTGTTTGTGTGTACACGTATATTATGGAAAGAACAATGAAAAGAAAGATGGTGGAGAATTTCATGGGAAACTGGAGCAAGCAAGGCTATTTGTGCTGGTGACACAAGGCTATCATGGGAGAGAATTGAAGAGATTTGCATAATATTTGGTTTAAAAATGTCTTCGTCAACCTTGCATTTAAAGGAAAAAGGCATCAGGTATCTTATTTCAGGCCTCAAAATATTTATTACCTACTTGTATATTGTGTGAGGATCCAAGGATCTGTTAAGCCACATCCTCTGTAAAATATATTAAAAAAGGAAACAATGATTATACATCTCCACATATATAGACTAGTGGACTCATGTGGCATTCCAGAACAGTTGGCTTGCTCACCCCAGGTAAGATGGGAAAACTCTGGATGGATTGCGGTCTTGCTGATAAGGAGAAGGGAAGGGAAGTTTACCAGCGACAGGAACACCATAAAAGCTCAGATAAGGAAACTAGAATACGCTGAGTCTGGGTAGTAGAGGTTTTGGGACGACTAGTCTGAATGGCCAGAGAGAGGTGCAGTTGGTTGGGTATGTTGAGTTTGCATCCGCCACAGATGTGAAGGGGTTTAGATTTGGAAGAGTCAGCATAGTAGCCACTGTAATGTGGTGACCAGGGGACAGGAGAATACTGAGATGCATGGGCATTTCGGTGGACACATCAATGAACTGGATAAGAGAAGAAGAAAAGCCTGTGGACAACATGAACTTGTGGGAAAAACACACACACACACACATTTTTGGTAGCATTAACTAAAATAAGGTGTTTGGAAAGAAGGGCTCTTGGGAGATAGGGGGTTGTGGTGGGTTAAAACTGGACACATCGAAATTGTTGTAGGAGCATCAGGATGGATCATGGTATGTGCAGTTGGTAAGGAGGGGAAGCCATGGGCCAAACACAGAGTTTTGAGACTCTTCAGTGTAGTGAGTGAGCCGGGGCAACAGTGAGCTCCTTGCTGGTGCCAGCACGGATCTGAAGGGGCCAAGAGTTCTAGCGTAGGAGGGGAAGGTATCACCTGAGGCAGGAAGAAGATCAGAAAAGTATGATGACACAGGGGCTATCCACATGTTTCAGGAAGAATTAGATCTTCTCCAAAAGTGTAAGATGGATGAGAACTGAGCCAGTGCCCTGAAAGGTGGCCCAGAGGAGCCAGGTGTAGTGTGATCCCTGTACTGTAGGAGGCTGAGGCAGGAGGACTGAAAGTTCAAGCTCAGCCTGAGCAACTTAGTGACTTAACAAGGCCCTGTGTCAAGATGAAAAGTTATAAGAAATGAAAAGAAGAGAAAAGAAAAGAAAAGTAACTGGGGATGCAGCTCATTGTGAAGCCCCAGGTTATTCAACCCCCTAGTTCTGCTAAAACACACCCCCCCGCCCCCCAAAAAACCAAGCCAGTATGAGTCAATAATGACATATCCTTGTCACATTCTTGCCGATTTGTAGCACAACAGATTTACTCCGGGACTTAATAATGAGTATCTAACTCTCATTTTAAATCTGCCAAATGTTTTCCTTTCCTGAAGTTAAAAAGTTAGAAAGCTTATGAGAATGTATACAGCTTTACAGCTGTTACAGCTGAGAGGATAATTATGTGATATGTATCAAAAAAACCTTCACTGTGTTTGTGTTTTCATTTCTAGAAAGTTACTGAAAGAATAGAATCAGGTTTGCCCAAATATATCATATATAAGGATGTGCATCAGAAAATTCCTTGTAGTTGTAGAAAATTAGAAAAAAAAAAAACCTCTCTTAAATACAGGAGATTGATTGTGTGAAGAGAATGCCAACACAGCTACTTAAAATCATGTTTGTGACTGGTGGTTTGCATGTTCTTCGTAAGAATTACTGTGTAGAAAATGCCATTATAGAATGATATATGCATAAAATAGGGGATAAATATGTTTAATGTGATCTTAATTTTGTTTAACAAAAGTACATCTGGTGTGTGTGTGTGTGTGTGTGTGTGTGTGTGTGTGTGTATGATTTTGGGTACATACCTGTTAGGGGACACAGCTAATACACATTTGTCTTTTAAGAATCACTAAAAAGGCCAGTAAATAGTTGTTGAATGAGAGGATATGAAGAGATTGGAAATAGAGACTGTTGTTGTAGACCAGGGCTCATCCAGCTGTCTCTGGTGTCGGGCCAAGTTTTAGACTTTCCCATATGGTGTGCACTTGTGCTACATGTGTGGTTTACTGTGTGCATTTCACAACACCTGACCCAATCTTCAGCAAGGTGCATCTATCTGTCATGAAGCTGAATGTGATAGCCATGTCAAATTTCTGCTAAGTTTCCAAACATTTGCTTTCCATTTCTGTGCTTAGCTTCTCACAATCTGGTTATAAAAGACTGCAAAATGGTTCCTGCCCTGACCAAGTGACACTGATCTAGATCTCTTTTTTTTTTTTTTTGTCAGAGTTAACACAAAGGGAGGGGCCGTTAGTAGTAAATCCCAGCATGTATTTGGAAGTGGCTTCTGCTTACTGAGACCTGAGTTCCTCTGTGACTTAAAAAACTGAGTTCTCCACCGAATTCCATCACAGTTGACCCTACCTGATCTCAAGCTTGCTGTGTTCATGCCTCTGTTTGTGCAGGTTACGGCCTGGAGGTAGACCTGTGGGCCGCAGGTGTGATCCTCTACATCCTCCTGTGTGGCTTCCCTCCCTTCCGTAGCCCGGAGAGGGACCAGGAAGAGCTCTTTAACATCATCCAGCTAGGTCACTTTGAGTTCCTTGCTCCTTACTGGGACAATATTTCCGACGGTAAGATCTGGGGCTTCCTCGTGTAAGGGTGTGGAAGGGGTGAGTTGAGACTGGGACCCCAAAGCAGCTTTCACATGTATAAGAAGACACACAGAAGGCCCACTGCAGTACCAGGCATGGAGGTAGGCTTTTGATATTCCATGCTTTCACCTTTACTTTCTCAATAGCTTCATGGAGTGTATGTAGCAGTCCCAACACATGACTTACTTTGAGCTTAGAAAAACAAATAAACAAACAAACAAACCAAACTAACCACCATTGGCAGTTAACCGGTGCTTTTTAAAATGGAAGTTAAAGAACATGAGAACTGGAAATTATCAGAAACGCTGTAACTTTCATTTGGGAAAAGAAGGGCCTTCTTATGTATAGAAGTGTGCGTGAATAAACAGATTCAGACTGCTCAGGTACCCGTGGATATGGTACTGTGCCCCATGGTGTGCCTGGAGGGTAGGGTGCTGCACGGTAAGAGGCGCAGGTCCTCGTTTCATTCCAACTGATTTCAGATGGAATCTTTACTGTTGTCTCTGCTGATTTATCTGCAATAATCACTGGCCTTTTAAAATGAAAAAACTAGATGTTTGGAGGTTTTGAATCTTTAGCTTAAAAACAGGGAGAGGAATAATTCTTTTTTCAACTTCCCCTAAACATGCCATCTACAGTTGGTTACTGAGCTCTTCCCACCCCCAGCATCTGTTTCCTCCCTGAGAATGGAGGCTGTGGGATGGGAAAAACCCCGCATACCCCACCTGCAAGGTAAGGAGCTGCATGGTTTGCTGTAGGTACGCTGAGGGTCCTGAGATAATCAAGACAGAGGCAGTTTGGGAACTAACGGATGAAGCATCGTTTTGGAAAGTCCTGAGCAACACTGTCTTTAGATTTGGGCCTGAGTGGCCTTTGTCCTGGATCTCATACTGTAGATGACCCTCCTACTCACAGAAAAAGGAAACTGTGGGGCCACAGGGATGTGACCCCAGACATCAGATGTCAGAATTCCCTATACAAATGGCACAAACCCAGTCAAGGTCTGTGAGACTTCTTTTCTCTTTGCACCAAAGGGATAGCCATTGGTGGGGCTGTTTGGAGGATATAGACAAAGCTTGAGGCAGGATGTCTGATTGTCCTCACACGTGTATGAGAGTCTGAAAGTGCTCAAGTTTAATCTGTCCTTCCAGCCTCTGAGTCCTCTGAGAATCCTGAGGAAGGAGTGGGCCTGTGCCCTCTGTAGGGAGAATTTACCTCATTTGAACTGGGTGAATGGGGAGGAGAAAGGGAGAAAGCTTGTGGTATCCTTGCTCAAGAAATGGCTGGACAGTAGGTGGGAAGAGGTTACTGATGGGTAGGCAGCTGATCTTGAGCAAGAAGCTGCCCCCAATAAAGGTTAAACTTTTTTTTTTTCCTGCTGTACATTTCGTAAGTGTAAGAACAGACTCCATGAACCAGGTAGGTAGAATCAGCAGGCCAGGGAAGGATCTTTTCTTCTCCCCACCTGCCACCTGGTCACCACCTCACTCTAGAATCAGCTGTGGTCCTGGACCAAAAATGAATTCATTTTGAATGTGCACCATTTCTTTATACATTTTCAGTTTTGCCAATATTTATCAACTTAGGAAGAGTGAGCATGTTTTATTTAAAAACTTGTTGGTTTGAGTTAAAAATTAAAACTACCTGACCTGTTATTTGACCTTCACTTGCTCTTGTGTTCTGATGAGTGCCTGGATGTTAGATGAGGTGTGAGTCTGGCCCCATGATTCTATAGAAATAAACGTCCTCTACAGAGTCCTTCAGACTAAACGAAGTAACAGTTTATCTCCTCTGTCTCATTAGCCACGTTTCAAATGCTCAGCAGACACAGGGAGATAGAACAGTTCTCCAATGTTTCCGTTTTGTGTTGGATTGTGTGGCTCTAGAATATGAAACAACATAGATGGGTGCGTTCTTATTTCATCTACAGGGAGGAAGAATTCAGAGCCACCTGCGTTGACCATATTTCCCCCTCTTTCTGTCATTGCCACAGCTGCCAAAGATCTGGTGAGCCGGTTGCTGGTAGTAGATCCCAAAAAGCGCTACACAGCCCACCAAGTTCTTCAGCATCCCTGGATTGAAACAGCGGGTAAGACCACAGTGAACCTACACAAAGAGGTGTCCTCCAGCAGCGAGGGCCACGTCCGGAGCCAGCCCAAGAAGGCTGCAGAACAGGCCCTCTAGTCACTGCTGCCGGCATCTCATCAGCTTCAGTGCGGCTTCAATTCTCTGGGAGAGGCACAGTAAAAGAAAATTTGTAACTTAATTGGAGAAGCAGAAGAGATATTCAGTGTATCTTAAAACATATTTTAAAAAATAAACTGAATTTTAAGTCTTGTAATATAATTTTAGGTTCATATATTTAAGGCTTTTAATACATTTTTTGCTGTTGTTTTTGGTAAGAGTTGCCACCAGTGGGGAATTTTTGATAATAATGACATGTTTTGCTTCCTCCCTATAATCAAGTTCACGGTGAATTACATGAGCGGTGCTTACAAGTATCTAAACTCTTTTGTGAAATTAATAAGGGAATCGTAGTCTCTCTGTGTTAATAAAACATGTTCTAAGTAACAAAAGTGGATCTGTATTGTGATTACTTCCTAATGCGAGTGATGAGAACCGGGGAATTATAGTTCTGTGTCTCGCAAAGCCAGGATGACTATATACAGATATGTTCGACACTTGATTAATTGACAAGATCTGATTATTATATTTTGGATGTGCTAGTGGAGATCTCTAGCATTTTAGTCTGAACAAATATTAGATCTCTAAAAAAGAAATTAGTGAATCATTCTTGCCTCTGTAATGTCTGTTTTTACTGTTTTTTGGACCAGTTATTTCTGAGCCTGAGTCAATACTACATAAGGTCAGGCACTCAGACTGTATTTGTGTTAACATTTCTAGATCACAAGGGAGCAGTTTATCTCATTAAAATATCAGAGTTTCAGTAAATAAATTATACAGGGACACGAAGGAGCTGCAAGACTGGGTGCATTCCCTCCTGTGGGGCAAACACAATGAACATATATTTCAGATTTCAGATGACTCTGGAAGTATGGATCAGCCAAAAGCAAAACATGTCCTGATGTTGCCTAAATTGATCTTGCCAGGTTTTGTTGGATTTCTCAGTGGGCACAGACTCCATGGGAGCTTCTCACCCCTACTTTCCTTCCGTATCAATTTTGCAGTCATCTGGTTGAAGGGGTGTAATATTAACCAGGAAACAGGAAGCACTAGAGACTTCGTTAAAAGGAATTCTTGGAGCATACTGGAGAATGAAAACCACGCAAAGGAGGCTCTCTAACAGTTTAGTAGATTCCATTCCTAGGTGGAGAATCAAGGATGAGGGTGGAGTTGTTACAAGTTAGAAACTTGGATAAGAAACTTTTTGTATTGGATGCTGCATTGTGCCACTCAGATCTTCTTTCGGAGCTGAGGTGAACAGATGCTGGATGTGCTACCCTCTGGCAGCTCTCAGCTCTGAGCACGCTAACAGGAATTGCCTTTAGTTGGACTCAGACTGCACCAGAGTCAGTCCACATCCAGAATGACTGGCCCATGTTGGTAAGGAAAATTCAGCACGTGGGGACACCGCTGAAGGGCTATCCAGTTTCTGAGCTTCTTCTGAGGGTTGGCTGAGTCCTGAGGTTGTAGCACAGCTTCTCCCTGCTTAGTCCTGCTTTTTTCTTGTTCCACCCAGAAGGATAAACCTGAGACTGCACCCTAACATAAATTTTCAGGTTAATCTGGGCCACAGTGTTGGATTTTTAGGGAAGCAAACCCACAATGCCTGCTAGTAATGTGGAGCCAATGCAAAGAGGAACTAAGTGGGGCTTACAGAAGCTTAGAGGCAGCTTAGAAAAGAGGTGCTGTGGTGGTGAGGCCCTGGCCTCACAAGGAGAGCGCTACTCAGTAAGCCATGCAATGCTACTAACTCTGGGAATGTGAAAGAGGTTCGGAACTGGACCTCACTGCTATTGGGATGTCTTTTGATAAAGGTACAAGTGACCTCCATGTCACAAGATCCAAAAAGAATGTTTGATCCTCATGATATTCTTGTTTGACCCCAATGACGACTGTGTCATTTCTCCTGTTGGTGTCTGTGATGCCACATTTTCCTGGTTTTTCTCCTATATTCTGCCAGCTCCTTGTCGCCCTAATACAGGTTTAGTCTTCCAGTTTCTAAAATTTTATTCTTTAGGGAAATGAAAAAAATCCTGATGAGCTATCACTAAATGCCCAGTAGAATGGGTAAAATTAAGTACCTACAGTGAAAAGTCTGACTATACCCACTCTCATAAAGAATGTAGAATGTCTACCATTTTTGTTCCTTGCTGGTGAGAATGGTAAGACAAACAGACACGCACACACAGACACACACACACACACACACACACACATAATCTGGCCAGTAGATATATATGATGCTCATAAGTGTTTTGTTTGTAATAACTTAAAAGTGGGAACAGCTGGAATGTTCAAATATTAGTGAATGGGTAAACAAATTGGGGATTCTCCATGCGGTAAATAATCCTCATCCACATGGAGGAAATGAATTGACACAGGCACAGCACGCATGGATCACCAAATAGTTAAGCTGAGTGGAAGAAGTCAGACCGAAACAAGAGAGGCTATTGGCTACATTCTAATTATTCCATTCATACGCTGTTCTTGAAAATACAATCTAATCGATAACAACAGAAAGTCAGACCAGGCATAGCCTAGGGGCAGAGGTGGAGAAAGGAGGGAAAGGGATTGCAAAGGGACACATTTGCAACTTTAAGGTTGATGTACTTGTTCATTATCTTAAATGTAGTAATGAATTCATGAGTGAATGTATGTCAAAACACCAAGTTATATAGTTTTGCTGTGTGCAGTTTATTGTGTGTCTATTACACTTGAATAAAACTGTTGAAATACAGTTGCAGTTTCTCATAAACAAGTCCTACACTCTCTCCTCCTGCATGCTCATTTTAGCTTCCACCCTTTCCCCATTGTGAGCTTTGCCGTAGTCACACAAATAATCTTCAGACGTGACCATTTCCTTCTTTTGGGGCCTTAGTACTGAGCACCTCTTCTCTCTAGAATGATTTTCCTCCATGTCTTAGAGGTCTCAGCTCACGTACTGCCTCCCCCAGATACTGCCTTGGCCTGGCCTGTGTTATTCCCTTAAGGTGCTCCTCACTACTGGAAATAAACTTTTTTTGTGGGTGGGGGGGAGCTGTCTGTCTGTCTCCCACCCACAATCTCACACTAAAATATAAGCTCCGGTGTTGCATGATACCGGGACAGAGAAGCAGGACACCTAGGCTTATGTAGGCAGCAGCTTTATTAATCCTCTGACAGTGACCAAACAGATTAATATCCAGAGGCTGGACTCAGAACAGTCGAGGGCTCCCCCTCATACACAGTTTAAACCTTCTGTCTCTCCCATCTGGCAACAGGTAATTGTGATTGGGTACTATAAAGCTGCTAGGCAGTGACGCTAAAGTTATAGGATGGCACTTGGAGTTAGAGGTGGTTCTAGAGTGCACATGTGTGTGTGGAGCTTTGCTGGTGACGACGTCATGCTGCCTTCACGTTGATAAGGCCATACTGGCCCATTTCTTCATTCTCACAGGGACAAGTGTAGGCCCTACCACACCAGGAAAAGGACAAAAATCTTTTCTGTTTTCTTTTTTCCCCACTATGCCATTAGAGTCTAGAACGATGTCTAAATTACTTAGGCTCACAGCAAATATTTATTGCATGCATGAAATAATCCTTGATTTACTAATGAGGCAATTGAGGCTCCAAGTCACACAGGATGTGACTGAAGAAATCTGACCCTACTAGTATAAAAGACCATGGATTTTTTTTCAACGCCCATCCTTCTTAGGAACCTGGAAAAACTCACCTCTCCCCCTTTCTGTATCTGCACCACGGGTTTTATGACACTGTCCATGGTCCTGTGTAGATCACCATGACGACCACTCTCTGGCAGATAGTAATGGCTGACTTTCTGCGTCAGAGACTTGGCATCGCTGGTTTAGGTCCATTGAATGAAAGTTTTCCACATTTTAGTTTTTCTTCGATTGGAGTGCATTTTACACTTGAAACTCTTATTCAAAGGAGGGTATTTCTTGTAGTGATGGCAGTATAAAATCTGGAGGAAAACTGATCTTAGAGCTCAATAATTGTTTTCCAGAAAGCAGTGAAACTCTGGATAAATATTGCAAATGTCTCTTTTTTGGGTTGTATTCTTTTTGTTTTACACGTGCTATACACAGTGGAACCAGACATATATTTTGTTCTTAATGGTATATTGTTTTTCTCCCTGTCTATCTTCCTGAGAGAATCTTGGAATCAAATAATATAAGAACATAAAGATATATCTAGATTTATCCTGACAAGTCTCATATCACTGAATAGAGCTGAAGAAGAAAATTTAACCTTGAGAAAAATTATATTGAGAGATCTGGCCACTATTACAGAAGTCACTGAGCCCAGAGAAAATGATGTGTTTTCTGTTGCAGTACCTGTGTAATTTATGTCAACAGAAAGTCAATAATTTCATCACAATCTGAAAACAAATTTCACTTGAGGGATCTTGGGTGCGGTCTTGATCTGGCAGAGCATATCATACACATTCTTTGCTCTAGCTTCCCAAAAATACTTCTGTGGGAGGTGGTTGTAGGGAAAGACCGATGGCTCCCTCATGCCTCTCATTTCCTGTCAGTCATTGCCAAAGCCTTCCAGGCATTTGACACCAAGAGATTTACAGAGAAGCACTATGGAGGTAACTCTGGAAATGGAAAGTATGGTCTTAATAAAGATTCTTCCTAAAACGAAGATGTCATTTTACCTTGACATGTTTAAATTGATGTGTTTCTGCAGCAAATGTAGATTCATTCCATTCTTAAAGCAAGCGGATTAATTAACATTTTGACCTTGATTTTTCTGTCTGGATGTAACAGGTACAAATATTAGCCTGAAACCAAGTGCGATCGCACACTTAGTCTCTGTAAATTTAATTTTGCGTCGACCATGTGCCCTTATCCTCCTGGCTGGTAGGCGGCGGTCTCCGCTGCTGCTGCACATTGGATCACAGTTGTGTCCTGTGAATCCCTAACGTATGGGTCACGCCTTTAGTCAGCAGTTTCTATGGGGGTACTGTGGATGCATCCGAGGTCTCAGCCCAGGGTCTCCCTGATGCTTCCTGTCAACCTGGGGCCTGAGAATATTTCCTACAACTGCCCCGGAGTCCTGGCTCCATGGTCACACTAATTACTACTTTTTGGGGTCCTGATCCTTCTCTGGATCTCTTCCTAGGCAGAGGCAGCTTGTGTAGTTCTATTTCTCTCCATTTCTTTGTGCCAGTAAGACCTTCTTTCAATGGGCTTGGAGGAGAGCCTTGTATTCCTCCTTCTTTCTTTATGAGTTTCTTTCCTGTCTGTTTCCTTCACAGATCTCCAAATTGTCGCATAAGTATGGGAGAATGGGCTAGGATTAATGTGAGGTCAAGGAGATATGTTCCTTAGCCACTAAATTGGAGAATATGCCTTCAAATTTAGTGATTTGAAGTATGTATTTGCTTATCAAACTATTACATAAAAACATTATTCACCTTCATTACTGCTTTTTTTGTGGCTCTTTAAATTTTGCAGCCAAACCTGAACGACAGCCGTGAATTTCAGAAACACACACAGTAGATCTTACGGCCCCTTTCTATTTTCTGTCTTGCTATGGCAAGAGGGAGAGAAGGGAGAAATTCAGGCAGGACCAGTCGTAGATTACTGACTCAAGATGTAATCTAGCCACCCCTGGACTTGGAGGCGTGGCTCTGAGACTGATTATAACTCTCACACCTAGGTGTCTAAGGCCATCGAGAAGACAAGGCTGAGGCGGGTGTCATGAACACAAACACATATAATAAACACGGACACTCGCTCCCTCCTCCACCCCAATTTCTTTGCTCTTCAGCTCAGATGTGTGGCTATGGAGACGTGGCCAACTGACGAAGTCTGTTTGAGATAAATGACAACAGAAATGTGAGTGGCCTGTGACCCACAGGTCATCTTGGTTTCATGTTCTTCCTTTTTCTGAGGCTTGACTCCGTACTCTCCAGCTATGGCTCCAGGCTGCTCTGCACTTTTGCACTTATTAAGAAATAAAATCCAAACCACCTTTTTTTATTTTCCAGAGCAGCCTCCATTCTGCAA
Source organism: Ctenodactylus gundi (assembly GCA_004027205.1). NCBI lineage: Eukaryota > Metazoa > Chordata > Mammalia > Rodentia > Ctenodactylidae > Ctenodactylus > Ctenodactylus gundi. Next base: position 11,878 of record PVKB01002869.1, read on the forward strand.
AATGTGATCAGCGAAGCTTGATTCTATTTTTATGAAAGGTCCAACTCCTGTACCGCACTGATATCAGCAGGTGGAGCGCGAGTCCTCAGACCGAGGGTGATTCCTTTTTGTTGTGTCGCTTTCTTCAAACCTCCCCTGGGGAGGCGGGGGAATCAGCATCAGGGAGAGGATATAAAGCTGTGAAAATTCACTAGATCTGTCTCCCTGCCTGGGATCAGGGGCCTGCGCCTTTGAACCTGCCAGGCAGCTGTCTTCCACCTGCCTGGTCTGGCTTTTCCAGCGCTCATAAAAATCCTTCAAGGGCTAAACATTACTGTTTTCTCGCTTTGCCCGTTCTTTTGAAAATAAATGGAAGCACCATGAGCCATTTTCTTCGCGTTTGCCTTTCCTATGGCTCCTTGACTGAGCTCTCTAATTCAGGCTTCCCTCTCTCCTCATTCCCTCCAGTGAAGGGCGTCTTGGTTTCCCAGGTGGAGCTCCTCTTGCTACTTCACCACCCTCTCCAGCAGAAGAGAGCCAGCAGCGCAGTCTCCTACAGACCCTGGTCTTTGCTCTGTTCTTCCTAAGGCATTTTCCTAACACACGTACCCACGTTTGCCACACCCTCACTGGGAATCATAAGCTTGCCAGGAAGGTGAGTGGCTCAAAGCGCTCATGTGGAAAAGGACACACTCTCAGGCCAGAGGGGAGACCTGGAGAGGTCTTCGTGAGCCCCAGAAGGTCTCCCTCGTGAAGTCTCCCTCACAAACTCATGGGCTTGCAGTGGGGCTTTGGGACAAGTCTGTGCATCAGGTATCAAAAAGTCTGCCATGCTTTCAAGGATCTCTTTGTCTGTACTCTTATTTATTTATTTTTTTTATTACATCTTAGGCAATTATGGTTTTTATATTTCTGATTTTCCATTGTGAAAACTATTCTTATTTAGAATTTTTGTACTTGAAAGTGTTTAGATTTCAGAATTGAGAGAATAAAATGCATATAGACTTAGCTTACCACATGAATTGGAGGTTGTATAAATGGTCTCTGTTGGAAAAGGCTGTTCCTAAAATAAATTCAAGATAGATTGTATTATTTGTTGCAATTTTGCATTCTCTCCGGCCCTTGTGCTGGCTTTCCCTAGCTTATGTGGAAAGACCAGGCCTCACTACCTTCCATACATATACGACATCTAACCAGGTAATAGTTTTAAGTTCCCGAGTAGAAAACCAAGCCTAAGAGAAACAGAAGTCATAGAGAAAACTGAAGGCAAAGCCCCTTAAGATCTCTGCATCATCAAGGGAAAATGTTTGCAGTAGTGCTGCCCACGTGACTTGCTTAGCCAATGCGATGGATCTGAACAGATAATTTAGTTGCGTTTGCTTGCTTATCTCAGCCAGATGGGTTTCTGCCATCCACCGCACAAGAGTACACCCTGGGATTCCCTCGTACAAAGATAAGACGCCTAAACCTGGCCTGCATACTGAAGCGAAGTGGCCCTGCTTGGCTTGCAGAACCTGAGTTAGAAAAACAAATGTAAGTCATTGAAATTTGGGGATTGTTTTGAAGCCCACCACGATTGCAACCAAAATCTCACGAATAATGAGTCACACATGGATTCCTTTTAGAGGAAGAAAATTCTACCAGATCCTCTATATGGACATTTATTTATTCATTCAACAGATAGAGAGAGAGAGAGAGACAGAGATTGAAACAAAATAATTTTATATAAGGTAGCCCAGGTCTTCTACCCAACGGTAGGGACACATTCTTTTTATCCTTATAATCCATGCTCAACCATGGAAGCAAAACAAAGTTGCAAATTAGCTTTAACTAAAGCTAAATCAATATACATTAATAATCCACACCACCTTGACAGGATGCCTGATGCCTTGCTTTCTTTACTTGTCTTTTGCATTGAAAATATGCTTCTGATTGCTCCATCTCAGGTTCTTTCCAATAGGCATGTTGTGAGCTTTACACCCACTCAATTTTCACAATCACGTGGTGCTTGCAGCTGAGTTCTTTGGCATTGTAAAATTTCAAATGCTTCCTTGAGTCAGTTCACCTCTCTTTGGTTTTGTTAACCCATAATAACTAAATAGCAGCATCTGGTGATAATTGAAGTAGTAGCACCTGACCTAGCTGGGTCGTCCTTATCTTACCCTTATAAGGTCTGGAATTCGGGCTCATGCTTTTGCTAACCTTTATCAGTCTGATAACCTGATACAATCTTGTATTAACTTTTTAGAATTCTCATAAGAACAAAAACAGACACAACGCGCTGACAAATCTTGGAGAGAACCTCCAGTCTTCACAAAGTTTGGGACCTGCTTCTTTGAGGCACCTTATTAACGGCCCAGAGAAAGAGCAAACCAGACTTTTCACATCCTGGGCAGCAGATGGCGCTCTTGACATTTGGAATCACACTGGAGCCCGCAGTCCTAGGTGTGTTCTGCTCTGGCCTGAATCCACTAGTGGTGAGTTGTGGTGCGTTTGTTGCTTTTTAATGTCTAAAAAAAAATCCTCTTTGTGATGATCTTATGTGGGCCATGCTAGCCCTGGCAGGTAACTCGGCTGATCTTTGGGTCTTGGGCTATGTTATATTTCTCTTTCAGGCTGCAAAGCAACAGTAGCCTCCTGTGGTAGCTGGTGGTTTGCTGGGAAGATGTTGTACCCTTCCTAGACACAAACAGGCTGGGCTCTCCGAAGCTAGTCTGTCTCAGAGACCCCCATTTGTAGGTTAGCAGATCAATTCTAGTGCTGTGGGTGGGGGTATTCCTTCCTACCCTGGCCCATAATGAGTCAAATGTCCTCTAAAATGCAAAGGTGGTGGTTTTTAACCCCTAACACCCTAGAAATTCCAGCATACATTTTCCTGTAAGGATGTGGAGATCTTCAGAGGCTTTGCTTTCAGTTTCCTCTGTGACCTCTTTTGCTCCTAGGCTTGGTTTTCTACTCAGGAACTGAAGAGTATTACCTTGCTAGATGTCTTATATGTATGAGTTTTCTGGAAAGATTAAGCAGAATCATGTGAAGCTGAGAGACCAGCTTGACCAACCTGTCTCCTCTCACATCTGAACATCCAGGGTCCAGGGAGGGAAGTACACAGGGAATCCACAAGGAACGAAAGACTTAGATCTGTGTTTCCAAAAGCAGTTTAAAAAACCCGTCAATTAGCATGTCCTGTCTGGTTAATCTCTATTGTTGAAATTGATCAAACTCACAGTAAAAATGAAAATACTATATATGTTCAGTCTCCATCAGTCTAACCCACATCTAGAGTGTCCTAAAGTGTGGAAGGAGAGTTAATAGTTTGTTATTATTAACATTTTGAAGACACTTTTGATGACATGTATATGTCTACATTTTTAAGTTTTTTTGCAGGAATTCCTACTTCAAGTATTGTTTTTAATTTAAGTCAAGAGTTAATTGACACAAAATGCCTTCATATCAAATATCCTAGCTATTAAATTTTACATGTGCACACACACACACACACACACAGTGGTTACATTGAGGCCGAATATTTTGTGCACACATATATCATGTCAGCATTACAATCCCTTCCCACCCCCTTTCTGTTCCTCTTGCTCCCTCCCTCATCCTCCCAAATCCCACTATCACACCCATCTTGTTCTATACAATGCCTGTTCTGGGTTTCTCATATTAGAGAAACCATGTGGCATTTTACTTTCTAAGCTTATTTTTTGACAATAGATTTTTAAGAACAAAACCAACTGTTTATCTGAGTCTTAAGGGGTGGGTGGTAATGGCGCAATTTGTATCTGCTGGGTTAATTTTGTTTGGCTCTCAAAGGACAAGGTGATTATACGTGATAGGCACAGATGTTGATTGGTGGCCCTGGTTTGTGTTCCCAGATGTCTTTTGTTAAGTATCTGAAGTCACCCTTTACGAAGGTGGTCAAGCGCCAGGTCTGTCTTGGTCCAGTGAGTCAGGGGTCCCCAGCCCTCCAGGCCATGATCTCTGTCCAATCTTTGGACCACTGGAAACCAGGTGGCACGGCAGGAAGTGAGTGGTGGGCCAGCGTGGGAAGGGTCATTTGAATTACAGCCACTCCCCCTTCTTCACACAACAGTCTGAGCTCCTCCTACTGTCAGATCTGCAGTAGCATTAGATTCTCGTAGGAGTGCAAACTCTACCATGAGCTGCATGTGTGAGGGGTGTAGCTGCCGTCTCCTTATGAGCACTGAATACCTGGTGTTCCGAGTGGAGCTGAGATGGCGGTGCTAGAGTCATTCCTCAACCCTACTCCACCATCCAGGGAAGATGAGTTTTCCATGAAACTACTTTCCAGTGCCAAAACCGAGAACCTAAGTACTGCACTAAAGGGCTGCATGTACCTATGGGTTTTAAATGCTTGGATTTTGGTCGTTTACTCCGAGTCTTGGTCTTCAATCCCTGTAATATTTCCTTCTTGGTGCTTAAGATTCTAATGGCAAACTTCTGCGAAGTCTGTTTCTTCCAGCATGTTGGGCTGATGTGGATCTGAGTCTTTAATGTAAGATGTGCAGGAGCAAGCACCTTTCCCAAAATTTTCTTGTGCCAAAGTTCCATTTTGATGTGTTGACATGACGTTTTGCTGGTATTACTGTGGGCATTTCTCCATGCTGGGCTTGGACGAGGGCTCATTCATGGAGATCAGCAAAAACCCCAAAAGCCTCTCTAGTGGGTCCGTGTTGGTCACTGCTGAGACACGCCCTGTGCCTACCCACGGGGCTTCTTCGGGTTCAACTTCAGATACCCGAGTCTCTGGTGAGGCCGGGAGCCCTGGCGCTTGGGATCATTGGGTCTAGCCCTCTGCTCTACTATTCCCCTGATGTCCCATGACCTTGCTGGAGTGCCCATAGTCCACGGGGCTGGGAAACGTGAACACCAGGAACTCAGCCCTGTCTGCTTTCTACTCCATTTCCGGAAGCTCCAGTAATCTTATCAGGAGGCCATTACAGAGGGGGGGAGGAGGACAGCTTTGACCTCTAGTCACTTTGTATATTCTACTCTGCAAAAAAATAGCTGGAGGCAAAGGATTAGAAAGGCTGATCTTTTTAATCCAAGGAGATTAAAAACAGCAAGGAGCAAAACATAGGTTAATCTCTCAAAAAATTATCTCTGGTGAGTTTTTAAGACCAGAAGGACCAGGCTTTGGTTAGATGAGGCTCCAGAGCTCGCTCTCGCTGCCTTTCCGGAACATTGTCACTGTCTTTGTCCCCTTCGTCTGCTCTGAATGCTCTGGTGAGGTGAGGAGTTACCATGCCAGGGACTCTATGAGCACTTCTACCTGAAAAGAGGCATTTCCTGTACCAAACTGAGCTGAGAGAATATATCCCGCTACATCCCAGTACTGGGTTTGGCTGATTTGATGTCTAATTGACCCCAGCAAGGGAAATGAGTAAGTTGCTTTAGTTCAAAAAGAACAGGGGTTTGTCGAATTTTCTCTCGTCGTGTTCATTGTCAGAACCGGAGAAATCCTGACAATTGAACAAGATGGAGCAAATGTGAGAAAGAATTAGAGGCCGAGTGAAGCTTTGCAGGGGAGTAAGTATCCTTTTGGTTCGGATTTTGCTCTGGGCGCCGCAAGGTGCCACACCATCAGTTAGCCACCAGATGGCGCTGCAGGCAGCACTTCAGCCGCTCCTCCCTGGTAAGAAGAATCTGTCTCACTAGGGCGCTGCGTATCTGGCCTAGGAGAGTAGCTTTGCTGTGGTCAGGAAGTGACTGAGTTTTGCTAGGTCTAGTAATGTCTGGGGCCGTACCGTGCTCCTTGATCCTGTACTCCTGGGTTTGCAGATGTATTAGCTTCTGATAAATGATTTCCTGGCAATCTGGGTTTAGTATCTTATTTCCTGCTTTGGTAGATTTGGTCCATCAAAATGGTATATTTCTGCCTGACAAGATAAAAAAAAAAAACTTGCATTATCATAACAAGATGTTCCTTCTCACAGAGGTGAAAAAACTCACGGATGAACTCTATGCCCTGTGGCCTTGGCTTAGCCTCATTTCTCTCTAAGAGCAGAGTGAGAGAGAGAGGAGGACCAGGCCCAGGGACAGGCTGGTGCCTGGGTAAGAGGTGGGGCGGGTGAGCCAAGGCTCATGTTCACAAGTAAGAATCAGACATCTAGTGATGCTGGGATGTAGACAGGTTGTGGGAGGGGCATTTCTACATTTATAGAAAAGTGCTTCACGTATTTGATGATCTGTTTTGTTAGAGATGCTGAGATGATAGAAAAGACTTGTCAAATTGCTGCTTTAATGTCCCAATAAGCCCAATAGGTGGCTTCAACCAGGGAGACCCCCTCTTTCTGGGACTAACCAGGACATGAGCTGAGCTGCACCTGTGGATCTCTGGCAGGATGGTGGGACAGAGCCTGGAGCCAGCTTTGAGGCTGTGGCCCTGCACAAAGGATGCGAGTCCCTTGGGTTCCCTTCCACCCACTATGAAAGAGAGGAAGCTGACGAGGGTTTGTGTTTCAGTCTTAGGAACAACCAACTTTCTCCCTCCAGTTCTTGTGTTACGGAAGCAAGAAGTGCTCAGAGGTTCGTTGCTCTAGTCTGTCTTCAGCTAGCTGTCACGGAGAAGAGATAAGGTCTTGGAACGAAATGTTCAAGTTGTATAATGCTTTTCTAATAACAGAGTTGTTGATAGTTGTGAGGCTTATGCCATTTTACCCTTTAACGTAGCTAAAGGTCAGCCAACATTTTTAAAACCAGAAAACTAAAGTATGTTAAACATGATTAAGATGCTGTATTGGTCAGGATTTCAGGCATATAAATTTTCCTATCCTGAAAAAGAACAACTTATTTTAAAAGAAATTTCCCTTTATGTGATTATTTTTTGAGACAGGGTCTTACCACATAGTTCACATTGGCTTTGACTTGTTCTGTAGCCCAGGCTGGCCTCAAATTTGTGATACTCCTATCTCAGGCTCCCAAGGGTGAGGGCTACAGGTATGTGCCACCAAGTCTGGCTGAAAAGATATTTTTAATTCCTACAGCAAAACCTTAGAAACATTCATTTTTGGGATTTATGTGTGTGTGTATATAAAGAGTCAATGTTTTGAGACTTAGAAAATTATGTTTTCTGGGGCAGCCTGCCTTTCCACTTGCCATTATGGGTGGAAACTGCCCACAGCCTTCTAGAATGTTCCTAACTTCTAGGAAAAAGTATTGTTTCTCCTAGAAGTTTAGGGAGTGAGAGGCCAGATCAAATATATACAAGTATGACCACATGGGTGTAACCAAAACCTGCTTTCCACAGCTGTTGCTGGGACTCTTTTGCCTTTTCTTTCAATAGAAGAAAAGTGCTTCCTAGCTTTCCCCTCATCTGGGCCCATAAATCACCGGGAAGTGATAGCTTCCTTGTCAGGTGTGTATGATTCTGAGACAGAAATATGATGAATATATTAGACAACTATTCTTGTGAGACAACGACCACCACAAAAATTTCCATGGCATACTACAAAGCCAGTTATTTAGCTTGTGCGTCTCTACGTTCATTGGCTATGCCCGGTAATCTAGCTTGGTTTGCGCATGCGTCCTGACTTGGCTGGAGTTTGGCTTAAGCGGGGCAAGGCTCAGTCGTTCTGCGTTGGCAGAAATGGCTAGGGAAGCTCCACTTCTCACTGTAAGACTGAGGGTCTCTTGGGCAGTGTTTCCATCTTTCTTCTACCAGTAGCTTGTCTAGCACATGTCTTTTTACATGGCAGTGGGAGAAGTCTAAGAATGCCCCACTGAAAGGCAAGTTTCAAGTTCTGTCTTCATGCTCAAATCCCATTGGCCAGAACAAATTTTATAGCCGGTCCTCAAAAGTCAAAGAATGGAGAAATGCACCCCTTTCATAACTGCATGGAGGAATTGCACAGTCGCACAAGAGAGTGTGGGAATAAGAAGGTCTAAAAAAATTGGTTCCCAAAATGTAATCTACCAGTGTGTATGACAGCTCTCTGAACTGGCCGGGGAACCTCAGTGGCCTTGCATTTCCTTTAGCCTGGCACTCAGGAATAAGGCAGTCTTCTCCAACCTCTGTAAAGTTATTTTCCACCGACTTTCAATAAAATCTTCCATCCCCACTTTCTGGCCAAACATATCTTAAACTTGCTGCCACTGGGTAGCCCTCTCGGCTTTTTGTTTGCTTAGCCCTATTCTTGCTTCACGGTGCAGTGCAGACTTGCTTTCTCCAGTTAGCCCCAAACTTCAGCCGATCTCTCCCTCTGAGTCTGCATCATTGATTCCTTGGCTGCTGACCTTGGCTTGGAAGTTCCTGGAGGACTGGACAAACTGTTGCAACTGACTCCCCAACAGCTAGTCTAGTGTCCAGATGGCAGTGATTGGTCAGTATTCTACCCGCCCCTGCAACCTCAGGAGCTAGGAGTGAAAAAGGAAAGAGAAGAAAGTTATTTTCGCAGAAGTTGAGCAGAGCCAGAGCTTCTGCGTCACCCATCAGGTGGCACACTCTGACCCCTTGCTTCCCAGATGGCCTTGAGACAGAGGAAGTCATTGGATACTTTCAAGTCCTTGTTTCATGTCCTTTAATCAAATCAGTCATTCTTCTGTTTCATTGTCTGATTCTTATCTTCATTGATCTGCCTGTGTTAGTTTACTCAGAGTCAATTATGCTTGTATGAATAACGGGAGCTCATTAACTAAATGATAACATACCTATGCGTTGCAAAACTACTTCCTCCCGACATTGGTCCTCCCTGTGGCTCTTATCTCAAGGTCTTTGTAGACCTCTTCTTCCTCTGGAGAGCAGCTGCTTTCCTAGAAATCAAAAACCAGGTCCAGCTCCATCTCTGATGGGTCTTTCTTAGTGTCAGAGAACTCAAGGGAAATGCTGGCTCGAGCATCTTTGGTTAAATCATTTAATTGTTCTGATTTTTACATTGTTCGTATTTTGCGACTTTTCCCCCTTTCTTTCTTGAACATGTGAATGTGTCAAGGGTTCAAAATGAATACCACGCAGAGTACTTACAACACCCTTTTGTCATGGAAAATAGAGAAAATAATGAATGCTGATTTATCTAGGACACACCTCTAATAATTAGGTCCAATTTTCCAATGTTTTGTCCTCGATCCTTTCACCTTTTATTTTGTTGGAGAATTTTTAAACAAATTACAAACATCACACCATTATTCTTGAGAACATGTAGCAAACTGTTGATAAATGTTTCGCTGATTGCTATATTTTCTAATACCCACAGGTCTATGGACTCTTCAGATTCCCTGCTTTCTGTTCATTGTGTTTAGCATTCAATCATGTAGCTTTGTCATGTTTTTTCCTTCATTTCCCTAGGGCAATTGCAATCAAGAAGAAAAGGACTTTGTTTAGCCTTTCCCCATATTGAGAAAAATATCTATTGTGAAAAATCATAAGGTCACAAGATAATGGGTTTCAACAATAAAAGGATGCTGTTGCAGCCAGTGTCGCTGGTCCTTGGTGAGGATTCAAACAGTTCAGTTCTCTGGAGAACGAGGAAGATGAGTTGCAGGTTATGTCGGCAGGGCCAGGGCAACATCTCAGCCACTTAGCTCCACTCGTAGGCTGATCCCTGAGATATCTCTACCATGTAAGAGAGAACCTGGAATCTCAGTACCAAAGGGGACCCCATGTCATAGGCAAGTCAGAGAGGCCTTGAGATGACATGTAACTAGTTCAGCACAGCAAGCTGCTGGAAGTCAGGCTGTTGTAGGCATTTGGATATGCAGTATCCTGTTTTATCTTCTGGATTTGCCTCTGCGCTTGCTATCATCCCGAGCACCTTCCAGCTGTACCTCAGAATCTGAGCCATGAAGGAAATGTCAAGTGAGTGAGGCTCTGAGCTTTCATCTGTGCTCTGTAAGATTTCTTCTGAAGCAGAGAAAGTTTCTGCAACTAAAAATGAGTTTGCAGACTATGAGTCTGTGTCATTCTGTGCACATCCCTTCAGATGGTCCAGATGAAGTCATTCATAGTTCATGAACCCCATTCCACTACTTGATAAAGCAAGACATGGGACTTAGCGCATTCCTTCCTGTTTACCAAAATTATAGAAACACATTTAGAAAAGAAGACTAAAAATGTGCCCCTGGCAAAAAAATCTTGGCAATTTTTTAAACACTGACAGAACCTGTATGCGAACCCATTTCAACACTTCTCAGCATGTTGAATTTCAGTCTATGTGTTTGTGAAATGATGATCGTCTTAGTACCAACCCGTCGACAGCAGAAGCTTACAACCACCTCCTTACTCCTGAGTGCCACAGTGGCACATGGAGAGCACAACTCATGATGTCCTGCCTTTGCTGCCCTTCAGACTCCTTGCAAACTGTGAAAGATCGGTCAGACTCAGGTACCGTCTGAAATAGCGGAGGAGTCACACCTCAGGGGCACCTCTCAAGTGAATTCAAATGAGAGTCTGTGATGACCCCTGGAGTCTTTTCCTCTTCTGGTGGCACGGTTGTGAGGTGTGTCCTGTGCAGGTCCTCTCCAGTGGTCCACCCTGGAACTGAATTTCAGTTGCTCATGTGCTAACTCACAAATGCTCTCATTGACTCGTCAAAGACCACAGGACAGTTCCTAAAGTCAAACCAAGTTAGGTTTATAGTTACTGGCGACAAGGGAGAACCCATACTGTGGAGTCCTGTAAGAGAAAGTTATGGGAAGCTTTGTTTTATAGGGAGTGGAATTGTGATGGGTGATTTTGAAGAAAATTGTAGGAAGTGAGTTATTTTTTTTCCTAACCCGGTTCTTAATTTAGTCTTGGGGGTGGTTTGTTGACTGGCTACCTTAAGTTTTATCTGAAAGAGAGGGCTAGCAAAGTGGCTCCAGAGTTATTGACAAAGAAGGAAGATTCAGTTGAGTCAGAGCGAAGCAAAGTGTTTGTTCCTATGGTTCTACAATATCCTCGTCTTTGTGTTCAGTTGTGAGTATGGAGTAGCCTTGTTTCTGTCCTGTTGTATCAGGGCCTTGAGTGAGTATTTTTAACATTCTTCCGACATTTGGTTTTCACTGTCAGCAACCAGTTGCTAGCCTTCGTTTTTTATCCCCCTTCCATTAGCTTTTCTCCTTCTGCCTTTCTTACTCTCTCACTCTGCTTTCTGAGATCACCCCTTTGTCCTCCTGAGAACTCAAAACGACACAACGCTCTTTTTAGAAGCTCAGGTCCTTTGGGCTCCTGGAATAGCCTTAAAATCCGAAGGTAAGTCTGGTTCTCAGAATTGGAAAATATTTTTAAAGCAATAATAGCCATTACATCATGAGAGTCTGAACATTTTTACCTCTTCCCTGTCTCAGAAGTATTCACACATAACAAAGCATGTTTACATAGAAAACAAAGAAAATGTTGCTACCAGGCATTTCACAGACCTGCCCAGATTCTGCTGACTGCCAGGTGTATTACTAAGAAGGAGACTTCCTGCCACTGCACCCTTCTTAATATAGAGCTGTTCCAGCAGGAGGCTCACTTCCTCTGTTTTCTGGTACATTCTTTGTAACTTGTAGCCCTTAGCTGCTGTGGAACACTTTAACCTTGGGTCACTCCCATACACGGACAGTCAAAAATAGCCTCAGTCGCAATCTAAGATAAAGGCAAGGTTCGCTCAAGGCATTAAGAAATCTTAGGTTCCCAGTGGGTGACACTATAATTATTATTATCATTATACCATTAATAATTTCTTTTTAGCATGGTTTTAGATTTTCAGAACAGTTGAGCTGGCTGTATAGAGAGTTACTTTCACGCCCTTTATCCCAAACACAAGCTTTCGTTTAATGTCTTGACTTAGTGTGGTAAACAGGTAGTAATTAACAAACCAATATTAAGGTATAACTTTTAACTATAATTTATAGCTACATTGAGGTTCCCTGTTTGTGTTGTCCAGGTCCATAGATTTTGACCAATGCATAAAGACTGTATCTGACGTAACAGTTTAATATGAAATAGTTCCATGGCTCCATATATCCCCTGTGCTTTATCTGTTCATTTTTTCCTCCTTCCCATCTCACAAACCCTTTTGTTGTGTTACATGGATTAAGAAAGACAGAATCATGTTCTCTGACCCTGGAAGATTGATCCGAATAGCTTTGCCTTGTAACCGCTGTTTCATTAGAAGAGCTTTATCCACCCGTGGAGGCACAGTGTGTGAGGTTCCCTGTGTGTGTTGGGAGGCTCAGTATGGCTCGTCCCCACCCCTTGCCGCTGCTGTGGGCTAAGACTCAGCAGGGGGAAGGAAGGGTGAGGCAGCCCTGGTAAAGGTTATAGCATTTTCTTGCGATAACTCTTTTTCCTGCCTGTATCCCTGACAGGATGAACAGCAGGCTTCTCTGGCCCCAGGCATAAGGAGGGATCTGGTGGGAAATTTAATTTTCTTTGTGAGTTTAAGGGAGTCAAAGGCCAAGATACCCATTAATCACCATGAGAATCCTCTTCTGCCGTTTGCTTGTGGCTGCCATCTGTCCTGCCTTCTTGAGGTCAGGCATCCAGAATAACCCACATTAACCTCTCACCTTTGACTCTGACCTTCCCTGATACTACTTGCTGCAGACGGGCTCCCTTCAGCAGGGCGCCCCTGCCACCCCCACTCTGTTTCAGCATCAAAACTGTTCCTTTTGGGCACTCTACAGTCTGTGGCAGGATTTCACAGCACAGACATTTCTCTTTAGCCCTAGCTTTTATAATGCAAATTGGAAATGATTAATTATAAAGCTTTGTTAGCAATGCAGATAGTTGTGTTTTCTAATGTGAGGCTTGCTACAGTATGATCTTAGAAAAAAAAACTACATTGTTTCTCACTACTCAAATACTGTATTGGAATAGCTTTGTGCTCAGTTTATCATAACAGCGGTGAGTGGTGAATCTGTCATTGTTCTGCAGAAAACAGATGATGCCAGTAAACCAAATTTAGGAGAGTTTCATGAGGGGGATGTTTGCAAAGATGTAGATGAATGGAAGGCTCCAACAAGAAATGGTGAGGTGCTAAAGGGCCAAACTCAGTAGAAGTCATTTTCTCTTCCTCCAGGCAAGGGATAGGCATGATGATATGAACCTGGGAAGAGCTATGGCTGTTTGCAAAGGACTTTCCAAAAGAAAGTGCTACTTCGAGTAGCTGGGGCAGAGCTAGGGATAAACACAGAAATGTTTTTCATTTGCTTGTTGGTAACTCCATTTGCAACCAGAAGACAGAGGCTGAAAGAGGTGGTGAGATACAGCCCACAAAGGTCACAACCTTCCAGGGTCCTGAGCAGGATACAGGGGATGGACAGACAAGACTTGGAGAGGAGCAAGTTCAGAGTACTCAGCACCAGTAGACCATAGTAGAACACAGGTGATGAGAAGTGTTGGGTGCCTGGGGGTTAACAGACATACTCATGGTAAAACAAACCAGAGATGTGAGGTCCACTTCCTCCAACTAGGTCCCGCCTCCTAACAAGACGGTCAATGGTGAGGTTAGTAGTATCACAATTCAGTCACTTCTCCTGAAGCCTCTGAATCCTGGCAGTTGACAATCAAGATTGACTGGCATAGATTATAATAAATATTTTTCACTTCAAATATATCACTGGATTTTTCTGTAAAAAAGAGAAAAATTTGTTAAGATACCCAGAGGAACAACTTGTGAATGCATTCTTCTCAAAGCCCTGCCTTTCCTTCCATCAAAACAAACACTATTTTAAAAAACTGTGGTACCTCATTGTTGTTTCAATTTACATGTTCATGGTAACATATGACGTGGAACATCTTTTCATATGTTTATTGCCCATCTGTGTATCTTATTGGGTGAAGTGTCTGTTGAGGTCCTTGTCACAGTTTCTAAATAGAGTTGGTTTTTTATTGTTTAGCTTCACTGCAGATTTTGAATAATAGTTGCTTATCAGATGTTCCTTTTGCAAACATTTTCTCCAAATCTGTATCTTGTTTTTACATTCCCTTCACATTGTCTTTCACACAGCAGATCATTTTAATTTTAATAGAGTCCAGTATATCAATTTGTCTCTCACGGATCATAATTTCTATATATCTACAAAGTCTTCATGAAAAAGAATGCTATCTAGATTTCTTCCTATGTCTTTATTCACTTTCTGACTAGTTTTTCTGTCCATTTTGAAAGTGGTAGGGTAATGAAGTTTCTCACGATTTTGTATCCTCAATACTGCTTCATTTTTTCCTAAATTATTCCAGTTTTAACTATTGGGAGTTTTTTCAGTTGATTCTTGTGTCCTCTTGATACTCCCTCATCACTGTATGTATTATATTGTATGTTTGTTGAGCGTTACCTTCATTTCTGGCACCACAAGCTAGCCTATCAAATCTTGTGTATATTTCTTTGAACCTAATCCTAAAATCAGTCATTTTTTTCAAAGAGTTTTGATTTCTTTTTCTTCTTTTGAGGGTGCACGTGTGTGGGAGAAAGATGGCATTAGAAACTATGATAGTTAATTGTGTGTTTAACTTGCCTGAGGCCCAGATATCTGGCAAATCATTAAATTCTATCCTCACCAATGTGTGTGGGCATCATCCAATTTGTTGAGGGCCTGGGTAGAACAAAAAAGCAATGGAAAATGAATTCTTTTCTGTTTAAGCTAGGAGATGAATCATCTCCTGCCCTTGGACACCAGAACTCCTGGTTCTCATGTTTTTAAGACTCTAGGATTTATGCAAGCATTTTACTGAGTTCTCAGGCCTTTGGGCTTGGACTGAACTACACCACTAACTTTCCTGAGTCTCCTACTTGTAAATGCCATATCACAACACTTCTCAGCTTTGTGTATTTTTATGAACCAACTCCACAGTAATATAGAAACTAGGAGCATCAGGAGTGCATATATATTCCTATATATACATTCTTAAATATTTCTGTATGCAACCATCTATTGCTTTGTATAGCTCAACATGTTTTATCTCTCCAAATTTAATTTCTTACTGTATGAACCAATTTAACCTCCTCCTTTTCTTAACTTTAACTTTTCATTCCAGCAGTGAGACACATGGTTTCTACCATCTTTCATTCATTTAATTGTTCAATTCTAATTCAATTCTAGTATGCATGTATAACAGCATAACGATTATTAATTTCTCATAATAAAGGAAAAACATCCTTATCAGCCAGAGTATAGTGTGTCTGCTTTTAGTTTTACAAACTCCATCAATGTCCACAGATGTGGAAGTCAACATCTTTTTCATCAGTGCCTTTAGCGAGGAAATTTTTATAGCTGAAAAATACAGTTTAAAAAAAAAATAAGTTCTGCATTTCATTCCAGGTTTCTCTTGATCTCCTTAATAATTACTTCCTCCTTAAATTCGTATACATTAAAGTTCACTTTCTTCTGTAATGTTCAACAGTTTTTGACAAACATGTATTTTCTTAGTTACTTTTTTTGTTACTAGTACAGAATACCTAGCACCCACAACATAAAAGGTTTATTGTAGCTCACAGTTTCAGAAGGTCTCAACCCATTCGTGGGAAGTTGCCAGTGGCAGACAGAGTCTGGCAGAGAACAGCTGCTCAGGGCATCGTAAGAAGAAGGACCTTGGGCTTGAGCTTGGATGTTCCAGGTTACATGTCTGTAATCTACCACACAGCTGTCATCTACCACATACATGACTTTAATCTGCCACATGACTTTAATCTATCCTTTCTGATCAGGGCCCACCTCCTAACAGCACATGAAATTCCTATATAATTCACAGTGTCCCGGTACATGGGACATTTGGGAGACATTTCATATCTAAACCATAATATTCTGCTCCTGGCTCCCCAAAACTCACGTCCACCTTTTGTGCAAAATGTATTTAGTCCATTTCTAAGAGTTGCTAAAGTCTTAAGAGTTCTAGCATTGCTCCAAAGTCCAAGTTCAGAATCTCCTCTCAGACTCAAAGAACTGTCAGCTCCTGTGAAAAATCAAAGAAAAGTGGAACACTTCCAACATACAATGGCACAAAATAAACATTCTGGTTCCAAAGTGGAGGAATAGGATCATAGAAAGCAATAGGATCACAGTAAGACTAAAAAACACCAGGGCAAATGTTAAATCGTGTAGCTTCATGTCTAGCACCCAAGGTAAAATATGGCAACATGGGAGCTCCAGAGGGTTTGGGTAGCCCCCTACCCCTACGTCATTGCCTCTGCTTATAACCTTCACAGCTTCTCTTTTGGATTGGTTCTATGTATAACCTGTGCCTTTCCTCTGCAGATGATTCACATTTCTGGCATCTTCAATTTCTGGTATCCACACTCTACTTTTGGCCTCATTTTCACAACTTCATGCACTGCTCTACCCTGCGTACACAGCCTGGCCTCCAAGGCTTCCTTCTGATATCTGGGTGAATTCCTCCACGATCCCACAACTCTTGCATTCTACACACCTGTGAAACCACCGTCGTGTGAATGATGCCACAGTCTGTCCCTGGGTTGAACGGTAGTCTCACCCACTTGGACCATCACTGCAGAAGACTCTTGAGTTCTTAGATGGCTGACTTCCTTAGGGACTCATTTTCCTAGGTTACCCTGCTGGATGCCCTGGGCTGTCTTCAAGATAAAGTTTTTTGCCTTTGCACCTTTGAGTGGTTAAAGGGTGGGGTCTTACTGCTTACTGAAATGACTTCAAGGCATCTTTACAAGGTCCTGATTTTAAGTACTAGCTTCATTTCAATGCTAATTTCTTCAACAACCACGTGTTCTTTTGTCCCAACTTTGCACTTTCTTTCTGACAAAACTGCACAATTTTTAAATCTATTTTCTCTGCCATTTTTTTCCCTGCTTTTAATGTAAAGCTGGCTAAAAGCCACAAGCCGTGCCTAAATGGCAGCTTGAACATTGGAAAGTCTTGAAATTTTCTCTGCCAGATTAAAGAGTGCACCTCCATTAATTTCAGTTTCTGAAATCAGAAACTGAAAGACTACTTTTAGCCTTCTGAGATCAGAACAGAATCTCCCATCAAGCTCAGCTCACAGCATTCTAAAGCTTTTCTGGCCAGCACCTTTCTAATGTCTTCCTATTAAGCAGTTCAAAAGGCTTCTAAACAACGTGACTGGATAAAGTTACAACAATGACCCTACTTTTCTGGTATCAATTCCTGTCTTAATTACTTGTGCATTGCTGAGACAGAGTACCTAACACTCATTACATAAGGGAGGAAAGGTTTATTTTAGCTCACAGTTTCATGAGGTCTCTGTCCAAACATGGGTGGCTGGCAGTGGCAGGATGAGTCTGGTGGAGAACAGCTGGTCAGGGATTCAAAAGAGGGAGAATGTGAGACTCCCGGGAGAAACCGGGGCAGGATTTTATATCCTTTTGGGCCATGTACTTGTAATCTGTCGTATACCTGAGATCCTCCCCACTGACCAGGCCTCCCCTGCTAATAGCACATCAAAACTGTACATCACCCAAAGGCTTTTGGAAGACACTTCAGATATAAACTACAGCATATAGTGTTGATATTATACTATCACACAAAAAGATAATAGGTTTCTACCTTAAAAATCCCTTCTGTCACTGCTTTATCCATCACTATCAGTCGGTCGTGTTCATATCCATTTATCTATTGGATGATTGTTAGTTTACATGAATCTATGTTTTCTTTCTTCCCACCAGGACCATGCTGTTTCTACCACTACAGCTTTATAACATCTCTTAAAATCTTGATGTGTGAAACCTTCTTCTCCATGACCGTGTTACTGTCATGATTTTATTTTCATATCAACTTTGGAATACATTTGTTGATATCTACAAAAAGCTTGTTAGAGTTTTAATTGGGATTCAGTCTGTCTCTGAATAAAGTTGACAAGAATTGACATTAACAATATTGAGTCTTGCAATGCATGAACAGAAATCTCATTGATTTCAGTCTTCTTAGATGTCTTTTATTGGAGTTTCATAAATTTTCTGCCTATGCATAGATATTTTGTTAAGGTTAATCCTAAGTATTTCATTTTGTTGGGTACCACTCTATGTAGTATTATTTATTTAATTTCAAATCCCACTTTTTCATTGCTGGTATGCAATATGAGTTTTGATTCTAGACCATTACATACTTTTTATATTGAATCTTGCTGTCTGGAAAGCACCAGAGGTCAAATGAGCTTTTGTACTTAGATATAAGGATAATAGTTGGTGTTTCTGGGACTATGTGGGCAAGAGGAAAGGCTGGTCATTCCTCCTTTGAACTTTTGGAAGGAAGCTTTACTTTCATGTTGAATTGTGAGTTCACCATTTCAGAAGATTTAAAAAAAAACTTACAATCTGAATTTTTAGAGATTTTTTTTCCCTCTTAATATTTCAGAGATACAGAGAATTAAGACTATCTGGAAAGTAACAGTCACCTCATTGTCTGTGTCTAAATTTTCTTTTGAAGCCTCACATTTTGCACATAAAATTCAGCCAGTTTGGCTTCCCACTGAGAATGACACTGAGATTTGTGTTGGTTTACAACACTTAACTTTATATTTCAGTCTTCCAAACATTTTGGAATGGGACCTGTGTCAAGTTTGCCAGGAACAAATCAAGGGGAGGATTTGAGTGCAAGTGATTTGTGAAGGACCCCCTCCTAGGAAAAGCAAAAGAAGGAATCGAGAAATCAAACAAGGTGATATTTTTAGGGAAGTCTACACCTGAGCCTTAATGCAAGTAGGAACTCTGGGATGTTAATCACATAGCAGAATTATTCTAGCCTAGAGTTTCATATTTCTGTTTCTGACAGTCACTGGCCATGAGTCACCTTGGGAGGATATAAACTCTGGGGGAGTTTCTGGCACCTCCAGTAGACCACAGTACTGCTCTGAAGAGATTGCAGCTGTGAATTGTGGGATGAGAAATGTAGAGGCTTAAAGATTGGCGTGCTTAATCAGAGAGAGGATTCATATGGCCTGCACAGAATGCTGATGCACAAATGTCCCCTTAGAATGGAATGTGATGAGCAGAGGCACCTAAGCAGGTTTGGCATTGATAGCCCTTGTTACTTTCATTCTCTCTCCTTACCAGAGGTGTGCCCCCAAGTCTTCCCCTTCCCATACCTGATACAGCAAGGACACATTTACTGTATATTGCTTTACATGTTTCTTCTAGAGAGAGATCATTAGTTTACTACTTCCTTTTATCTCCTGGCCATAAAGCTGCCTATGCCAGCACTCAAAATGTCAACTCCTGTATTAGCCAGAATTTTGCTACTATAATGCAGTACCTAAGACAAGTAACTTATGAAGAGAAGAGATTATTTTGTCTTCTGGTTTAGGAGGTTTCAGTTCATGACCAAGTAACACAACTGCGATGGGCGTTTGGCGAGGCAGCACATCATGGCAAGAGCAAACAGATTACCTCACCCGTTAGAAAGGGGAGAAGCTGGCACATCACAATGTCCATTTGAGGGCATGTCCTCAATGATTTATGGATTCCCAGTAGGGTCCTATCTCCTAAATACTCCACCACCAGCACCCAGTGGCATCACCATGACTACCAAGCTTTTAACACAATGGCCTTTGAAAGATAATCACACCATGGCAAAGTCCAACAGAAGAACACATTATATATGTGTATATATATATATATATATATATTTCCTCTTTTTACTGGAAAGTGATGATTTAGCTTCTCAATTATCCATGCATTTTGATATCATTTGACTTTCATTATCACATCCATCAGGGGACCAGGTGGGGAAAAGACAGAAGCAGAAGTTCAAATGGGCCAAAAATTCAAATGAGCCCGTGAGTAAGGAGTTCTAATTGTTATATGCCAAGCCCATCTACATGAGGTTGCATTAATGTCACTCTTTAGACAGGAGAGATTACCTTGAGAGTAGTCATAATTGGCAGTGACATCATTGGCCATTTTCTTATTGATTTTGGTTGATGAGACTAAAAGCATTAAAGGGAGAAATTGTAGAAGCTACAATTACAAGTGGGAGGCAGTAGATGCGTGACTCCTCTGTGTGGGATGAAGGAAGTAGGTAGCAGGGTTTTCAGGGATTTCTCTTTTAACCTTCTACCCGCTCCTGTCATGTGCATGCAGTCAGGACCTTGGCAGAGCCGGCTGGGCTGACCTGACCACGTCACTTTGCTTCTGCCCAGCATAGGTGTGTCAGTGATGCGTTTGGGGCCACTGCCTGTGCTATGCTAATACTGTGCCCCTACCAATATGGATGCTTTGTGAGTTCTGGCAGTAGCCATGGAAAAATGCAAATTAAGGTATGCTATCCCAGCACAATTTTAGTGTGAAGAATGGCAATTCTTTTAAGTACTTGTCCAGGACATTATAGATTGGTTTAAGACTTTATCACATCTGATGCTAAAATTGCCAGTAAGCAATTCTCCAAAGACAGTTTAAATGAATGCCCAAAGTTGCTATAAAGCTATGTTTATTTCTAGGTCAGGTTAGTGGTCCCACATTATAAACAGCTATGTTAAGTGGGTATCTAATTCAATTAAATTTCTATTTTCCATTTCCTGTTTTACATTGTAATTAATGGTTGCAAGTTGACAAATACAAAGACAGGATTCAGGTAGGACCAAGGAATTTCCCTAAACATGAAACTTTCTGGACTAAAATGAGAAAATTCCCAGGCAAACCAGGAGAGTTGGTAATGCTAAACCATACAGTGACTTGTAATGCAAAGTGGGCACTGACCCTTAAAAGATGGTTCTTAGCTCATTGTATTCTACTGCTGCAGGAAATTGGATGGTTCAGTCTCCCTGACTTTTCTCTGTTCAAACTACTATGAAACTTTTGTTTCATACACACAAGAAGGTTTCAAATGCTCTCCCCCAAACTTCAATCATGGAAAGAAAATATAGCCTGCTAACTTCACTGATTACAGGTCAGAACTTCCTTCCCTGCTAAGAAGTAGGAAATGCTGGGATCTTCCAGCGTTCTACTTGTTGGGTGGGGATTTTCCTCTGTTGTGTCCCGTTGGCTGACACATTTACCATGTTTTCTTCTCAGGCTGTCATAGATGCAGGACAGACAGAGGGATTGGCTTATTAGTAAAGGCATCGAGTCAGGCAAGATTTAGAGATGTTTAACTCATGCTCATTCAGTGTGCCATGGAAGGTTTTATTTTCCCTTAGATAAAATTCATATATACATATAAAAATGTGATGTAGTGATATAGATTTCTACAAGCATTCTTTAACTGGGTAGTTTAGTAGAAAGAAGTTAAATATTAAGAAAGATTAAAATGAAAAAATTGTAAGATTCTTCAACCTCTCTGATGAATATTGTTTTTCCCACTTTGGAGGGAAGCTATAGGTCCCACTGGGTGGTTTCCTCTGTGAGCAGCCACCGTTCTCTCGTTCTGGTGTGTTGGAGTCTGAAAAACTGACAATAGAATGCCTTGTTTGTGTCACCATTGCAAAAACATCTTGACCGTAGCTGCGCGCTTATTAATATAGAGCTTTCCTTTACTCTAAGCTGGTACCATATGCATAGCTTTAAATTCTTCTCAGATGGAATGAATGTGTGGCATTTCATGCTTACTAGAGAATAATTTCACAATGCCATTACTTTTGGAGGGACATTTTTATAGTTAGTTGAATTTATTATCACAGCAGCGACAGTTAGAGGTATTTTTTCTGATGTTCCCTCTTCTCTCTGCCCAACTGCTCAAATGCTAGATTTATATTTGACATCTCTTTGCCTTTTACATATTCCACCTTCTCTTAGTGATCAGCCTCTTTCAGAGATGTTTCAATGAGTTTTATATGTAAGGATGACAATATGACTACTCCTAATGACCTCTGTCTTTAAGATGCAAATTTAATATACAGAAAAACGTTCTCTTTGTCCTTTTGGTATTTATTACTCCTTTTTTGAAGCTTTTATTCTGCCTTTCATTTTTGATATTTGTAATGATGAAAAACAGAGGGAGGCAATTATGAATCACATGTACTATTTGAAAGTAACCACATTTTCAAGTATTCCATGTCCAGTCGTTTAATTACCAGAAAAAAAATTACATTTCTCAGAATATTTTTCCTTGGCGTGCGTGTGTTTGTGTGTGTGTGTGTGTGTGTGTGTGTGTGTGTGTGTCCATGTCTATCCTTACTTTAAATCGAAGACTGGCAGTTTGCTTTTCTATCACTGTGTAACAAGTTGTTAGAAATTTAGAAGTTTAAAACAACACCATCGAGTTGCTCACCCTCCTGTGGGTCAGAAGGCCATCAAGGCATGGCTTGAGTCTCTGCTAAGAGTATCAAAGGCACGTTTTTGTCTGGATTCTTTGGATAAGAATCATTTTCCAAGCACATTTGGGTTGTTGATAGAATCCAGTGTTTGGTGGTGTAAGACTGAAGACTCATTTTCTTGTGGGATGTCTACTGGCATCACACTTATGACCACCTCCACTGACTCAGAGACTTTGGAACAAGAAAAATAAATATATTTTATTGTGCCTCTGAGATCCTGGGGTTATTTATGTAATTTTATTATAGCAAAACCTAATAAATTTAGGGATGTGTCAAATGAAAGAAACAAAAATTTCTATATGTATATATATTTTACTGTAGAGCATATTAGTAGGATAATTAATGAAAGGACCCTATGAAAAATTATTAAAGTGAACTTGGATAAAATTCTATGAAGAAAATAGAATGAAAATACAAGTTCAAAAAGAGTCTGCCTTAAAATACCAATATTTATTATATGTTGGATATTATACCATTTGCGATTATTTAAGACCATAAAGAGAACTATGTGATTGCATATTTATTACGTTTTAATTACTGGGACAGGATACCCAATATCCACAACTTCAAGGAAAAGAGATTGATTTTAGCTTACAGTTTCAGAAGGTTTCAGTCCATTCACGGGCATCTGGCAATGGTGAAAGTATATGGCAGAGGCCCAGCAAGAGGAAAAGCTGTTCATAGAATGACAGACAGGAAGTCATTTGAGCAAGAAAGGGTGGAACTAGTATATATCTTTCCCGGTCATGTGTCAGTGATCTGCCCCTTCGGAAGCAAGCCTCTCTGATCTGTCCCCTTCCACCAGGCCCCACCTCTTAATAGCACAAGGCTGCATAGGTCTTCCACAACGTCCGAACACACTAGGCTTTGGGGGATATTCCAGATCCAAGCCATAGCAGGCACATAATTTTTAAAAATTTCTTTTAGAATACATGTGAATAAGTGTTTTGAAGACCACCACCATGGATTGATGCAGGAGGGGTTGATACAAAGGCCTTTTGGGCCAGAGGTCTCAAGTTCAAGTTTCATTCTACATGCAAGTTGATCTACTTTCCGGGCTTCTACCATGAAATCCCTTCCAACCTCAGGTTTTAATGTCAAGAAAGCATATAAAGCTCTGTTCTTGACTGTTTCTTCCAGCAGATGAAGGCAATATTTCTTATGGTATTTGTCAAGAATATATGGGAATTACTTAATTAAGAAAAGAGACATTTACAGATGTGTCCAACGTTTGGCCCACTTATTTGCCATTTATTTATTAAAATCTTATAAAGAAAAAATTTAAAAAAGAAGCTTTAATACTTATACATGTGTATTAGCTATATATTTACATGTAGCCCAGGATAGTTCTTCTTCATTAAAAAAAAAAGAGTCAAAAAAAAAAAAAAAAAACACTGGGCTGCATTTTGGACATGCCTGTTAGGATAGTCTTTACTGAAAACTACCTTTAATTTTATCAGTTTCCTCAGTCCTGATAGTAAAAAAAAATTGTGTTCACTTAGAAAACTCCCTAAAACCGAGAGTCTTGTATTGGGTTATGTGAACTCCTGAGGCTTTTATATGTATCAATGTTCAGGACAAGCATGATTCCTTCTTCTGGAAAGGCAATTTCACTTGACCTAGAGTTTCTTAAATGCTGAATTAAGCCTAGAGATACTGTGGAAAAGGATGTAAGCTGCATAATAAAAATTTGAAGACATCGCACAAGACTTCTAGGGCATTTTTGAATTATGGTAAGTTTCAGCACCATGTCTTAGGACCCTGGCAGTCACAACCGTCTGTTTTCCATCACTCTTCAGTGAGCAAGTGTTAGAAACATGCTCTGAGGGCCTCATCTGCTTCAGGTAGTCCTTAATGATATGAAAAGAAAAAGGAACCCAGACAACATTTTATATGGTACATACGTGGTCCTGTTGTCTGACCAAACCATTGACTTGTTTCCTGAGGCCATTCCAGATGCAGTATTTGAGAGGAGTTTGCAGATTTGTAGAAGTTCTGGAGAGTTTTGTTTCTTGCTGACATTCAAAGAGGAATCTTCTTTTCATTTGGATCACAAGGAGGTCAATACCTTAGTAACAACAACAACAACAGATTGTGGGGCTCTAGAACAGCCTGGCGCCAAATGTGAAACAGCCAATATGTTCATGAAATCATTAAACCGAAACTGGCGGCAGGTAGTGAAAGGGCCTGGTGACTTGGCATTAGCATTTACAAGATGGTTACTCCAATATATTTCTGTGAATTACAGATTCAGCAAATTGTGATTTATAAGCATTGAGAAAAAAGGGTTCACCTGGGCACTTCTTGAGCTTGTTGAGGTAAGGAAGGTATCTTTAATCAACCTGAATACATTGTTCTAAATCTTACTATTTCAGATATTCTGATATTCTTCACAACGTCAAATTCTTCAGCCTCCTAACATTTTCTAGGGGATTTTGGATGTATGAGGGGGTAACACTGTTTTCAGTTTTGATCACAAATTTGTTTTCCAGAGTCAATGGACTTGGTACAATTATTATTTTTTTTTCAATTGCAATTCAGGGGCAACAGAGCTGTGGCTTTGAGCATGCTGCTTATATTGACCTTGAAGAACTACTTGCGTTATTTTCCATCAGATAAATCGAGAGCTGTATTTTGGCCCTTAGCAAGAGTGCAGACAGAGTGCATCTGGGATTCCTACAGCCTCTAGTTTTCCCATCATTTCTTTTTTCTTTTTAGTAGTGGAATATGACCTTTCTCTGAACTCTGGCCACACTGATCTCTGTTTTAGTAGGTCATCATCTGTGTTCACAGCCTTTTCACTTTTCCTTTATGACTGTCTCAAGGAGGACCCATGTGTTTGCTTCCACAATCACATAGCTGTGTTACATTTGAGTCTTCAACAAAGCCATGCTTCCTATGACCTTTGCTGTGTTTATTTAGAAGATGATGATAATGCTGTTTATTTTTATGGAGGTCACAAGGATTAAATGTCCAGTAATATACACTGGCACACTGAAGCTTAATGTTTGAGGGCTTTCTGTCTGCCATGTAAATATCCAACAGGTCCTTTCAGGGAGGAAAAAGTATGAGGTACAATTTTAGGCTTCCTTGGTGTTCATGGGTGGGGGCTAATTCTCAGAACTAATCCAACTGGGGTTGTGTAAGTAGAGAAATATCTGACACCTGTCATTGTTGTAAGGGTTACATACACAATTTCCCTTGATGTTCTATATTCTTAGAAATCAAGAAGAAAGGTATAATTTTGTCTGTTAAATTTCAATTACTCTTATGGATTTCAAATACATTGCACTCCGCAATAGCATTTTATCTCTACAATTCTGCTAGATTTTTAGTATGGGAGCTAAGACATATGGGCTAAAAATGCTGCCTTTGGGTTGTTAGAATACACAGGAGTTACAGAGTTCAAATTTGATTTCAGTTCCAAGTTTCTATTACATCTGCCTCATCACTTTTGTCTCTGGTATGATTTTTGGGACACTCAAGGGATGTGGGAGATGTGGCCTGGAAACTCTGAGATAACCCTTCACAAACTTGAGTATGACCTCCCTATTCACAGGCACTCTTTTTGCAGCTTAAATAGATGGCCTTCATGACCTAGCCCTTGGGGCTGCAGAAATAGGAATTCATTTCTTTTCCTTTTTAGAAAGAATCACTTAGCCTGTTATCATTAGAGAGATAGTGAGATGGGCACTGATAAGAAGAATGTTCATCTTAGTTTTGTTTATAATAAGGAGGAAAATGTATTTATATATATAGTTACTATTGAGATTTTAATCTCTCTTAACCAATGAGAAAATATTAACATCCTCACCGTCAGCCTGGAAAATGAGCCTTTGAGGACACGTCAATCCTGGGAACTTCTTCCAGTACAGCATCTAGCAAGGATTCAAAATAATGAGGAGTTGCAGAGCCACACAGCAGAAGTCTACATTAAATGGTGGGACCCACTCATCGGACACTTCTCTGGAATGTTCTCCGGAACAGCATTGTCAGATGGGTGACCGTGGACTAGCATGAGGAGAGTAGTGTGTCATAGTGGTTTCTTTTCCCCTAAAATTAAAAAAAAAAGGTGTCCTAGAGTTCTTGAAATTTATATTGAAAATTTAATATATGGTGTATATTTTACTCCACAATAATTCATCCTTCAATATTTAGGAAGTTTGAAGTTATTATTATTAAGTAAAGTTCATGCCTTAAGAATCTGTGCCATGGTTAGCCCGGGCTTCGAGGAGCCCATGACTGCTGAGAGCCAGGTGACCCAGTTTTAAGCTTAAAGTTGGGTGCAATGTCTTCTTGGTTAGACATGCTCTTTGAGACTCTAACTTAGAAATAGCTTCTCTGATTGTGCCTGAGGAGGTGGAAGCTCCCAATGAGGAAGTAGTAGCAGCTCTGCGGCATGTTGGGAGCAAGGAGGATTTGCTAAAAGTCGATGAAGTGGGAGATGAAGGCGATGCATTGTGCTTTCTGTGGCCATAAAAAAAGACCGGTATGAAGGATCTGAAAGAAAATGAGGTTGCCTTGAGCCAATAATGCTCGATAAAGTGGACCAGACACAAAAGACTGAATATCAACGGGTGCTCCTCTTATGAGACTCACAAGGGTAATTGCATGAGAAGATCCTAACAAGGGAGAGAAGGTAGGTAGAGAGAGGGGCAATGGACTGCTAGGAAGGGGACGCAGCTCTGGAGGTGGGGCAGGGGTGGGGGAGGCACAGGGAAGCAGTGAGAGGGAGGGGAAAGAGGCCAAAGGGGAGCAAATGGTCACTGTTTCTCTGAGATGTATGTTTTCAATGAGTCATGGCCTCTGAAGTTCGTGTGTAAAGTTATAAAACATTTTAAAAAGAAAAAAAATGACAAAGTCTATAGAAATGACATGGGTGGTGCAGTGGCCTGGGTTCTGGTGAGAATGTTTGCTCAACTCTGTCCCAGCAAGAAAACGGCCAATGTCGTTCTTTGTAGTCAGACATGGATGTAGGAAGATGGTCTGATTCTGGGAAATAAAGCAGGTGTGGTTGAGGTAAAAATCTGAGGTCCAGTCAGTCGTCTGCCTGTAGTTACAGTTGAAAGCAGCAGGAGCAAGACCTAGCTCACGTTCCTGGGGCTGCCTTGAAGAAGGTCAGGAAGCAAGACTTATTCACATTTGGGGTCAGAGCAGAATTTTTTGATTCTAGACACTTCAATGGGAGAGTCAACAGACTCTGGCAGAGGAGAAACCAGGTGGGGAGGCTGGACTTCGGTGGAGGTGTGGCTGTCATCCATCCTTTGAAATCAGAGGTTTCCTTCTCTACAGCAAAGGGCTGGAAAAGATGGTCTTTCAGCTCCATTGGAACAAAGTCTGTTGACAATCTTTGCACTTGTTGATTTTAGGATGGCACTAGAAGTCAGCCCATGCCGTGCACAAAGGCTAATAAAGGCCAGAAAAAGGAGAAAAAGAAGAAAGAAGAAAAAAAAGTATTAAAAATATCACAAAGACAGAAGCATTTGAGCATAACCACTAGCCAAGAAATAATTAAAATATTGCACAGAAGAGGCTATATTTCAAGCAGGTGTGCTGTCAATGGGACGTGAGAAGTCACCTGAGATTTTAGCATCGTTTCAGCTTGAAGATAATGAGGCAACATTTGGTTAAGGCTAAAAGTGTTCAGGTGCAGATTTACTGTGAGTGAATCACACACAGATGATCAACTTTGAAAGGCTCAAAGGGATTCAGGAATTTCCAGAGCTTCATAATTCATCAGAATGGCTTCATCTTCCAAGGAGGTAGACAGATCCTCACCTTTTTATTAAGATAAGAAATATGGGTTTGTTTGTCACTGGATGCACATTTGAGTCTTTCATTGCCACTATTTTTAATGTGGAGAATAGTTAGACAACCACTGGTGAGAAGACATAAGATGCTTGAGATTGGTAGGCAGAGGCGTAACAATTTATGACTTCATAAAATTTCTTTGAAGTCACATAATCGCATCTGTCAATTTGACATTATAAAACTGACTATACAAAATGATACAAGAATTCTGAATTCTTCTTTTGACTGTAACATAAATATTCAAGTAGTATTTAATATCAATATTCAAGTACTATGTATAATATTGTATAAAATATTTTATTCTGCTTCTAAATAGCCTTGAAAAATTCATTTAATCAAAAATGGGACATTTTGGAGACAAGATTGTATTTAACTGGGTTTCTTGAGGCTCATTGTGAATGCCTAAGTGAATAATTTTCTTCTTTATTTTCACATTCCATCACTGGAAATCTAACATCTAATTATGAGATGCACATTATAACCTTTATGGATTCTGTTGAGCAGGAATATTTGATGGTCCTGAAACAGAGTGTTCTCTCTTCTGCAAGAGATGTCTGCTGCAGTATAAACTTTCTGTCTCAGTTTTTCATGGTTGCTTACATTATACTTCCTAAAGAAAGGTCTATATTATAATTTCCTGTTTTTGCTTTCCAAAGGAATGTAGGTAAATAGTCCCTAGTTACACTCTGAACCTGTAGGCATCACCATCGTCATCATGTATCTTTGTGATTTTTAAGACTTGAAAGAATTGTTCACTCATACATTTATTTATCGATTTGCTAGTTATAGAACTGTCTCAGCATCAGTGCCAGGTTGTTTCTGGCATCGTAGGGGAGGAGGAATTTGCCAAACAAGTCAGTGAGCACATCAAGAAGAGTAGGGTTGGTTCAAGCTAGAAGGCATGAGGCAGCTCAAGATCTTGCTAAACAATAGCTACTAACATGAATTGGCAGCCAAAAACAGCAGCCAAAGGCTTACAAAAACCCTCTCAGGGTTCTAGGAGAGTAGGATAGGAAAGATTATACTTTCACAGTATTATTGTTAGGGGGAGGGCCGTGGAATATAGATTCTTAAAGTTTGTGCTAAGTAGTTGATTATTACCAGATTTTCGAGACTCGAAGTAGAGTTCTGACTGAGCTGTTCACTTGTGTTTTCATTATGTAAATATTTAGTTAATTCTATGTTCAAAGGAAAGGTATCTTTTAATAAACCAAGGCTATCTTGCAGTTCAATTTCATTTGACCTGCTCTGCTATAGACAACCAGGTATGAGCAGAGCACTGTACCAGGAATGAATTTGAGCCTCAGCACAAGCATTTTTGGGTATACTTACATAAAATACTCTTTTTTGGCCTCAGATATTTTCCCTATAAAATGTTTTTAATTTATAGGTTTTTATTAATGTGGATAAAGAGATTAACATAAAATATTCTAAAATATCAGGTGCTATTCTTACATAAGTTGGTGTTATAACTTCTATTCTTAAAGTTCAATGGATGTTTTTAGTATTCTTTGTGGTTGTTTTAAGAGCTAGTTGGATTGGTTATTGGTTAACATTTTCAAAACATTTTGTGCTATTTTAAATTAGATTGTATTGAATTTATATATCAATAGGGAAGGATTGGTATCTAGATTACAGTAGGTATTTTAATTTGCCACTGTAATATGTTGATCATTTTAACATCTTCTTTTACATAGTACAGTGAAGTTTCAATGTTTGATATCTACTTCAGATTCATAATCTTTGCCTGTTAAGTGAAAATTTGGCTCATTGATGTTTAATATAATAGAGATGTATCTGAGCCATTTCACCTTATGCATTTATTTGTTGTTATCTATGATCCTTTCCTTCCCTCTATGGTTTGCCCAACTATTTCTAAAATTCCATTTTCTGTCATCAGCTTGTATGGGGTATTTATATCATTTCTGTTCTTATTTCAGAAATTACTGTGTAATCATTATCAAAGTCTAGGATGACAATACTTTTACTTTAGAAAATACAGGATCTGAGAGCATTTTTAACTCTGTTTACCTGAATGATAATCTTACAAGAAATATTGAGTGCTTCTTATACCTATTCTCACATTTTTTCATCTCTCAGCTCCTATTTAACAGAACCTGTAACACACTCATGCATTAGTGCGAGGTGGCTGGGGACCTGGTGGGGACAGAAGCTGGTGAAACTACTCCTGTCTTTCATCTTGTAGGTAGGCAATCTTTGGTGCGTTCATTTTACTTGGCTTCGTAGAAGGCCTTTGTGAGATAGCAGTCCACTTGTCCACAGAACATATGTACTCACTGGGAACTTGAGGGGACTGGGCCTTCACATGCCGTGTCCCTCCTGTGTGCCAGAGATAGTCAGTTTTCTGCCAGTGGAGTCCCACCTGCACCTGGGAGCTTGCAGGACTGGGCCTTCTCATGCCCCATTCCTCTTGTGTGCCAGAGACAGCCAGGTAACACTTAAAACAGAAAGAGTCTAATTTAAGAATCTCAGGAAAAAGAGCCCATCAACAACACTGGAACCTCAACTCACTCTAACAGAGCTATGAGGAAATATGGAAATAAATTATCTACAGAGAGACCTGACACTCCGGAAAACAATATTAGTGATCTTGAAAGAGCAGAACCCAGAGATGAAAAAGGCAAAAAAGATGATAATTTCTTGGCCCAGAAATTTTTATTATTTAAACAGGAAATGAAACAAGAAATGTAAGTGATATGCTGGGACATAGCTATATTATCAGCAAACATTAACAAGAAATTAGAGAAAAATAAAGAAGATAGGAACCAGCAGATACTGAAGGCAATACATGAAATTAGAGAAGAATTCAGCAGAGATATAAAAACAACTAAAGCTGACCTTCAGGATGTGAAGAACACACAGGAAAAAATTAGTAACCAGTTTAAACATTTTGAGAATAGAATATCAGACCTAGAAGATAAACTGGTTGAGCTGGAACATACAGACTATAAAGAACACAAAACAGAAAAGGAAGAAAGAGAATGGTTACAATAGCTGATGGATGATTCAAAGAAAAACAACCTCAGAATTACGGGAATGCAGGAGAAAACCGAGGACAAAACAGAATGCTTACAGGCCATTTTCAGTGAAATTATGGAAGAAAATTTCCCAAATCTAAGGAAAGAAATGGACATACAGAACACCAAACAACTTTGATCAGAGGAGAACTTCATCACGACACATCATACTAGAGAACCAACACAAAGATAGAATATTAAAAGCTGTAAGAGAAAAACAGAGGGTGACTTATAAAGATAAGCCCATCAGGATAACTGCAGATTTCTCAACCCAGACCCTAAAAGCCCGGAAATCATGGTGCAAGATCATCCATGCACTAAGAGAATTTAAATGCCAACCCGGACTGCTATATCTAGCAAAATTATCTTTTAAACTATAGGGAGAAATTAAAATTTTGACTTGGATTTCTCTAGCAGCTAAGGATGTTGATGTTGATATATTTTCTGACCATTTGTACTTCTGAGAACTGTCTATTCATTTCTATTGCTCATTTTTAATTGGGTCTTTAATTTTGAAGGATCTGTTTTTCTTCAGTTCTTTGTATGTTTGAGTTATTGGCCTCCTGTCCAAAATGTAGGTGGTAATTTTTTTTTGTATTCTGTTATTACTCTCCTCACTGTGTGGATTATTTCCTTCACTGCGTGGAGGATTTTTAATTTGATGTAGCCCATTTGTGAATTCTGGGGTATAATTCTTTTGCATCAAGTATTCTCTTGGGAATTTCTTTTCCCATGCCTATATTTTCAATTGTTTTTTTTTTCATTTTTTTGTTTGATTTTGTCCTCAAGGAGGTTCAATATTCCCGTTTTAATGTCTAGATCTTTGATTCACTTGAATTTAATTTTAGTACATGGCCATAGATGTGGGTCTGGATTTATTCTTCTGCATGTGGGTACCCAGTTCTCTCAGCACCGTTAATGGAAGAGGCTATGCTTTCTCAGATATCAGATATTGGGTATGAGATAGCTAATGGAGGTTGTTTCTGCATCCTCTGTTCTGTTCCGTTGGTCAACCTGTCTCTTTTTGTACCAACGGCAACAGTTTTGTCACTTTTGCTTTGTAATGTAATTTGATGCCTTGAATTGTAATGACACCTGCTTTTGTCTTATTGTCCAGGATTGCTTTGGCTATTCTGGGTTTTAAAATTCGTCATGAATTTTAGAATTGTTTTTTTCTAGTTCAGTGAAAAAAAAAATGTTGGTGTTTTGATAGAATTTGAATGAGTTCTGTACATTGGTTTTGGCAATATAGACATTTTGACAATATTAGTTCTCCGTATCCAGAATCAGGGAATGTCTTTTCATTTTCTAAAGTCCTCTTCAAGTTCTTTTTTCAGAATAATGTAGTTTTCATTGTAGAGTTCCTTCACTCTCTTGGTTAGGTTTACCCCTACGTATTTATTTTTTTGAGGAGCTAGTGAGAATGAGTTTATTCTCAGCTCTTAGTGAGTTCACGATTAGTGTAGAGGAATGCTATTGGTTTTTTGTTTCAATTTTATATCCTGAAACTTGGCTGAATTTGTTAACTAATTATGTCTCTTGGTGGAGCTTTTAGGGTTTTTTTTTTTTGTATACAGAATCACGACATCTGTGTTAAGGGTAATTTCAATTTTTCCTTTCCAGTATCTATTCCCTTTATTTAATTGTGTTGCCTGACTACTACTCTGGTTAGGGTTTCAAGTATTATATTCAATCGAAGTGGTGAGAGAGGGTAGCTTTGTCTTGTTCCTGACTTAACGGGAGATGATTTCAATTTTTCCCCATTTGGTATAATGTTGACAGTAAGTTTGGCATAGATGGCTTCTATCAGTTTAGGTATATTCCTTCTATGTCCGTTTTGTTCATTTTTAAAAAAAATCATGAATGGATGTTGGCTTCTGTCAAAGAATTCTTCCGTATCACTGAAATGATCATGTGATCGTTGTCCTTGCTTTTATTTGTGTGGCATATTACATTGGTTGATTTACATGTCTTGCACTATCCCTGCATCCCTGGGGTGAAAAAAAAGTGGTCATGGTGAAAGATGTTTATAATGATTTGTTGAATTCTACTTACCAGTATCTTACTAAGGATTTTTGCATGGATGTTTATCAGGGAGATTGGCCTATATTTTTTTTTTTCCTTTTTGGTCTTTGTCTGGTTTTGGTATCAGGGCAACACTGGATTCTAGAAATGAGTTTGGCAATGTTTCTTCTTATTAAATTTCATGGAACAATTTAGAAGTATTGGTGATAACACTTCTCTGAGGTACTGTTAGAATTCTGCAGTGAATTCGTCTAGTGAATGACATCTGTGGTAAGGGCGATTTCACTTTTAGGTCTGGACTTGTCTTTGTAGGTAAAGACCTTCTTGCTGCCTCAATT
Source organism: Ctenodactylus gundi (assembly GCA_004027205.1). NCBI lineage: Eukaryota > Metazoa > Chordata > Mammalia > Rodentia > Ctenodactylidae > Ctenodactylus > Ctenodactylus gundi. The sequence continues at coordinate 45,231 of PVKB01002869.1, forward strand.
TTCATACTTGTTATTGGACTAGTCAGGGTTTTTTGTTTTCTTGGTTCAGTTTTTGCACCTTGTGTATGTCAGAAAATGTGTCCTTTTTTTCCAAATTACCCAACTTGTCGGACTATAAGTTTTCAGATTGGTTTCTTATAATTCTCTGAATTTCAGCAGCGTCTGTTGCAATTTCAACCTTTGATTTCTAATTGCTTTGATATGGCTTTATTCTTTGCCTCTTTTGATTAGTTTAGCCAGGATATTATCAATCTTATTTGTCCTGTGGTAGAACCACCCCTTCTGTTTGTTGATACATTGTGTGTTTTTAAATTTTCAGTTTCATGTATTTCTGCTTTGATCTTTATAATTTATTTTATTCTACTACTTTTTGATTTAGATTGTTCTTATTTCTCTAGGACCTTGAGGCACATCGTTAAGTTGTTGATTTGGGACTGCTCTGTTTTATAATGTGTACATTCATAGCTATAAATTTCCCCTTTATCACTGCTTGCACTGTGTCCCACAGGTTCTGGTATATTGAACTTCCATTGTTGTTTCACTCAAAGAAGTTTTTGATTTCTTTCTGGGTTTCACCTGTGATCCATTATTTGTTCAATGATATGTTATTTAGTTTTCATGTATTTGTATAGTTTCTGTTGCTATTGATTTCTAGTTTTATTGTGCTATGGTCTGAAAGTGTTCAAGGAATTATTTCCGTTTCTTTTGTATTTATTTAAATATACCTGTACCCTAGGATATGGCCTACTCTGGAAAATGTCTCATGTGCTGCTAAGAATAAAGTATAGTCTGTTGATACTGGATGGAACACTCTGTAGTCCAATTGTTCCATAGTGTGTTTTAACTCTAATTTTTTTGTTAATTTTTCATTTATTTAACATGTCTATCTGTGATAGTGGGCTGTTGATGTCCTGTAATATAATTGTACTGGGACCTATTTGTCCTTTCCTCTCCAGTACTTTTTGCAACCAGTTTAACCATGGCATTAAAAAGCACAGTGTACAGCATCAATGTATCTGTCTGTGTAAACCTAATATTATTTTTTGAGAGGTTTCACAAATACTCTTAATACTCTGTCACCATTAATAGTAGAATAGCCTATATTTTGCTTACTGAGGCTAAACTAAACCACCAGAAGTTCTCAACTCTTAATAAGTTCCCACTGCTATCCCTTCCTTAGCAGTGAAGATAACAGTACCAGTGTAAAACTTAACACATATCAGCTTTTGACATATCATAGGAAGTTATCAGTTCCAACAAGCATTCCACTCTGAACATTAGAAGTGTGATCTATACTACTAATGGCAGAATCTGTCCAGATTCTCTAGTAACTTATTAGAAGAGTTTGAGAAAGATGATGCTATATTATTGTTGAAAGTATATAAACAATCTAATGACCTATGTCTATCTAGATAGTATAAAACTATTGATTCTCAAAAGGCTAAACTATAGACTTGTGAATTATTGTACTCAACGGTACTATTAATAAGAGTGTGTATATATATATATATATATATATATATATATATATATATATATATGGTAGTGAAAAGCAAGACACATTTCCAACCCCAGATCAGAAGAAGGATGGGAACCATAAGCAGAAGAAATAAAACTAGGACGAATCATGGAAGCTGTCAGTGAGACAGAGTAGGTCTCCAGAATCTATAGACTGGCTTTTCAGCAAGGGCATCAAGAGCTACTTGACCCAGAAAGAGATGCAAAAACTAACAGTGAGCAAAAACATAAAGAAGGAAAAGGGAAAAGAAGAAGACAAAAAGGAAAAAGAAACATAGAAGCTCACAAATGGATACCAGAAAAAACATAAGTTCAATATAACTACAAAAAATTGTTTTCCTGTATTATTTGAATGTAAAGTCTCTATGACCAAGACCTTAGATCTTTCCACTCAAGAGGGACAGTGTGACCAATGTTGTCTTTTCTTATGTCTCAGTGTACAAAGATGTGCCACTGTGATACCTCTGTTGCAGCTCCTTTGAAATTGGGCTGGGCAAGGGCAGGATGACCCTGTGTCCCAAGGTGATTATACTCGCACCCCAGGCAACCGCACTCAGGTAATCTGGTGCTTCTCCCACCTGTACTGTGGGGATGGGGTTGGTTATGAGACCTCTGCTTTCTGAGATCTGTCCTTGTTGGGCTCGAATTTTTCAGGAGGATTCATCTTTCTTTTCCTCTTGCTCCCATCAGACCACCCTCCCTTGTCACCAGGAAGGAAAGACCCAGAATTCCTTGAAGTGTGGCCTGTCAGTGGTCTATGTTTTGGAAGAGCACAGAATGTATTTCAGGATGGATTGCCTTCCTGGTGCCTAAAAAGCTGATAGCTGGCACCCTAGCTCTGGGCTTTTGAGTTCTCAGTCCCTAAGCTCTGAGGGTTTGCAGCTGCAGGCAGGGTTTCCATATTTCTGCCACCAAATGACTCAGCATTGCGGTGCTCCGAGGACAAGGACCTTCTTTTCCATTGCACATAGCCACAAACGTGACTCTTCCAGGCTGCTGTCCTGGCCATAATTTTCCCACGGCACTTACTGCCCATGACCCACAGGCTGACCAGACATTTTCCCCCCTGTGACCTCAGATCTTGGCCTCCTGGCAAAGTCCCAGTAATCTTTTCTGGGTTGATAAGCTTACCTAGCTGATCTCCACTGTTTCTCTCCAGGTTCTGTGGACACCACTCAGGTCTGGCCAATCCTTTTCTTTCCTACACCAAGCCCTGGTGGAATTTCCTTCACTAAATTTCAGATTTTGATTTAAATTTAAACATCCACTGGCGAAGTGATTCTACTCTGTCACTATCTTGACTCCAATTTTTAAGAAGAATAACTTAATGTTTCATATGCTGTTTCATTTTTCTCAAGAGAGGTTTTCTTTTTTGTTTGGTAATTCCTCTTTTCTTTTTTTCCCCCATTTTATTGATATGTACAAGTGCAGAATTTAAGGTTTACAATGGAGTTGAGCATTTTGTGCACGTACGTATCTTGTCAAGGTGACAAGGGCTTTCCCACTCTCCTTTTGTCCTTCCCCCTCCCCTCCCTTCCCTCTCTCCACCCCCTGTCCCCCTCTTTCGCTTTGGCTTTTGTCTGAAGTTCCATGAGATAGTTGTGGTCTGGGTCTCTCTTATCAGAGAGACCATCCGATGTTTCACCTTCTCCTCCTGACTCACTTCACTAAGCATGATATTCTCAAGTTTCTTCTATTTGCCTGTGAAAACCTCCACGCTGTTGGACCTTACAGATGTGTAGTATTCCATTGTGTATAAGTATCACAGTTTGTGTATCCATTGGTCTGTTGATGGGTATTTTGGTGACTTCCATATTCTAGCTATTGTTAGTTGTGTTGCTATGAACATGGGTATACATATATCTCTGTTGTATGTTGTTTTGGCCTCTTTTGGATATATTCCCAGGAGGGGTGTTGCCGAATCAAAGGAGATACTTATTTCTAGTCTTTTGAGAGCTCTCCATACTGCTTTCCAGAGTGGTGGAAGGAATTTACACTCCCACCAGCAGTGCAGGAGGGTTCCTTTCTCCCCACAGCCTCCCCAGCACTGACTGCAGTTCACTCAGGAAGAAGTACAAATGGCCAATAGATACATGAAAAGATGCTCAACATCTCTAACTGTAAGAGAAATGCAAATCAAAACAACTCTAAGATACCATCTCACTCCAGAGAGAATAGCTTATATCAACAAGTCAAAAAGCAATCAGTCCTCTTTTCTTTTACGATGTTTTCTTCAGGCTTTTCTACATCCACAATAGGAGGGTTAGGGCTGAATCACTTAGACTTCCATTACAAGTAGAAGAAACCATACTTAGGTTTTTTTTTTTTTCAGAAGGAGATTTCAAAATTGAGAATATCACATTGTCTCCAGATGGGCCAATGTTGGAAGCAAAATCTATTTCCTAAAGAAAAAAGGAGGCTTTCAGTGCCATGTCACTTAGATGGCCCTTTTTGTTCCCAGAACTCATGCCAAGTCAAAGGAACATTGTAAGTACACCAATGAGATTGTCCAGATAAAAATTACGTGAAGGACTCAGAGGACTGAGCAGACAAGGGTTATTTGTAGAAACTGCACTCCTGCATGTACACTGAGTCATCTGTTTCTCGAAATACTTGCCATTAACGGAACAAAGTAAGCAGCGAATGATATCATGGTTTATGTAACCTAATCTACAGGACCCCTTTCCTGTGTGAATTGGGCACAGAACAGAACATTTTAGAGAGGATTAATGCAATAGTTCAGCCATCTGCCACTAGGCATTCCTGCCACTTTCTGGCTATTACTATGTCCATCCCAGTAGCACTAGACTTTCTGGAAATTGTCTGTTTTGCCCATTGTCACCAGAACTTATGAAAATTTCTCGTCTGGCCATTACTACCAAGCTACAAAAGCTTACAGGAGCTAGAGCCATAGAAAATAGAAGGCTCCTGCTAGGGAGACCTAAGACAGACTGAAGAGAAATGTTCTTGACTTTTCTGATTTTCTTGTTAATCCATTTGCAACTACTACCTCTATTGGTCAAATCTGCCATAGTCTATGGTTCATCATCTGTAAGTCATAAATATTGTTCTTGTTAATAGCTATTAATCTTAATGAAACCTTATGCATCATACTCTATTTTTGGGTATTTATTTATTTATTTATTGGTCTCTTGACCCAGCTGAGCTGTGGACCCAACATAGGTCATGAGTGATAGCAGAAATAGGAGTAAGGAAGTCTCACAGTGAGTTGGGTGAAAGACACGGGTTATTTAGACAGGATGAGCAAAGTGGAGAGAAATAGGGTTGTTTGTGAGATAGAACTAACAAGTCTGTATGTTAGGCTATGAATGAGTGATAAGTTACAAGCTAATATAAAACATGATTTTCATAATTCAGCTTCAGTAGCTCTAAGGAAACTGCCATTTACCAAGAAATAAGAGAATGCTGTTTTCTGTTTTCCCTTACATGTTTTCCTCATTCTGCCCATGCTCTGCTCTATATTGTAACGCCTCTTAATCCTTGAGCTCCATTGTTAGATGATTTTGGGGAGCTTTAATCAATACAGGTAGCAGTTGAAAAAGAATTAACCAGAGAAATGGAGAAGTCAACAACATTTCTCTTATACTGCCTTAAGTCTTTCTTGCAGGAGCCTTGCGTCTTCTGTGACTCTTGCTCCTGTAAGCTTTTGTAGTTCCAAATCTCTTGGCTGCTACTGGCTTCTGAGCTCTGCTGACACTTTACCTCTCCTTCCCTCCCAGCCCTGTGGCTATGCTGTTTTAGATATAAAATATTATAGAGAAGTTTGCAAATAAGAAGAGTTCATATCTACTAATTCTTGGGACTGGGATATCCAGGGTCAAGGCAAATTTGGTGTCTAGGGAGGGCCTGTTCTCTTGTTCATAGATGACATCTTCTTTCTCTGTCCTCACATGATAGAAGAGGCTTGCTAGGTATTTGGAGTCTCTTTTACGAGTACACTAATCCACTAGTCTCATTCGTGGGGAATCCCAGGTTGGGGACTTAGTCACCTTTCAATAGCACCTTGGAAGTTAGGATTTTAAGCATACCAAATGTGGGGGACCCATAGCAGGCTAGCTCCATCATCTTCTGTGTTAAAAATGCCCAGTGTTAAATTATCTTTTTTGGAATGATCTGAATGATTCTGTTTCATTTTTTATTTTATTTTATTTTATTTTATTTTGGGGTAGACTTTAATATCTCTGGATTAATACTAGGTAGTTTGGAGGAGAGAAAGAAACAAGATGTTTCCTGAAATTTGAGATATTTTTTACACATCACATGAGAGACATCAAGAAGTTTGCTGGACATGAATCAAGACTTCAAGGTATATCTGGGACTCAAAAGCATATGAACAGCACCTAAAGCTAGGAATAGACTCTGTAACCTAGGGAGAGAACAGAGGAAAGAAAGAGCGAGAGTTAAGGCTGCCCTGCGGAATGCTGACATTCAAAATTCAGGTAGAGGAAGAGGAAACTGAAAAGGAAATAATAAAGAATTAGCCAGGGCAGCAAAATGATCAAGATGTGATATGCAAATCTACCAGTTTCTCCAGATGATTGCTATTATTATGTATCACAAATACATGCCAATAAAAGGAGAATCAAAATTAAAACAAAAGCACTGGCCAGGGGAGAAGAAAATCAACAAAGTATGGAGTAGAAGAAAAGAGGAGAACAAAAGAAAAGAATATTTCAAAGAGAGTGAAAGGTCAAGTAAGAGAAAACCACCCCCTGGCTTTGTCGGCTTGGAGCAGTGTGCTGACGATTTTGGCGGCAGCAGCGGCTTTGTAGGAGGGATTCCAGTTGGAATGAGCTGAACAAAACCAAACGAAGTCTTGTGTAAATGTTTGCTACAAAGGGACACAGCTTTGGCTGCAGGTTACTGCCCCAGCTTGGTGTGTGATCCCTTTAGGCAATAGGCCCTGGGGGTACGAGCCTTTGTCTCTGAGGCACCTGCAAGACTGAAAATGGGGACAATGTGTGTGAACTTCTCAGTTCAAAACTAAGTCTCTTGGCTTAGGGCTGGAGGTGTAATTCATCAGTTAGAGCACTTGCCTAGCAAGCACCAGGCCCTGAGTTCAATTTTCCAGCCCCACATATGCCAGGAGTGGTGGTATTAGCCTAGGAACTCAGGAGGCTGAGGCAGGAGAATTGCCTTGAGTCTGAGTCCAGCTGGGGCTATGTCCTACATGATGAACTCAGGACCATCCTGGACTAGCTTGAGACCCTGCCTAAACTAATAATAAGAAAATAAATTTCCTGGCTTGGTATTTAATAACAGAAATGATTGATGAGAGAGAAACTTTGCATTGTTCTGGCAAAATTTGGGTAGTAATGTTTCAGCTCTGAGTAGGTAAAGGCTTATTGGGTGTGTGCTTGATCCTACAGGAGGGCTACAAAGATGACACAGAGCATTGGACACCCCACGCAAAAAGCCATCTTCCCTGCACTTTCAGCTTTTGCTTTGGGAAGCGTTGCTCAAGCTTACTCATTATTATCCCACCAAAGAGCTTCTAAGACATAGTTTCTGAGTGGTCATACTCATCATAATATTTCAAGCTACAAATATTCTACCTATATTTTTTCAGTTTTTAAATCATTTTTATCCTACCATCTTTGTTGAGGAGGCCTGGTTTAGCACAGTAAAATTTTATCTTGTATGGTGGACCCTGACAATTTTTTCTATGACGAGATAGATAGGAAATGTTTTATCCTTTGCAGATCAGACAGGATCTCTGGTCTCTGTGGTCCGTCCTTCCTTCCTTCCTTCCTTCATTCCTTCCTTTCTTTCTTCCTTCCTTCCTTCCTTCCTTCCTTCCTTCCTTCCTTCCTTCCTCTCTCAAGTCCTTTCTCCCTTTTCTTGCTTCTTCCATCTCCCGCCCTTCCTCCCTTCCTTCCTTTCTTCTTTTGGAAATTTAAAAATGATATTACTAAATTACTGGGTACAAGAGCAGGCTGTGAGCTGGATTTGACCTCGGTGCCATTGTTTGCTGACTCCATGATTTGTAATGATAAAAAGGTTAAGTTTCAGAGTTTACATAAACATTTTTTAAAGGTTTATTGCACTGGAGTTTGAAATACATGATTTAGTTATAAATTTAAAAGGTCACACAGAAGTTTTTCATTTATGATGATTGACAACCTCTTGTGTGCGAAAGATATGAATAATTTGTATCTTATAGCAGAATGAACAAGTAACTACTGAAATGAGTAGAAGCAGCTGGAAATGTGTACCATATGCAGTGCCTGGTATTGGAAGTGGTGTGGAAGGAAAAGCTTGGCCACGGCTCAGATAGATTTGAGTAGTTTATGTCTTCACTGAGTTCTTTCTAGACTCCTAACCTTGGACGAGATGTGCATCCTTTTATGATGTCATGTCTTTAACTGATGAGGCAGGTGACAATAAAACCACCACTAATAGGTTGCTGGAAAGATTCACTGGGGGTAGAACACAAGGTTCCTGATCTTTCTCAGTAGCTATGCTTTGCTAACTTCTTTCTCTCTTTGCTCTTAATAAGACTGAACTGAGAAGTGTTTCTGAATGTGATGACAAAGTAAGTGAGAAAAGCAATTATAGGCTCAGGCAGGGATGAAAACAATTTGTGACAAGCTATTTCTGTCATGAAGAAATCTGTGGGATTGAAAGTTGAGTTTGGTGGGCTTCAGAGGCACCTGGGACTTCTCAACTTTAAGTCACCCAGATGATTCTACCGTAAGTGGCATGCTTTCTCCTGAACCTGGGTAGAGTCACACTTTGAGAACATTGCCCTTTTATTAAGTGGAAAGAACTGGTTAAAGTCTCGAGGCCCTAATTTCCACTAATTTCCCGAGACTTCACCAGTAGGGAAGGTTTGACAATACTGATGCCAAATACAGTTCTGGGAGGTCTAACTTAGGTATCTAACTGGACTCTCTGCTAGAGACGCCAGTTTTGGTAGACTCCAAATGGAAACCAAGTCTAGCTTGATCCAGGCCCAGGTAGGCATTCTAGGATACATGGCCAGGCAATTGGACTCAGCAGAATCGCAATAGCATCAGCATAGTTTTGGGTAGTTCTACAGGTTTGAACAGTTGAATATTCAGGAAATGGAATTAAAGGAGGGACTGAGAAAAACTACGCAGGATTTTAGTCTCATCCATTGATCAACTTTGTATGGGAAAGTGAGACAATAAATTTTATTATTTACTAGATGAATAGTCACTTCTCAGACCTTCAATTTTCACATTTGTAAAAAGGTATATTTAATTCATATTCTAGAGTGTTATTGTGAGGATGATGTGATATAAATGTTTAAAGCACCTTTCACACTCTAGATTCTCAATAAACAGGAGTGGTTATTATAACCATGGCAGGGTAGTGTTCTATTCCAGCTGAACTTCGGAGCTAATCTAAAAGTTAGACACAGGACAGCTTGGCAAGGGCTTGGGAAAGGTTATCTTACGTTCTTATGGGGTGTAGAAGCCAGGTTTCATGGCAGTGGGGTGGATCTTCAATATCACAGATGGTGATGTGAGGCTGCATCAGCCTCGGCTCCAGACAAAAGTTACACAATATGTAGGCAGCTGAAACTTTAGGTGGAAAGGCCCATTTATTGCAGGATTATGAGCTTGGCAAAATAACTCTAAGGGATTCAAGGTCTGGGTGAGTGTTAGAGACCTGCCTAATTTTGGATGGAGGTTGTCATTTTCCAGTCAGAAACATCCATGCTGGTTCTGGATTAGCTGGATTTGATGCTGGGAGTGAGGGATTAGATCTCACACTTTTTGGATTTGGGTGAGAGTTGGGAATTTATATTTTACAGCGTCCTTCCCATCCCACATTTCTCTTTCTACTTTGACCTTGTCTCCTCCTCCTCCTCCTCTAATTCATGTTGGGAGGCAGGGAGAGATGTGTGGGGTGGTGCTCTCATCTTCTGGCGTTTGTAGCCCCCTTTGGAATGGTTGGAAGCACACTGGAAGGCGTTGTAGGAACTAACCTGACTTTGTCAAGCCATGAATTATTCCACTATGATTCCCACCCTCTCACACCGCATCTGAGAGTATCCCATTGGTCCTCCACTCTCCAATTTCCCTTTAGAGCACACTCACTATCCCTATGATCCACTCTTGAATGTTCCCAGGGGACAGACCTCTCATGATCCCTTTCAGATTCTGTTTTGCTTTGTGCCTCGATTCTTACCTTCTATTTGTGCTATGTTTTCTTCTCTATTAACGCTGAGCTATGTGTCCTGCACAGCTGAGTGTGTCAGCTGATGGACTGGGCCACAGCACTGTGTATTTCGACAATGCCTGGGGTCATCCCAATGTGGTAGCTGTTTTATGGGGGGCACAGAGATTGGGTACTGTTGGCATGAACAAATGGAGGGGAGAGTAACATGCAGACCCCCAAAATGGGACTATAATTCCATGGACCCAGACAGGTGGGGAACACCATTTAGCTCTGGGGAAAGAGCAAAAATATTTCTATGAAAAATCTTTCTCCTACAGGTAATGGTTGGAAACACTTCCAAAGCCGGTTAAGGCCTGTGGTTCTTGTTTCGGTGACTTTTTGTGAGGGAGGAGTATGTGCCCTACATATGGATTGACTTCTTATGTCCATTATTAGCTGGATTGTCACAACAATGCTGGACTTTCCAGCCAGTGAGCCTAGCCTCAGTGGTTAGAGTACCAATTGAAATGAGTCTTTTGAATTGTGCCTATGTTCCTCTGGGGGACCCCAGTTCACCCCTGTGGTTCACTCTCTTTTGTTCACTGGCGAAAGCACAATGAGTTCATGTTAATTGGGTTTGTCTAATTGAAATGGTTTTCTACTACCAACCATAATGAATGTAAAATGACAACTATTATTTACAAGAACTTCAAACAAAAACATACTCCGTACAAATGAATGTAAAGTTAATTTTGTTTGGAAACAACATAATTTTAAAACTGAAGACACAACGTCTGTCAGCGTTTTTGCCATCTGCATGGTTTTGGAAGCAGAAAGCGGTTGAATGCATTGCTCAAAACCTTGCTAATTTTTCACAGACCTCCCAGTAAATCTCCTGTGTTTGAGAAGGCTTGTGTCTGTTTACCTGAGCTTTTGCAGATTACCATAGGAGCTACTCAAGGTGTAGTCTGAGGATACACCAGCCAACCAGCTGTTTGATGTCCAGCCCAAGATGAGGATAGAGATGCAGTTTGCCATTGCCGTGCTTCTAAATGGTGACCTGTGGCTTTGTCTTTGGAAGATTGACCAGTTCTGGCAGAGAAGTTGCAAAGTGAACCACATGTAACATAAACCATATATTAGTGATCCCCTGGAGGGCCTTGTTGAAATTTGAAAATGAGGGTCTCGAAATCACTTCAGGCTCTTTTCATTCTTCTCTGCCCACCTACTCCCTCCTGTTGGATTATCTACTATGGGTGCTTTAAAAGTAAACCACAGAAAGTATTTAGATATACATTGTTCTCTGTGAGGCTTGTCAATCTGATTTAGGTTTCAAGATCATTTGTTACATTGGAACTTTTAAATACTCATAAAAATGGTATTCAAAATATGCACAAAGGCGCTTAAGATAGGGAATTGCTAACTCATAATTTTTAAATTAGTTATGAATATGAAATGACAAGAAATTACGAGCATAATAAAGATTCTCTACATTTATTGCCTCTATGCACAATTCAAAGGATCTAGCTACACTTTCCTGTGGCATGTTTGTTCTGATTATATTTACTAAAGAACTGATATGTTTATTAGAATGCAATTTTGTACCTGCTTCATATAATAAAAATTGGGACTTACATTTGTGTGTGTTACTGTTCTTTTAATTCTATTTTTCTAAGTATCGCATTTTAATTGCATTTTATAAAATTACAAATTTGTGATGGATTGGAACTTAAAGTAAACTTCCAGCACACAGAAAACAGAAAACAGTAATTCTGTCAGTGATTATAATATGTATATATTTACATATATATATATATATATATGTGTAAAACATAATCCAAATCACCTTGGGGGTGTCAATACAGAAACCCTGAAGACTCTTTGGGGAGAAGCTTTTAAACAAACTGCCCAGCTATTTGGATTCTTCTTTATATTTGAAAAAAAATATGAAGATAACACCAGCATTTGCTACATGAAAAGCATTACACAGCTCTTTCATCTTTTGAGAAACTTGGAAGGCTGATACACAAAGAAAGATAACTTCATCTAGAAGCATTGCATCCAACGCCGCCTCTTCACTCAGCGTTGACCATTAGATCATTTGCAAGTTCTAGATGAGAACAGAGGTCTACACGGTTACCAAGAGGACATTGTCCCAAACCACATTCTTCCAGTTTTATTTTTATGACTGGATAACTCTAAATGATCACCACAATGGATTTTTGGCAGATTAATTGCTGAGAAAGCATCTGGGCAATGTAATGTACTGATTAATGTGATTGGCTCGTTTGCCTCAACAATCCCAGAGAATGGATCGAATCAAAATCTTCTGACGGGAGACTGTCACGGAGTAAGAAAATGTGTCTGAAACTGAATTAATTATATTCTCTCTCAAGCTGAATCCTCTTTTCAATTTTTTAAAGTTTTTGTACTGAAAAGAAAGCATTGCTTTCTCCTGGGATCAGTGCAGTAGTCTCCTAGCTCAGTAGTTGCAGAATATTATTTGGGGGCTAAATCTCAAAGATACACAACCAGGAGTGGCTTGGATCCCCATGGGTGACTCGTGGTGGCATCTTGCTAAAATATTTTTTAAGGAGATGAGTAAGAGGATTTATGTATTATTGTAAATGTGAAGCAAAAACTTAGTAAAATATAAATATTGGACACGTCCCTCCCAAAGTTCTTTCTTTTGTAGTCTCTGTGTTTTCCCCTTCTACCCAAAAACTAAAACAAACAAAGAACAAACCTCCTTTTTAATTGCTTTGATCAATCAGCCTCTACCTGTTTGTTTTCTAGTCATAAAAGTAAAATTCCAGTGTTGCCTGACTTGAGACTATTTATCAGAATCTTCAATCAGGAAAACCTAACTTTGTTACCTAGACTAGGATTCAGCTATGAAGAAAATCAGTCTCTTTTCTCATTGTTTTAATAGAGAAAAAGAAAGGGCTTTGACTGGGAGTTTTACACTCATTGAGATTCTCAACAGAGATGCATTTGCATGTACCATTTCGAAAGTTTAATGAAAAAGACTACGTAAAAAAAAAAAAAAAGGCTTCAATGCCCGTTAGGTTTTTCTTGTCTGTGCTAATCAACCTTCGGGGCAACTTTTCTGACTGTTATTGTCATATGTTTTCTCGCTTAACATATCTATGGAAGTGGAGGGGTACTGTTCTCACTTTGAGGTGACTAAGAATGGATGTCACAGCCACATACAATCTGTCACATCTTTCTCCCTGGTAGATCAGGGAGGACAATGTAACCTACGTCAAGAGGGCCAGGCCTGGTGACCTTATTGAGGTTTGGCCTTTCAGAGCGGGTCCCAACTTTTGCCTTAGGGAAGGTAGCAATGTCCAGTGGGAGTGGCGGACTCAGGTCTAGGAGTAAGCACTAATCTAGGCGTGGAGGAGGAAGCCAGCAAGTCAGCAGCCAGGTCAGAGGAGGAGGGTGGCCTGGGGCCGAGAGCCCGGAACTTGAGGAAAGACCTGTGTTCTTGGTGCTGCCTCTTGCAAGTGTTAAAGCCACCCACAGGGAAGAGCTGAGAGAGAAACAGTGGGCAAGATCTCTATATGGTGTCGTCCACATTTTAATTCTGATAATTGTCTTTGAATGATATTTGTTCCAAGCTCAGGCTTCCAAGTGGATTTCCAAACATGTGTATATGCATCACAGCGTGTGCAGTGTCTATTGAGTAGAACACCTGGAGGTTAGCTGTCTTGTCTAGGGAATTAAAATAAAGGTTTTCTGGCAAAGTGCTTATACCAACTGCTACCTATGGTGCAGTTAGAGCTTAAAATAGCACCAGGGGCAGGAGGGGGAGTCATACTAAAATTTGCCTTTAAACTTTGTTAAGACCACAGTAAAATACAGGAGGGAATGTTTTTGCAAGGAATCAGAAAGTTATAATGTATTTTTATTTCAGAACAGTTTAGTTGATGTTGAAATGTCAATTAAATCAGCAGATGGTTAGCGATTCTTTCTAAGTTCAATGATATAATTTCAGAATTAAAAAGACTGACAAATCTGGCATAGGTCTCTTTTGTTTCTTCATTTAAAGAGATGAGGCATATCTTTCAGTCAATTTTACAAATATTTACCTGCTCTGTTCCTCACCCACGATATACTTGGCAATGAAATAGCCCGGACCAGGGCTACCAACATTGCTTCCTGCATGTCATTTGATCTGCTCACATTCTTTTTCTTACCTTTTCAAACTGGTGAATGAGGTATTTTTAAATCGAGTTTCAAATGAAAGAAAAGAAAGCAGGAAGCTTGTTCAAGGTGACCTGGGTCAGAATTGGCAGGGGAGGAGCTGGGGTGCAGTCCTTCTTGTCTTGGTAGTCACTCCTTCCCTGGATGGGTGGACACAGGCTTTGCTCAGCTCTACCTGTTCAGGGCATAAATTGTCAAGTCACAGAAGATGATTTAGTGGTCACTGGAAAAGTTGTAAATGGACAAGACACACTAACAGAAGCCACCGCGTCTTATTTATTGGTATTTAGACCTAATTTGGCAATAGCAAGAAAGTAATAGAGGCTCTTATCTCTGACAGAGGCAGAGCAGGGCAGGGCAGGGCAACAAATTATAAGAGAGACAGAAACAACAAGGGCCACTGGCCTCATCTGGTTCACTTTTTATTTATTCTTGACAAATGTGATTTATGAATCCCAGATCCTTTGTCCTATTACAGAAAGGAGCTATCAGTTTCGTGTCCTGACACCATAATTTTGTTTTAAGCCATTCTTTCTACTCTTATGCATTTCCTGGCCACATTTGTACACCTGTTTGGCAGAGCCATAAATCATTACAGATAAGCAAATCTCTCTCTTAACCTTTAGGAAAGATAACATGGCCAATGTTTTCAGAACATATTTTTGCAGGGCTTGCTGTGGGGAGAAAAATGTGGCTTGTCTAGATGGTGCATCTCCACACAATAGTTTGATTTATAAAAGGGGAGTGGGGTTTGTTCATTGTGGCTTACTCAAAGACTTTTCAAATGTCTATCTTTTGGAGGAAGCATAGTGAATTGTAAGAAGATATCAAAACGTTTTTGACAAGCACCTGTGGTCAGGGGTCCTGTAGCTGCTTCTAGACTCCACAGCAAAGTAGAATGTGGAAGCTGTAATACAGTTACAAGATAATCCTTCTAGGGATATGTAAAGATAGATACTTGTGGGCTTACATAGACTGAAAAAGTCTCAGTCGAAAGCCCCTTTCTAGCTCCCAAAGATCCACATTCGGAGTATGGCTCTAGAATGAAGACAGTTTTGATGAGACAGGGAAGAAAAGTGGATTTTTTATGGCCTGTGGAAACTGCCCTTTTCACATCTGAAGAAAGGGTGTATCAATAGAAAGTTGTGTCCAGCGTAAGCTTCAGAGAACCTGAGTGACGTGGGTCAGCCACCGGCTGAGGAGGCAAGCAGATGTTGGCTTCAATCCTTTTCTGACCATGGAATGAACTTGGGCAAGGGCCTATATTGAGTTTCACTTGTTTTATTCCATATGAAAAAGTTAGTGTATAACTCAGAGTGTTACAGGGATTAAATATGAAAGCATCCGGGCTTCCAGCAAAGCACTTCTTTCCTCCTAAGTACACAGACACACACACACACACACACAGAAACACATGCTTTTTCCATTTATACTTTCAGGGGATATAAGGGAATAACATCGAGAAATATATTTTATTAATAAACATCCATTTTTGGTTTTCATGCAGATCTGCCCCCTCCCTTTTTAAAAAGAGAAATCTCATAATCTCTTTCTGGATCTGATCTTCACCTTTTATCTGAAGTTGAAATTGATGCCTCGAGGCCTGCATTAGAGATTGAGCCCAGTCCAACCTGCAAGTTTCTGCTGGGGAAGCCCAGATTAAAAAGAGCAACAAGAAAACAGCAACAACCCTCTTTACCCCTAAATCTCTCGAGTTTTTCTTCCCTAAACAAGTGGAGTTCACAGTAATCTTTAGTCTTCACTGTCTGCTACTGTTTCTTTTTGTGGACATGACTACAGAGTGAGACTCGCCTCCCCTCTAGGGAGTTACGGCAGAGTTGCAGGCTACATTAAATATAGAGAGACCCTGGGGTGGTGGGGTTATGAGCACACAGGGAACAACACTGCAGCTGGCCCAATTTTATATTGTAAACCTCGGAGCCGTTAATGAAGTTTCCTCATTTGAGTTTTTAAATACTGCTTCTTCCTTCAAATGACCCTTCTCATACCTTTAATTCTAACTTGATATTTATATTACCAATACATTTGTCTTTGTTATAGATTTTTTGTTCATAGTTTAACTTTTAACCTTGTTGTGCCATCTTATTTTAGATATTTTTATATGGAAGAGGTGTTTAGGTTTACTTGTTTTTAACCCTATCTGAGAATGTTCTCCATTTGGCAGAGAAATTTAACTCATGCCCTTTTCATTTGAGTTGAACTACTTAGTCTTTGAGCAACTTCTGCTTATCTTCGAGCTTCCTTTGTTTTTTGGTTTTCTAGTCAGTTGTTATGCTTCTAATTTACTGCAAGTGTTCAACTTTTCTGAGATGTACTCATCCCCATTTCTCTAACTTTTAAATTGAGACCAATTCAATGTTTATACATCTTTCTCATGTCATTCATGAAATTAAGCATAGCTATATTTCTCTTCTTTCTCATACCACTTCCTGACCTTTGATAATCAAATTTTGGATTATACATCATGCTGTTGCTATCGATGACTCATTTTCCTTATATTCTATGCCTATAGTTTTGATCTAATTCTTTATAAACATTAAAACTTTGGTGTTTTAGTACTCTGGCCTATTTTCTCACATGCGACACTTGTTTCTTCATTGTTCCCAGTGAACTTGCCATCTTAGATTCTATTTTAGTCTGTTAACTTTCTAGCTTAGCTTCCATTTAAAAAACCGAGTCGATAATTTCTTATAAATATAATGAAAGGATACACAAGATCTGTTACAATAAGTTCTTTTGTATCTCCTATCAGTTCTTTCAAATGTTTGCTATGTCTTCAAATCATGCAAGTGATGAGGGAAAGCATGGGATGCAAGTGGCTCCTACGTGTTCAGAGTGAGTGACTGGGTAAATGATGCTGTCATCAGGATATTCCATTTTGGAAACATTGTGTTTGGAATATTTCAGACAATCCTCTGGTGAAATGTAAACTCGCAAGATACTTCAAAGTTAGAGATATAAATATACTTGTCGCGTATTTATGGGTCTCATTTAAGATGGCAGGACTTGAGCTTGTCAAAGGAGAGTAGAAAGAGAGAAGAAAAGGCCTGATGTGTGAGGAATGCCAACACTTGGATGTTGAAGGACGAAGAACCAGAGCTCAGAAGCGCAGAGAAATGACAAACTATATAGAAAGAAAACTGAGATTTTCCAAGAAAGGAAAACGTGAAAGGCTCAGCTTAGTGATTTAGGGACAACATTAACGTGGCCATTTTGATGATCCAGATTTGTTAGAGTGAGTAAAATTCACCAAGCAACATTTCAAACTGAGCACAAACCACATAGAATAAGGCCAGTACCATCTGATTAGCCTTTGGGATAGTAAAAACAATTAACCTGACCAGTCTTAGCGTCCCTCATTCATCCTGTGAGAATAGGTAACTTAATGGTTTTTAGATTGAAGGATTGAACCGTTGAGGAGTGAGCTTAAAAGCCTTGACAGTGTGTCTGAGCATATTCCAGTTCTGGAGCAATGTCTTCTCTACCCATTTTAGTGAGTTTAAACAGAATTTACTGAATACTTACAGAATCAGGATCAGAGGCTAAGAGGTAAGGAAGAAAACCAGCCCAACATTTTCTATCGATTGGACTCCTTATAGATACAGTTCTGTGATGGGCACATGTGCCCCCACAGCTCTCGTGAGAACAGTGCCTTGGGACATGGCTGCTACAGCCTCTCACATGCCACAATTTCAAAGCTTGATATTTCTCTTTCGTACTTTTTCTTCCTTTCCAATAGTGCAGGCTTTCTTGTCTTGCTTTTTTTTCTTGAACTCTGTGGCTGTGTGTCTGGTCTGCTCCCTGGTGCTGATTGCCAGGGAGCGGGGGGAGCAGAGCTGAGGCTTTCTTTCATCTGGCATAGGTAAGTCTCAGTGCGGAGAGTTACCAAAGCATGAAAAGGTTGTTAAAAATACTAGAAAGCCGTAAGTACGACACAGATAGAAAATAGAGTGAATCCCCGTAAGGTCACCTGAAGCCACATTTATAGAAAAAGCCAATTGCATAAGAAAATAAGTCTGCATCTTCTTTGGTAACTACTCTCTATTATTTCTTATGAGATATGGTAACTAACTACTAGTCTATCTTGCAAAGAACATTAGTTTCTAAAGTTTGAATCTTTTAAGGGAACACGAGAAGAACTAATACATAAACACAAGTCTTGATTTTCCTAATTTACCCTCGGTGCAATTTTTGTTTTTAGCTAGTTTTTTCAAATATCATAGTCTCAAATGAACTCTGAGCTGGTTTGGGTACAGGAGGTTTTCTGGAGGGTTATTTTGTAACCAATACCTGTAAAGAAGGGTAGGACAAGACATTGCTCAGAGGGAAGAGTTGGGCTTCTGTAGAGCTGTACTTCAGCCCTCCAAGTGTCCCGCAGAGAACCGTCCAATTGCTGCAGATGCTCCAAAGGAAGAGCGCCACTGAGGAGGTAGAAATCCAGAAGAAGCAGCCCTCTGTGTGAAGGTCATTTCTCTAGAAGGACAAGGCTGAGCTGTCAGCATCCAACACTCCTGGCAGCAGCGGAGAGTGTGCTTGAATTCTAAATGGGAAATCTGGCCAGTATACCAGAGAGCTCTCCAGAGTCTATTAAAACTGCTTACATGTGTTAGACAAGCAATTATGAAGTATGTAGCTGCAAGTAATATATGATGACCAGAGAGGAATGTGAAACCTCTTATTTGCTCAGGACTGAAGCAATACCCTCTAGAAGACAAAAGAGGCAAAATTACTGGAGACAGAAGCATAGGTAAGGGATTTCTCTTTAGAATACCTGTTGCACAAAAGTAACATCAAGAATCAATGATTAGAATTATATCAAATTAAAAACCTTCTTCACAATAAAGGAATCAACAGGGTGAAAAAAAAACCCCAACAGAATGGGGAAACATGTTTGTTACCTGCTCCTTGGGCAGAGGAATGATACCTAGAATATTTTTTTTTTAAATGAAAAAACTGACTCCCCAAAGTAAAAGACTCAATTAAAAATGGGCAGTTGAAAAGAAGATGTACAAGTGGCTAACAAGTACATAAAAATGTTCATCATCCTCAGCCATTAGAAAAATGCAAATCAAGCCAATAAGGTCACAACCTTGAGACAACACTGAGTTGCCATTTTACTTGGGTAAGCATGGCTGGAACGAAGAACTCAAAAACAACAGGTTCTGGAGAGGATGAGGAGAAAAAGAAACCATTCTAAAGTGTTGGTGGGACTATAAACTGATACATCATTATGGAAATTTGTATGGAGATTCCTCAAAAAACTGAGAATAGATATTTCATTTGATCTAGCTATACTTTTGGGTGTCTGCCCCAAAAAGTTAGAAGTCATTATGTGACATTGGTGCATGCCTACTCATGTTTATAGCCACACAATTCATAATAGATAAATCATGGAGCTGTTGATGTAGCCTCCAACTGATCAATGGATAAAGAAAATAAGAAATACATACTCATAGGAAAGATAAATTTGAGTCATTTGTAGGAAAAATGAATGCACCTTGAGACTGTTATGCTTAGTGAAGTGACTCAGATGCAGAAGATTAAATATTGCATATTAAATACAAAAACCCAAAGAATAAAGAAGTAATAGAGCCAAGCAAGAGAGATGGTATTAAACGGGCTATGAATTTGTGGGGAGAGAAAAGGGAGGTGGAAAGGTATGAAATGGTGGGAAAAGAGGAAGGGAAGTGGAAGCGATAACTTGTGTGACGTGTACCAATTCCTCAAGTTGAATGTAACTATTGTGTATACCAAATACGTACTAATAGAAACTAAGTTTTTTTTTTTTTTTTTTTGGTGGGGGAAAGAACTGAAGCAATGAAAACTCTTCGCATCTTATAACCAGATACTCCACTCCCCGCCTTTTAACTCCCTTCTTGCTTCCATACCAATGAAAATTGAGTGGATCAACGGGTACCTACTTTTCAGCACCACCAAACAAATTTCCGAGCTCCCATATCATTGTTCTTGATTGATCTACCCTGAGTAGTTGTTCAGTTAACATCCTAGACTTACCAGTGGTTAACATGGTGATTAGAGAGACTTGGCGCTCTTCCTTGTTACTTCTGTTATAAAGTTGAGATCATGTGACCTTTAGTTATATGTCACTTGCTTGTTTTATTAATAATGTTACCATTAGCTCAGACTCCTTCCTGATTGTTGAGGTAATATTTGGAAAGTCTAAAAAATGTAAGCCTTAGATCGAGAAGTTCTCTTTTCCTTGAGTTGGAGTGGCTTATATTTTTGGAAATTCCTGTTGTTAGTCACAGGAAATGGTTCATTTTGAAAATTTATTTTTATGCATATTGTATTTTTGACCTTTTAGCAGCTTAACTGCTGGAGGCAAATCCTTAGGCGAGCTTTCTTTGAAAAGCCCCAGTAAGGGGTGTTTATCTCATTTCCTGTCTCTGATGGTCAGCTGTTCTTCTAGGGTGGTACAACTTTAGAGAAGGAGGATAACACATATTCATTGAATACCTATTGGGTGGCACCACAGTTTACTTAATTCACATAAGAAGCCTGTTTTGTAGTCACTTGACAGAATGGGAGTGAATTGTCACCTGGACTTTGGGTTGAATAATGCTGCTGATGGCACTGCATGGGAAGAACATTTAAGGGATGCTTATTGAAACAAGGAACTCCTGGGGCAGCTAGCAGGGCCCCAGCAGGTCTGAGTTGGTTTGGGCAACATTAAAATAGAGTTGGATCATTATAATGGCTAGGGATGGAAGTTGGCCAAATTTTCTGCCAGTGTTTTTTGAGGCGGTGCACGATGGGCTTTCTTATCAGTCTGTCCATTTGTGGGGCCAAAGCGAAAAGAGGGGATGAGACACACCGAGAAGTCAGTGGTCAGGTTTAAAAAATGAAATCAGACTCTCGGTCATGGAGCTCAACATGTGACTAGTATTACCACATTTAAAAAAATGAAATTGCTCCAGGGTTACCCATCCAGTCAATGCTGGAGCAAGAAATTCAGATTCAAATAGATTTCCAAACCTCAAATATCACATTCTAAAAGGGTTGTAGGCTCAGTAGGGCATGAGTGATAAATAAAGGCACCATGATCAAAATAAATGAGCTCTTCTTGAATTTACAATACTAAAAATAAGTATTACATGCCAGGGATCTCGGTGATCAACTAAAATTGGAAAATGCTAAGTTGAAGCAATTAAATTGGTTTTTCTTTTTTTTCTAACAGAATTTATGCATTGTGAGTCTTCAAGTGGAGCATATAAAAATTTTCAACTTTTTTTTTTACCATAAAACATCTTTTTTTTTTCCCCTAGCAATGCACTTTTGGAAAATTCAGGATTATACTACTTCTACTTATAGCTGCAATTCTATTTCTTCTATTTTATGTAGAATTAAAAGCCCTTCAGAAACTTGATCTTGATGCTCAGATTTTTTTATTCTGTTATTTAAAAAATTAATACAGCTTTTTAGATGGAAAAAGCGAGTCATTTCTATTAGAAGATTTGCATAAATGAACTGGTGATCAGAAACATCTTCAACTTTGCATTTTGATGTATATTATTTTAGGAACATAAATGCATAGATATAGATATATGTTTGTAATTACCAAAATATGAAATTATACTCTGACTTAATATTTAATGTTGGGATTTGTCATTGAATAATAGGTGAATAGATTTCTGTTCAAATCTTGTGACTAATTCTTTACAGACACTCATAATAATATCTTTAGGATAAGACTTTCAGGATTAATTTGCTCATTTTTCTGTTTTCAGTCCTGAAAACTAGAACTTGTAATAGCATCTCTCCCATAGGGACACTATTAGCTCTAAAACCAAGGGTCCTATGTGCATGTTTAGATGATTGCTCAACATTACCACTTAAGAGGCAGTGGCTATTACACTTACATTGTAGTATTTAATAATCTGTCGTCCTACCTGGATGTGCTCTTGTTTTTGTTTTGTTGACTTGGTTCTTCAGATGCGGGGTCTATGTGTCTGTCCTTACCAGAATGTCTTTCTAGACAAATGAAGCCTCCTCCTGTGTTAGTCTAAACAGGTCCAAAGTCTCCATGGGCCTGAGCATGTGATTCTGGAAGTTATAACTTGTACCTCAACTTTCCACGAGTCAACACGAGAGTGCTTCAGTCAACCCTTGTCATGGTTTTCTAGTCTTCAGCTTTCTGAGATTGTAACCTGGAAGGACAAATTGTAAGAGGGTACCCCACTCAAGTTAATCTCTTTCTCTTTGTGCTAATAAAAGGAGGAAGATAAAGGTTTTTTGTGAGTACTCCCTTTTCATGAGTGTAAGTTGCTCTTTCTTTTCTTGAACGAACGGTTCGGTGAAGGGTAATTTAGTTTTGAAGTCCGGAGCACTTCTGTATCTGTTTTGGAATCTCTTTTTCTGTCCCCTCAAAGTCTCATGTGCCGGAAGGTAGTTGGGTCATGAGATGCCATCTTGATCACTATGCCACTGATGATTGCATGTGCTGCTGGGAGGTGAGGTTAGGCTGGCGCAGTCTGTCATAGGAGGAGTGACCTGGAAGAATCTGCTCTGTGTCTGGCTTCTCTTTTTATCTCCCTGCTTTCTGGCTTCCATCATATGAGAATCTGTCCTCTGCCAGGCTGTTCTGCCATGGCCTTGTTGCCTTAAAACCAGCTGACTACGAATCATCTAAAAATGATAAACCAACATAAATCTCTACTCCATTAAATTGTGGTGTCAGGTATTTTGCCCCAATTGCTGTGAATGAAATAAAGACAGAAGACGTGTCAGAAACCCTTTGCTTTTATCTTCCCTTTGAGATCCCAGTTCTACCTGTGATCCTCTTCCCACCCCACGCTTGGATCATCTAGAGACCTCATGTTCTTTTAGATTTGACTTTATAATGTGAGGAATTTGAGTAGGTATTCAAGTCTTTGATAAAGACCAGATCTGAATAGATAGATATACTTGTCTTTAAACCACTTTAACACTGACTGCTCCATCTGATCTTTTTCAAGCTGGTGTCTTTCAGTCACCATATACTCATATTACGGAAAGAGGACCTCTTGCCCTCATCCACAAATCATCATTCTGGGCCTCTCCTCTTAGTTAGGAGATCTTTGCTATAACAGGTGGCTGTAAAAATAGAGCTACCTTATTCAGTGGCTCCAGTTCCCTTGTAGGCTTCCTCTGTTGTCTAATTTTTGGACACAATTGCTCCAGGCTTTTCTCCTATGGCAGACAGGAATTTACACCTATCTGTCAGCCATCTGTGATCAGGGAAACAACAGTTACAAATATGACTTTATTTGTGGAAAGACATACATTCAAAGGAAAAAAGAAGATGTAAATCTCTAAAGAAGAAGATAGTCTCTTGTTGATCATTATAGAAAAAATACTTTTAGCTTGGCAGGAAAATAGTTGGTAGGTATTAGAGTTTGCTATTGTAACAGATAACTGAATCAGCAGTAGAATAAGTTCACTTACCATTTCTGACATTAAATGAAAGCTTTGAATTGACTGTAACTGTAGGAATTTCCTGGACTTGGTGTCTTCTCGCTCTAGAATCCTGTCTCAAGGGATAGAGTATATTTTGTGACTCTTCTCATATGAGAAGGGTGTTAAAGGCCAAACTGAGTGAGCTCAATTTCTGCTTATAAGTAGTAGAGCTTGTGTTGTCCTACTGCCTTACTGTAGTCAGTAGGGGAGGAAACCCTAGCTAGGTAACTAGGAGGCACTCCCAGTCACTGATGGGTGACTCTTCTTACCATTATAGGAGTAAAAGCAGGAGCTATGAGTTAATAGGAATGGGGGAAGGACAGTGCACGGAGATTTCTCTTTCAAAGAATTTAGCTTTTAATGAAATAGATGTGTGATAACTTATGAGAATGGCAGATTGAGGTCTTTTCCTTTTCAACATGGTGGAAAATTTTCTGTGTAGATACAAGGAGAGAAGTAAAAAGACCTGAATATCAACATAACTGCTCATCTTTAGTGTACATTGGTTGGGAAATTTCTGTTTGAGTACTTTGTAGTCTTTGAGTACTTATCAGTCTTCAGGACCTTTAGGAGGCAAATACTGTTATAACTTTTGCTTTACCAATGTGGACATTGCAGTTATATAAGCAAGTTATGTAACTTGATTAGTCCCAGAGCAAGTATTGTCAGAGTTGGTCCCTCAACCTAGAAGATGGATTAAGGACATTGCTTGCTTCTTATTTCCTAGATGAAGATGATAAAAACACCTCTTTCTTTCTATCACTCTTCCCTTTAAGAAATCCAGCAGGCACATTGGTGGCAACTTGCATATCCCAAGCAGATGTTGGAGATCATTGAGAACCAAGGATGAGGTCAGCTTGCTCATATGGATATTTTGCCTTCCTACCTGCCCTCCAAGTGTGCTGGGAACGTTGGACAGCTTTGCGATGAATTTAGGGCTTTCTCCTTCTTGCCTAAATGTGGCCAAAGCAGCCAGAACTCTTGGTGATTGCACCCAGATGTTGCTTTCAGCTAGAAAACAGAGTCTACCTCAGTCTTTCTCTGGATCCAACAAAAGAAGTTTGGGGTTTACTGTTATCCTTTGTGGATGTGCTAACACATACCTTTTTACTTAAGGCCAAATGTTCTGAAAGCAGAGCCTGCATTGTATTTGCCAATTATGCATAAAAGAATACAAACAAAACTCATGTTTGAAGGCTCTAAATAAATGCTTCTTGGATGTTAAGTGCCTGTTGGAAACCTTCCAGCACCACACTGTGTAAGCTTTCTCAACAATTCTCCATCATTATGAATGCAAAGGGTGCATATTCACAATTGTATGAATGTCTTTAATTGCCTTTGATTACATGGCACGCTCTGGCCTACCCTTTTGAAATGGGAGTTCTTTAGACATCAATGGCTTCCTAAATTTGATATAGATTCCTGTGGGCATGAATTTTGCACAATGAAATTTTCTAATTGGAGCCGAAGTGAAAGAAGAAGAAGAAATGGGAGAGAACATCAAACTCTCAACAAATAAAACAAAAATTTAAGTGTAAATTGATAGATCCCATTGCTCTTCTCCTAAACAACTGGACAGAGTAGAGTCAGACTTGATTAACTTCCCACAGGGTGGTGGACTTGTCCAGCACCGAACAGTGGTGCTTAAAATATTGTTGGGTAAACAAAGAGCTCAAAAAGCCCAGCGATAGGTAAGACAGAATTGTATTTTGTACTTTCTGGTCATACTTCTATGGTTCTCATTACTCGTATCCACCATCTGTGCTAGGGAAAATGATAAGACTTCTAGAAATCCCTGACTGTCAGATTGTGGTTGTTCACTTGGGATTGTTTGGAAAGGAGCTGGAAAGAATTTTCAGAATCAGACAAGAGTTATTCCACCCTAGATGACATAAGGTTTCACATTTGCTTCTGACAGTTTGTGATTGTCAAAAGATAATGCAAAGGAAGACCACTTAACATCATTTTGGTTTAGTAGAAGACCCTCAGTGCTAGTGATACAAATTCATTCACAAAATGTGGTCTGCAAATTGTTTATGTAACTCTCTCTATTCCACAAATGTTGTCTTTCTCTTTCCCGCATGCTGATATATTTTAATATCTTTTAGTGAGAGATTTGCTCTATGAATAGAGCTCCACTTTTCTAATCTCAGCTATGGTGAACACTTTCTTTTTATGGTTAACACTTGAGTGTTTGTGGCTTTTGTTTGGGTTCTATAGAGGATAAGTCCAGTCTAGTCATCTTGGGTAATAAGTTCAGGATTTGTAGCAAGGAACATAGATTAATTCTTAGAAATGTACGCCACCACAATAAAATACCCTTAATTGAGCTGTACACACAATGAACCAAGCACTGCATCGGGAGACTCGTCAAACATTTTCTCTTCCAACAGATATGCAAAGTACATATTATCCTTCCATTTTAACCAGTGGAGAGATTGAGCCTGGGAACGTAAGTAAGTTCTAGATCTGAGAGTGTAATTACATCTGTTCGATTCCACAGGTTGGCCCTTGTCATAAGAGTTTATCTCATTTTGGAATTAGCAATGTCTTTTATACTGTTCTGTTTTCCTGTTCCCTGATTGCCAGTTCTCAATGGCAAGTTCTTTGTGGTCAAAAATCGATAGTAATCATTTAGACTGTTACATTCAGGATACTTTTTTTTTCTTTAAACTGCATTTCAGAATAGAGTTTTGGAGACTAGTTTCATGTAGATGAACTATTTCCAAGGGACCTTTCAAGAATCTACAAGTTCAAGGTTTAGTTTTGTCTAGCAATGGTGCCAGCAGAGGTATGCCGGAAAGAAATGAAGTGACATAAGCCAGTATTTTGCACAGTGATGGTGTAGTAGGTCCTACAGTTGTCCTCTTAGGTCCTCCTAATGTTGGGCTACTGCACTGGCTTTCCTAGTTTCTGTGAATGAATGCTAGCTTACTATATTTGATAGCTATCCATATTTTCTAGAAAGTTATCCTGGGTCAAGAGCAAGAGAAGTATCTGGCATACAGAGCTATGAGAGTATAAACTCTTTTGCTTGAAGGAGAGATACTTCTGCAGAATGGTTGGACTCCACAGCACCTCTAGATCAGGGAAGATCCATGCTTTACCTTAGGCCCATATCTTTGTCAGTCTATGTCCCTGCATTGTCTTTCTTTCCCTCTTTTGAACGTTTCTTGTGGAAGCACTTTCCAAGGAAAGCATGCCGACCATATTTTTGTTGTAGGCTGTTTCTGGGGATACTGACCTAAGATAGGTAGCCTACCTGTTTGGTCCTCTCTGAGCACAGAACTTGGAATGTGATCACTTGGTGAGGTCTACTTTATTACAGTGGTGATTCCTAACCAGATTGAAAAGAGTATCTAATGGATTTTAAGAGACATTAAAATATTATTTTAGGACAACAAAACTTATTTATTGAATAATAGCTATGAAGATGTTTCAAAAAAGTTAACTTAGACACAAGTAACACAATAGCCACAGATTGCATGGGATGGAGTTCAGGTGCTGTTTTCTAATTTCCCTTTCATGTTAACTGTTGTTAAAACACTCAAATAGCTATGTTTACCTCTATGCTGTGTCATCTCTTGCCATTTAGTCTGAACTTCCTTTTCTTTGCCTGAGTTCCTCTGAGTGTAATTTGCTACTTTTATCCTACACCAATTTTGTCTTTTGCTGGTAAGCAGAGGAAGCAGAATTTCCCCCTCAGAATGCTGAGTTTCAAGTGTTTCCTTATATACTTGTTTGAAGTTTATCTTAAACAGTTTAAATAATTTTAAAAAGTGCCACATCTTTACAGTTGTGGGAGTGTTTGTTTCTCGGTGTTGAGGGTCTTTTCTGCCTGCCCACGGTCTCCATCAGTGCGCTGCATTTCCACTGTTTGCTTGCCTCAATTTATATTTTACCTAACAGGATCCTGAATGGGATCTGAACTGAAAACTGGTAACCTTTGGGGACAAATCAGGGCATTATAATAATTTCCACATAACATCAACAATCATTCATTCTCCTCACTGATTAGAAGGCATAACTGTTGAGTCACTTTATATGCAATATATTTTGAGGAAGTAATTTAGTCTGGTATACATTCTTGACATTTATAGGTTTCTAAGAATGTTGCCTATAAAATTTTTAAAGTTAATTTCTTCTTGCTATGTCTTCTTGATTTTTACAAGGGGGCTTTAAAGAAAGGGAAACGAGCAGGATAGGAAATTGATAATTTATTGTACCTATTTTCCTGATATAGGAAGGCACTTGTTGAGTTAGGCAATGAGCTGGTAAACTTTCTTTCCATTTGTGAATTGTCTTTGTTGGCCCAGCGTGCCGAGCCAATTCTCGCTGACGTGCCTTTGCTCACCCTATTTCTTCCTTGAATACCTGGAATGCTTTAAGCTGCCCTTTCTGCTAAGCTACATGTCACCCATATTCCATGCTTATATCCCAACGTCCTTAAGAAACATCCAGATCTTCTATTTTTCTATAACTTCACAGACTTTTGGGAACTCCTAGAGCATTATCTATACAAAATGGCAAGTAGGGGTCATTGCACTTGCCGACTCTGGCTGGTAGTGGCTGTCAAGTACAGTGTGTTGAGATCTTAAAACGAGGCTCTGTCTAGGCTAATTGTGAAAAGCTGGTACTATGGATTGATTGTGTGTCTCCAAAATTCAAACATCCAAACCTAATCCTCAACATGGTGAGGATTTGGGGAGGTAATTAGATCACCAGGGTGAAGCTTCTCTGAGTGGAATGAATGTGAAGGGTTGGACATGGAAGAGCTGATTTCTCTTTGGGTCATGTGAACAGGGCACAGTGAAAAACTAGTTATTTATAAGTCAAGAAGTGACTCTCAGAAAGACACCAGATCTGATCTACTGGCATTTTAATCTTGGATTACGTAGACACCAAAACTATGAAAAATATGTGTTTGCTGTTTATGCCACTAAATGTATGATACAGTCATAGCACCTCAAACTAAGAAAGGATGATTGACAAGCTTGTCTCCTGTGAACACTAGAGTGAACTTTCATTTGACATATGTGCACTCAACCATTCATATGATAATTTTATGCTTCTTACCTTGCTTTTTTCTTATCTTTTAGAATCAATATCTACCTTTCATCTAGATTGTGTATTCGCTGAGCAACTAGACCATATACAAGGTATTCATAAAATATGGTGAATGTTTAAATTAAAAGAAGTCGTCACAATAAAAGACATAATGTTATTATTCTTCTTGCTTTGAACACACTTATCCCATTGTTCTTATCACTTTCTAGAGCAGTTCTGGGAGTCCTCTTTCGTGAATGTGTTTCATTGCACTGTCATGGCTAAATCAATGTCCTAAATAGAATCAAAATATTTACCTTTTATGGTCATTTTGACTTTGGAGAAGAGCCGAATTTACATAATGCCATCTAGTGATTAAGGTAGATAAAGACACATTATAATGTTTTTATAAAGCTCCATTTCCATTGGAGGCCATGAGGCAGCAGCATTCACTGTATATTTGATCATGTCTCCTAAAGGCACTGAACACAAGGTAACAAGAATGATTAGATAAGTGTGTTTGAAGTGAGAGGAAGTATTTTGAGATAATTAATGACAATGTGTCTTTTACTGTAATATTTAAAACACTCACCATATATTTTAGTCAAACCATATACTTCTACACAGCCATATGGTCTGGTTTCTGGTACATCAAAAGCATTAACCATAATGAACCTTTAATGATTTATTCCAGGAACATAACATCTATCAGCTCCTAAGAGTTCACTATATTCTAAATAAGAGCCACTCTTGGAGGTCTTGACTACTTGACCTACAGCGAGGCAGAAAGGCAAAATCAAAGGTCATTAAAGATCATGGTTTTACAATTGAGGCTGAAAGAAAGAAGGTGAGGCCCCAGTTGACCCAAACATCAAATACACATTCATTTGCCAAGGGGGATTTTTATTTTTTCCACTAAAAACAATGACTTGCAAAAGAAAACCACTAATTAGAGTGGACTTGAGATTTAAATTTGATCCCGCCATGAAACCCCAATTATGAATTGTATCTTTGTTAAACACATGTTCACAAGCATGCAAAACTCACTAGAAATGAAAATATATTTTTCAGTAAATACAAATCTTAGGAAAGTTTTATCCTTCAGGGGAAAGACAAAGAGGATACATTTAAAATCTGAACTTACTTGATACATATATTAATTTCTTAATTTTCTGAAGTTTTTGATGTACCATATGCGTGACTATTTCTTTCAAGATAAATAAGTAGATTACTATGGCCAAGGCCTGGAACAAAGCTCAGTGTGTTGACAATTGACAACATATTGGAGAATTATGCAATGGCTGTAGCAGTTGATCACCTAGTGAAAAGTATAGAAATTCTCTGAGGATGATTTTCAAACTCTTTTAGTAGCACAGAAACTCAAGAAATTATAAAGGCAAGCTTTTGAATAATACTTTCAACAAAACAGTTTTGACGTCGTCTAAAATGTGCATTTATTAAATAGCCAATGGGTGCCAGGCATTGTTGCAGATACTGCATGCCTTACAAAGATGAACTGATGTGAGGTAATTAGGAAGAGCACGGGTTTTACCTGGATTTTACCTACTTTTACTTATCTGGCTGTAGGTTAATGACTGCCCTTTATTGACTTAAGGTAAGAGATTACTGACCTTTTCTGCTAAATCTATAATCTAATGATGCTGACTTCAAATGACGGAGAGGGAGAAGCTGACTGAGTAAGATGGGGAGGCTGCTCACTGTTGGCAGATAGAAGCCTGCAAGAGATCAGATGGATACCTTCTTAATAGAAAGGGTATACTCGTCAGGTATTTTTCAGAAAGCCAAACCGATAGCTTCTACCTAGGTTCTGTCTCTCTCTCTTTCTTTCTCCCTGTGCAAGCATGAAAGTTAATAAATTGCTCTGAAAACCATAGATAGATCATCAGACAGGAAACTCGGTTTCTATGATGGCGTCGTGAGGCAGAATTCCTCCTTCTTCCACTAACCACAGTTTTTGTCCTTAAAGATAATGATTGGTTAGATGAAACCCACTCACATTACACTGGGTAAACTGCTTATTGATTTAAATTCTCTTTTTTCTTCAACTTTATTTTATAAAGAATCATCAAAAATTTACCTTTGTCAGGTTTGGGAAAAGCTAATCTGTGTCAATTAATTGTATTAAATTCACTAATTAATTTTCATTACTGGAGATTAAACCCAGGTCCTTTGCTCTGCGCTACGCTCCCTATTCCAACTGTTCCATATTGTGGTTTTGCTCTAATATTTCTCTGTTAATTATTTGTCTAGCTGTCTTGTCTTTGTGTGATAATGACACATTGAAATTCCCTACTATAATTGTATTGAGGGCTATTTGTTCTTTCAGGTCTAACAGTTTTTGTTTTACATAATTGGGTTCCCTGATGTTGGGTGCATATATATTGCAAAGCAATTGGACTTAACTGCTATCTAATGAGCAGTCCACCCAATATCAATAGAATATACCTCTTTCTCAGCAGCACAGAACTTTTTCCAAAATAGGTCATACCCTAGTCCATAAGCCATGCTTAAATAAATACAAAGGAAAGATAACACTTCCAAATATATTTTCAGATTCCAGAAGAATAAAATTAGAGATCAATAGCAAAAGAATCCACAGGAAATATAAAAATACATGGAGGTTAAACAATACATTATTCAACAAATAATGGGTCACAGAAGAAACCAAGGAAGAAATCAAGATTCTGCCGTGCTGTTCTTGAGATGTTAATATCAGGCAATAAAATCTGCAAAAAGCTTCTCTTCCTCTGCTTTTCTTATGATTATAATTGATATCCTCATGTGAATTTGCCTGCTTGGAAGCAAATGTCTGTCAACAGGAATATTAATTTTAGCAGGCATCACTTACAGAATGCCTACCATTGTGCCAGCATTGTATCAAGCACTTAACTTATACCGTCCTAATTTGTCCCACAGTAATCTTGCAGGTATTTACATTCTGGTGAAGACACCAAATTTCAGGAGGGTTAAATCGCTCTCCAGGATCACACTTCCGGAAAGGAAAAAGCTGAGAGTTGAGATTAGAAGTGTTTATATTTAAAGTCTGGATGTTTTACATCTTGGCATTCTGATTTTCTACTGGAAAGTAATGGTTCTAGTTCCTTTCTCTGATGCTGTAAGATTGATTAGTCTAAGTCAATTCTGAAGACCAGAACAAAGCTGAATTTCGAGATATGCAAACTTGAGACTTGTGGTCTGGACGTGTGGTCCCTATAAGAATTTCCAGCCCTGCGCTCTCTCTACAGCTTTAACACCCCAGAGCCTACAGAGGGCAGCTATGGAAAGCATGGAAGGCAGTCACGGTTGGAGAACATTTTGTAGTTCTCTGTGGCAAGTAACAAGTAGTTTAGAGGAAGTTCCTTAAGGTTAAGAAAGGAGAGAGAGAGAAAAGATAAAAAATTTACATCCACAACAGTTTCATTTTTTTTTTTTTTAGTATAAAGAATGCTAGTGCTACTTATAGAAAAAGTTCCAGACTTTAGGCGCTCTTACTTAATATGTGTAAATATAAGTGGTTTATTTTTAGTGAATAAAGCACTAGTCAATGTTCTGAATTATAATCCTTCAGGTTTCAAAATCCCCTGTTCCATTGCAAGGAAATCTGAATGATCTCCTATCAGACCGGAAATACATTGTCTCTGTTCCCAGAGCTGGGCTCTGTAGAAGAGTGGGTGTCCTACCTTGCAATCTTTCAAGCATTGTGTCCTGGCTGGTGACAGATCCGCTCAGTCAGATGCCTGTAAGGCTCAGTTGGCTCCAAGTTGCCTTTCTTTTCATTGAGCCGAGCTTAGCACACAGAGAACACCTGGTATGTACTGATTGAAAGCAGAGACCAGAAATTGCAGAAGAATAGAGAAAATGTGGGAGAGAAAATAAAATAAAAGTGTAAAGTAAAACATGAGTTGAGTTTAAGAGAGAACAAGTTTGCAGACCATAATTTCCTGCCTGGTCAGAATCTAGGGAACCTTTTTACTTTTAAGGGGAAAGAGAAAATCTTAATCCTTCTAGAGAGTGAAGAAAATACCTCAAACTTAAAATGGAATGAAAAATGTGAAGGAATATTAGACTTTAAGAATATTAAGTGCCAAATGACAAATTGCTGCAAAGTCATGATTGGTAAGGATGATAAATTTTGAATGAGGTCTGATGACTAGATAATAAAATTGTATCAATATTAAATTTCTTGATCTTGAAAATAGCACATTGGTTATATAAGTGAATGCCCTTGTTTTTAAGAAAAACACTGAGATATTTAGTCATGAAGGGCACCTTGTCCATAACTTACTCTCATATGGATAAAAATAAATGGGAAAAAAACAATTAAGGAACTTCAACAAAATATTAGCAATTGGTGATAAATGCATGTTCTTTTTATCATCATTGCATTTTTGGAAATTTTAATATATTTTCAAAAATAAAAGTTGAGAAATTTGACTTGAAGAGAATATTTTAACCTCAAATGCTGTATTTAGAAACAAATGTTAATGATGAGGACAAATGAACATATTCACAAATTTGAATAAATAGTAGCATTTACCATCCTCTGAAATAATTAGTGAGATTCGAATGATGAAATGAGATAATTCCTTTCATAGGATTTGAAAAATTAAATGTTATTCAATGTTTCATAAAATTGAAGGATACAGGAAAGAAAATGTCTTTGAAGACTCTCTATGGGCCAATGTTCAGTAATATAAAATTGTATTTTTCCATATGGTTTCTATACTAGCTGTATTAATTATAATAAGACAAATATGATTTATATGTTTAGAATTTTGTAAGCTATTTATTTTAGTTTTAAAAAATGTAATTAATAGGTTCAGAAAATCTAATTGTAGCTAGAGTACTGAAGTGAACTTGTAAAAACATAATTGTGAAAACAATTGCAATAAAGAAAACTTTGAAATATGAGAAAAGTTAGGGGATGTCAATAGTCTTTGAAGATTAAAAATCAAGAAATAAAAGTACAAATATATGATTAAGAAAAAAATCATCATGTAAACATTATTTAAAGAAAAACAGAAGTGATTATATTAATATTAGATAAAATAGACTTTACAGAAAACAAAATTACTGAAACAAAAGGGTCAGTTTATCAAAAAACTTAGCAATCCTATATGATTATGTTCTCTTTCTTCTCTCTCTTCTCTCTTCTCTCTTTTCTCTCTCTCTCTCTCCCCCTCTGTCTTTTCTCTCTTTTTTCTCCCTCTCATCTCTTGCACCTCTTTATACTATAATTATATTTGGGACTTCAAACTTCTAGTCCACCACTGATGGGACAAAAATGCAAAAAAGTCAACATAGAAGAATGTAAATATCTGGCTATAAAACAACCCCAAAAAGTTGAAAATAATTAAAAACATACAATATGTTCTCTACCTTCAATGGTATCAAATTCCAAATTATTAACTGTAACATAAGAATATTTTTAATTACTTGGAAACCAACAGCACATTTCTAAATAATCCATGAGACAAATAAATGGTGAGACAAGAATATATTGAATTGAATGAATGTGAAAATACAATGCATCCACATTTATGAGACACAGTTAAAACAGTACTGAGAGGAAAACACATAGCATTAGATGTTTGAAAGATGATCTTAACTCAATAATATAAACTCTTACCTGAGGAACCTAGAAAAGAGAGAAAAAATATCCTAAGAACATAATAGACGAGCAGGAATCAGTGAAACTGAAAACAGAAATGCACTAAAAAAATCATTGAAATGAGTTAATTCTTTAAAAAGTTCAATAAAATAGCAAACTTTCAGAAAGACAGGGAGAGAAAGAGGAAAACCACAGATTTTCAATATAAAAATGAAAAAGATGTAATTACATAATGGAAAGGCACAAAAACAGTAAGAGAATATTATGAACAGATTTATACACATAGGATTTTTATGTGTAAGGTATATGACTTTAAAAACTATTATAATAATTTAATAGTTAACTGTAGAAATTGATGGTTTTTGCTGTGGCAATTTGATTTGCTTACATTCAGGCTGCATTTACAGCAGCAACTTGACCTGCTCAGTGGGTGCTCACTGCTGGGGTCTTGGAAATGGCCATGATTATTGCATTGCCCGGAAGTCCTTGACTTAAGATACAGGACCACTCACTGTGTTGAAAGGACAGGGAGGCAGGCAACTGCAGGTTGCAAGTGAACTGGGAACCCAGCCGAGGGGTTCATGGCAGAGACATTTGTGCTTTTAAAGGACCCAGTCCCTTCTGTTTAATTTATCAATTTTATGTGTATATGTGTGAAATACCACATTGAAGTCATTAATTTTTATAATATGTGTTAATAATTAAAAGATTTATAAAAAGTTACATAGCTTCCACATAAAAACTGTGTGTATAAAGTTATTAGTAATATCCTCTTATTCTTTTCACATTTGCAAGTTTTGTAATTACATCCCTTTGTTTCATTCTCTCTGATCCTGTAAGCAATCTAATACATCCCTTTTTATAATTTTGCATGCATGTTTAGTATTTAGTTCCTCTAGACAACCCTAATATGACATACATTCCTTCTTCTCATGGCTGTGCCATCCACAGAGGCTTTCCTATAATTGGTAGAGGCTGAACTGCTAACAAGATCATGATAAGGAAACAGAGAGAGACCATCGGAATCATCACCATCTTGGAAAACCCTTGACTAGAACTGGCTGACATTTCCATACACATTCTGTGAAAAATGTAGCATGCCATGGACCCAAGGAGGACAAGGCAATGTAGTTTCTAGAAAGAAAGCAGCTCCTGTGTCACACTAAGGATGTTAGGATGTTATTGGCAAGATATCTATCTCTCTATCTATCTATCTATCTATCTATCTCACATGTAATACATGAATACCTTGACTTTCTTTTTTAACATCTGCACTTTCCAAGTAACCATTGTCAATGTTTTGCAGTATTTCTTTCCAGACTTTTCTGGGCACTTACCCGCACAATCTTAGGTAAATGGCACCCACAAGGAGACTCACCAAAGTGAGTGCAAGCTCCACACAGCACTGTGCAACCTTCTCTTTCCATTCACTCACGATTCTTTCTATTGTTCTTTGCCTATTTCTGTCATGTAGTATTACTCTTTTCCTCCCTCCCTTCTTTATTCCAATTTTCTTCCGACTCTTCCCTCTTTTGGGGGGGGGGGGAGGGTACACTTTCTTAAGTTACTTGTCAGCTAAGCTTTCCTCTGCAAAACTTTACCAAATTGTCTTGCCAAATCTTATTTCTGAATTTGGTTTGAATCCTACAGTTTTCCTTTTCGTGATCTTGATTCTCATGTTAGTTGCTACATGGGAAAACAGGCATAATGCCCTATCTAATTCCTGGAAAACTGCAGTTTCTCATTTCCAAGAATTTCGGTAATTAAGGGCAGATGCCTTAGTCAGTCATCTGACTCTTCTCCACAAGGGCAGACATAGGTGTTGTTGGACTCAGTCATACTTGCAGCTCATGCTTCTCGACTTAGCGAGGTTTCGGTGTCCTCATCATTCCCTCCCTAGGTGACCAAACCTCTTGAATTTGTCGGTTCTGACAGATGAACCATTCCTCGGGCTTCTGGCTCTTCTGAGCTCCAACTTCTGTTCTCAGGAGCAGTAAGATCTTCTAGCTTCGTGTCTATCACTGGTTCCACACTGAAACTTTCCTTCTTATTCAATTGACTGTGCACTAATCTTGCTCTGCTCTTTCTGGTTTCTCTACTCTGGGCAATCCATCATTGTTATCCCTTATCTCCCTGGCTTAGACTTGGCCTCTTATTTCCTTATACAAGCTATAAAAACATTCTGAACATTATTTTTTCCTAGTGAAGTTTATTTCTCTGTGAGATATCACTGGGATACGCCTTTGCTCTTTTGGTAAATTTGCCAATGACACTTTGGTATGGTTTCCCCAGCTTCTCCTCTTTCCTTCCCTGCCTCTTTCTTTCTCACGTAATTGGTGTTCTTCAATGTACTTTTATACTTCCTTGCTTCTGTTTTACTATTAGAAGGTAGCAGGGGTCGTGCCCTCCCAGTAGGAGATGTCACAGGCCTGGTTTGGCGGAAGAGGATGATGGGTCACTTTTGAGCAAACAGTTTGGTTTAAAGACATGGTCACGTAGTTTGCAGCCTTAGAAACACGGTGAAACCTGTGCCCTCATGCATTTATGAAGCAGCAGAAAGCAGAGAAGCTAACAAAGGAAACAGAAAAGAAACTTCTGTGTAGTAAAAGGGAAGAAACAAATATATCAGGAGCTTCAGAAAAGACCAGAAGAAAAATAGAAGAGTTTTCTGAATAGGATAAGCTTTAAAAGTGTTGAGAACAATCTCTTAAGAAAAAAAAAAGTAAGAACAGAAGCCAGACTGCATAGAATTAAGGAGGAAATGAGTGAGGAGTTGAAATCTCAACCTTTGGGACCAGTCTGTGTTATGTTTTGAAATTGGAATGTCCTCCCAATGCCTCATTTATTTGGAAGATGATAGGATTGTGGGATTAAGGTGACATGATGAACCCTGGCTGGGAGGGGCAGGCCCCTGAGCGTGTGGCCTGGAAGGGTGTCTTGTTGCCCAGGCTTCTCCGTCTCCCTGTGCTCCCACGAACACTTTGCCCATGGCTTGGCTTTCTGCCATCGCTGGCCAACAACGAATGGACTAAGATGTCTGAAATGGGAACTAATATAAACCTTTATTCCTTTAAGTTATAGATGTCAAGTGGTATGTCCCAGGGACTGGAAAGGGACCAGGACAGACTGCCTGGGTTCATGTCCCAGTGTCTTCATGTGCTAGCGAGTTGCCAACTGATGTGAGAAAATCTCCTTGCTTTTCAATTTCTTCAATGAAAGAAGAATTCTAAAATGCTTGCCCTTTAAGACTGTTTCAAAGACTAATAGTACACGTGTCTCTCATGGTTTAATTAGAGAAGCAGGACTGCTACTTATTATCTAGAAAACAATTTTTATAAGGATATGACTCTGACATTGTAAAAACCAGTAAGGAAATCTTTGCTGAGCTGTGGAGTTTTCCCTCACCAGAACCTGAAGCAGCAGGCTGGCAACGAGCTAAGACAGCTGGGTGTGGTTTACAGAAGAGGCAAACAGGAACCCATGAGGATGAACAGTACCCCGCCTGTCTCTCCTGTCTGCAAAGCTGACATGGGGCTAATGCAGGAGAACGCAGTGACCTTCCCAAGTCACCGCTGTGCGTGTGGAGAAGCCGAACAAGAAGCCAGCAGGAGGTGTCACAGCTGTCAGTGGCACTGTGGCTGAGTTGACACAGCATCCCGTGCCTCCTGGCATTCACTGCGATGGCTGCTTCATTGTGATTTTTGAATCACATGCAAACTTCTCTTATGACCCACACAGACAGGGAATCACGCAGGGAAGGAGATCCTGGGAGACGCAGTGTCACCTTAGCTATGTGGTCGTTGCATCCAGCGTACAAAACCTCCGTATGCTAAAGATTGAGCACACGGTGAGTGCCCCAGAACTATTGGCATTTTAAGTCTTGGGGGAAAAAAAGACAGAAGGTGTCTGGTCTGAAAAAAAAAAAAAACCAGAAACAGGAGGATGGAAAAGGAAAAAAAAGAAAGGGAAAAGGAAAAAGTATGGTGGCCCGTAAGTGCGCACCGGGCTGTGTGTTTGGAGGGAAGACAGAAGCCTCTGCTTTTCCCTGACTTCTTGCCACCATCGCCACTTGGCCGGCTCTCTTCTCTCAGATCTGACCCGAGCTCTCTGGCCCTCCCTCGGCCGAGACCTTCCACACCTTAGCCCCTTCTCTAGCTCTTCCCCTCGAGGCCCGGGCTTACTTAGTGTGGTTACGGGTGTGTTTCCCATGACACGTGCCATAACCTTGCACTTCTGGTGGTCTGGTGTATCTGCTGGCGCTGAGCTCACTGATTCAAGATCTTTACCCAATTAAGGGAACCTCTGCCTCAGGACTTTGCCTCCCGGATCCCATATTCCTCCTAGCCATGTTAGGAGAATGCTGGGTGCTTGTCTCCAAGAGCCCACAGCCACGTCTCCAGGGAGCCCTGCTGATACTATGTGCTCTCCCACAAAACAGTGGTTTTCACACACAAACTGAAATTGTGTGCTAAGCGAGGAATCCGCAGCAAGCCTCTGATTTATCCCCTTCATGCCTCAGTTTATTTGTGTGGAAGATAAGGTTGTCAGCCACCTTCCTCAAAAGGATATTCTGAGCTTTCACATAGAAGACTTGACATTTATTAACCAGGGTCACATGAAAGCCTTGATTTAATCTCTGGAAAAAATGCTTGAAGAGTTTCAGACACAGGGACCATATAAGCATAAAGAATTTAGCCCATAGCTCAGAAGGCAAGGTGGAGGTCAATCAATAGGGCTGTGGGCAGATCCTGGGTTCCTTTTTGCTCTACAATTGCGTTCAGATAATTCACGTGAGAACAGAGGAGATCACCATATACTACGCTGGCTTATCAACTATTAACTACTCACAAACTGGATGAAAGTATTCTGAACATATTTGCCATATGTGAGGAAATGGAGGAAAGGTTCTAAGAGGGCAGTAGCTTCTTAATAGGATGATATCACTCTTAGGGGAAAGCAGTACAAATGTTGAAGCTTTTTTTTGTGTAATTCGCCTCACTGTACTTCTTAAATTCTTTAATAATCCCCCGGAGTATTGTTATATCTGATGCTTTGAAAGATTGTCATGTTCAAAACTACAAACTATCAAGAAACAAAATTAAAATTTAAAGCCAGTTTGCTCATATTAAAGAAAAATCTATGCTGTTCCCAATTCATTATCAACTACTGATAGTTGCTTTCCGAGCCAACAACTATTTTTTTTGTGAAATTTTAATATGAACAAAAATGTAGATGTGATAAACTTTTAAGAATGATGTAATTTACAGAGGTTGTACTTTAGACTATACACTTAAATTCATAGTGTAATTAGACTTCAGTATTAATAAGAGCAAATAATGGTGTCACTCTTCTTGTGTACTTGTAAAACAAATTATTAGCTTCGGAAGGAAAATTGCATGAGGAAGAAGCCAATTCCAACTGAGTTTATGTGAAGAGAAAGTCAAACGCACTTGGTGCAGGAGGTTTCAGGGACCAGAAGAATATGAAAGTTAAGGGAAACCAGAAGTGGGGCAGTGAAATCATGGCGTTTCAAGTCATCCCATTTCTACTCTTTGGTTGGCGTTATAATTTCTATTTATCCAAAAGCCCAGAATTACCAGGAACCCCTCATTGTTTCTTGTCTGTGTTATGTTGTAAAGATGATTCCTCCAAAAGTAATCTATTTTCTATCCATTCAGAAATTCCCCCAAAGACATTTTATTTTCAGCGTGAAAGAAAGATATTAATAAGCAAATGAGTGTGTATTACACACAAAAGTCTGGTCAAGGGTCAACAAAATTTTCAGAGACAGGTGTCACAAGCAAGATATAACATAAACTCAAGCGAGAGAAGATTCCAGTTGTTGCCATGTTGTGCACTTGCGATTGTGGGAACGTCTGGGTGTGCGGTATGTCCCTTGAGGCAGGTGCCAGAGTAAGGACCTCAAAAGGAGACCCTTGGAGCTTCTCCAAATCATTATTCTGAATGGAAGTTTTTTGAGTAATAACTGGTTTTTGTATAATTTGTAATTTCAATGATTATCTAAATGCACAAGTGTCCTTCTGAGCATTCTAATGTGTTTGCATGAGCTGGCAAATCTTTGCTTAGAAGGAGGAATCTCAAACTTGTGGGGTCATCTCGGGGAAGCAGAGAGGAGCAGGAAAAAGGGAACAGGGAGGTGGTGGAAGGCTGAGGGGCAGAACTCCTCTTGACCTCTTCCCTGACATAATCAATCAAGTGTATAAAGTCAGCATGTGATTTCTGAGAGTGGATTTCTTGTAAACAGTGGAGAGAAGGCCACGTTTTACCTTCAGCCTGAGGCAGTGCAGCTCACAAACAGCTTGCATGGGCATAGGAAAAAGAAGGCATAGGGGGCTTAGGAAATCATTGGTCTTTGAGAATTTCTAGAGTTTATGACAGGGGCTTTCTAGTTTTCCAGACTTTGGACTTGAAACTTCCAAGTAAATCCTGTCTGTATTGCAATGGATGAAGAGACCCAACTGGAAGCTCTGTTTTGGTTAGACATTCAGTTGAATGCACAAAAGTAATAAGCATTCACTGTAGAGAGAAAAGTGTCCTGGGCACCAGGAAAACAGAGATTTAGCTATATGTTTCACAAATGTAGAAAAATTGTTTATAATCTAGTAAAATAGAAGGAAAAGGAAACACCCAATTTACAAAATAGAATAAGTAGAAAGCCCTGGCCAGGCAGATAGAACAAGGAAGAATAATATGTGGTGAATTCAGAGAAGTTATTCTTCCACAGACCTTGCGCACGTGTACAGATGTGTTTTTAAAATAAATACTTGGCCAAGTACCATTGCCTATGGAGAGATCTTCTACTTAATTCTTTAACAACCCCCTTGGGACAAACATGATTTGCTATGTGTTTTATGGCTAAGGAGATTGCTGAAATTTCGTTCACACAAGTGGTGAGTGCTAGGCCAGCCTGGAACCCACCTTCTGAACTCAGAGTACACAACCATCTTTAATGACTGTACCATATCCGTGGGAGCATCTTGGGGAAAGGCTTCCAGCTCTTCCTTCTGGGCATTAACACGTGTTACAGTCAATCTAAGACACAGACTTAGTAACTTTACTCTCCACATCTGTCATGATTTTGACCTAAAAAACCATGAACCGTGCGTGATTCTATTGTTTTCCTCCCTTTCCTCTTCTGACCATGCTGTCTCTAAAAGCAATAGAGACGTGAGGAAGTTGGCCCACACAGCCTGCTGGACAGGCCTTTCAGTGAGTTGCCTTTAAAATAGTTATTCCAGAGGTGGCCATGGAGCTGACGCGTCACACCCTCACCTTGTGACTGGGATTGGAGCTGCAGCTACTGCCAAGTGGAGGGCAGGATCACGTCTCTAGTCCAGATCTTGAATTTGATCCTTATCTTGGTGGACTTTGTTGGCTGACCTCACCTGCTAGAGGTCATCTAATCCCATGACCTA
Organism: Ctenodactylus gundi; assembly: GCA_004027205.1. Lineage (NCBI taxonomy): Eukaryota > Metazoa > Chordata > Mammalia > Rodentia > Ctenodactylidae > Ctenodactylus > Ctenodactylus gundi. Next base: position 86,700 of record PVKB01002869.1, read on the forward strand.
GACATGGCTAAGAGATGGGAAAATATACTGCCAGTAGCAGAAAAGGTTGGGGATTTTTATGCGGATGCTAAGACTATGGATTTCTGAATTATTTATTTTCCCAGGTGAACAAGCCTAGAATCTGTCCTGAGGAGTTCAGAGTTTATTCACAGAAAATACATTTTGTAAGAACTACACTTCATTCAAGAAGCCACAGAAATCAACTGAGTGTGTCTGGTTAGGAGTTTGCAGTTTCAGGGGAGCAGAGCTCGTTCTGAGACTTCTGGAGAGGACTCTGGAGCTGGCCTTGCTTCTGTAATGTCACTGGAGGGTTCTCAGTACGGGAGCATCAGAATCAAAACTTAGTGGTTTAACTGATACCAATGGATTATCTTGCAATTATGAAGAACATAAGTCCTAAGTGGGTCTTACAAGCTTAGGATACCAGGGAATTTCTTCAAGGGTTCCGGGAGAGTCAGCTGAAGCTCTTCAAGAAAACTAAATCCCAGTCCAAAACAGGACCCACCTTCCTAGAAGACCTGTTGCTTCAGTCAGTCAGTTGAGGAGGCTTTTGAAGCATTTTGAAGCATTTTTTTTTCCTTAAGCAGACACAGAGTTCTCCCAGACTTCTGAGGTTTACAGTCTGTTTGGTTTTGTTGCATTTTCTGGTGACTGTTAGTCCCTGGTGCTGCCCAACCCCACTTCACAAAGTGTTCTTTCTGGAATTTGTCTGGGTCCAGATCTGGTTTCTAGGACTGTCCTCTCTGAGTCCTTGGACTGCCATTGCTTTACTTCTCTTTCCACAGAGTACATGATGTTCTTCAGATAGCCAACTGTCCTATGTGTCCAAGAAGTCTTTCCTGGTGTCAAAAGCACACAGATTTATTTCTAATCCTGGCTCCACAAAACTTGCCCACACTGCCTCAGTGCATTGAATTTTGTGATTCTATCCACATGTGTACGAGAGTCATAAGCTAGTGTCCTTGAATTTAAGATTTTTAACATTCTCCCTGTAATCAAAAGTGGTGAAAAGCAAGTTTGGCAGCACTAGAGCTGAGCAGTTTCATGTTTGAGATGTCTTTGTGTCGGGAAGGTTCTTGTGAGGTCTGTCATATATATGCCAAAATTTCAGCCCACCTCCTAGGTTTCTTGTGATGATTTTTGAAGCTTTTCCCTTGCTGTGAAGAAAACTGTTTCCACTTTGATGAAAGTGTTCAGTGAATACTTTTACTTTTCTGGGACTTTAACATCAGGATCGACATGGGAAGGATGAGGCCTTTCCTTGGTGACTCCTTCCTTGAGACAGCTTAAATCTGCCTTGGGATGAGATGAAACATAAATCAATGGGCCCTTCCTTCCTCCTCCTCCACACCAGTACCCCCAGCCCCATCCTGCTCTATTCCCATATCTTCTTTCCCTAACATCATCTCTTACTGACACTCCTAACATTGCCCATTCAATACTCTAACTGGGAGGAATAACACTATTGGAAACATTTGTGGTTAAAAAGTAAAAAAAAAAATTGCTTCATCTTTCCAAAAATTTGGCTCTCCCTTATCTCTACAAAATATTCTCCATCATCATCTATAAATTCTAGTGAGACTGAAATGCTTCAGCAGGTAGAAGACAGACCAAAACCAAAAGAGCTACACATAGAAAAGGCTGGAATTAGGAGAGTAGGAGAGAACCTAAAGAAACAATGGCGGCATGGGAATTCTAAAGATGATCTACAATTGTTCTTGAAAATATTGATAGTCCTTGAACTTTTCCAGGGTGGATTTTCAAGATTTTCAGGGTGTATGTCCTAGCTCCCATGTATGCATAGAAGATATATAATAGCTGTTTAAATTTGACAAGATGATAAAATATTCTGCCACTTTTCAACATTAAAATAGAACAATATGAATAAATTGCTTTGATCTCGTTAACGTTTCAAGGTACGGCTAACAGCTTGCATCAACTGCAAGAGGACTGAAGGCTATTTAACATGCGTATGGGAAACGAAGAAGAAGCACACCCTAAGGGTCAACAACACCAGGTGTTATACACAACACAGCAGATTGGAAACTGAGAAAAATCGCCGAGATGGTCACAAGATGTCATTTACTTTAAAAATTTTCTTTCTGACTGAGTTATTTTTAAGGGTTTTTGTTTTGTGTTGAGTCTGTGAAGCACAGCTGCTCACTAAGCTTCCTGGAGACACTGTTTGGGCAGCACTGAACTGTCTTTTATTTCCAGATTTACTCCAGCCTACTTCCTACTGGTTGGTGTTTGGGGAGGTTGTGGGAGAACGTTGAAGCTTCTCTTCCTGCTGAGTTCCTTACTCCTGCAGTTCACAGGTTCCCACTTTGTGTGACTCCCCAACAGACTCAGATTCTAGAATAGATTGTCTTCAACCCTTAATGATCACTGTGATTGAACACTTCTGTCCTTTACGGAACACTGCAAGTGTCAGTGAGGTGTAGAAAGAGGGCGCTAGTAGGAACTTTATAGCTACAGGTGATCCCATATTGAAACAAAATAGACACAGGAGGTCAGTTATATCATAGCTTCTCTTATTTGAGAAATCCAAATCCAAAGAACAAATAAAAGATGATAGGACACAGGTTGTAGACTCTGTGGGATGAGAAGAGGGTCTAGGGAAAGAGTTAGGAGTCTGGAGAAATAAAAATGATTAAATGCAATATGTATATGCGCTAATTCTCCAAGTTGAATGTAATTATGATGTATCACAGACACGTACCAACAAAGAGAATAATTATGGGAAAATACTCTTTACTGAAGAGTTTTTCGAACTATGTTCCTTGGAATGCTATTCTAGGAGGGGCAAAAAGGGGCTTCCTAGTCTGGAATCCATTCTTTGGATGGTAATGAGGAGCATTAGCAAATTAAAGGCTATGAGAACTTTTGAATAAAGAAATCAAGTTACGTAAATATAAGTTATGAGAGTACATCACTTTCTATGTCTTTTTGGTTGGGCCTGACTCTAGGCTAAGGTTGGCCAGTCGATTTTCTTCGGCTGTTCATCTGGACCAGGTTTTGGACTTTGAGATTTTTTTCCATTTGACTATCTCTGTGTGTGATTGTCCATTCAAGTTTTTTATCTTTAATAATAAAAGGTCTAGCTTTACTAATCTCTCACAATGTATCACTACGGGTTGCTTTATACTCAAATGTTGGACTCTTTTGATAGGAATGACTTTGTGTGTGCATGTGCGTATGTGTCTACATGTTTGTGTGTGTGTGTGTGTGTGCGTGCGCGCGTGCGCTTATGTGGTGTATAGTTGTGGAAGAAAGATGATTAGTGAAATCAGCCTTACTGGTGACCATGTGGCCACTTACACACAGGCTTAATTTGCAGCCCCATTGCCTAAGGTAAAGATGGTTGCTAGTAATAGGTGTGTTGTAAGTTCTATTCTCTAATTTCAGGAGCTCTGAGGAATTTTCAGTCAGTTCTTCTTTCTAAATTTACCATGTTAGAACTAAGTCCTATAGCACTGTAAGTAAAGAACAGGACCTAGCTGCCCAGGTATAGTTACTACATGGCATCGCTCAGCTGCAGGCAGGGACAGGAGGCGAGGGGGTACAAAGCTGCCGCTTCACAGAATGAGCAATATCCCTGCCTTCACCTTTCTTCTTCATATGGACATTTCCTCCTCCTTCCCCGTTCTCTTCCAGGTGTGTGTCCTGAGATCTTCACCTCATCTCTACTCCAGCCACTTCTTGAGTCTTAAAAATCTTCAAGAATTTTTACACATCATTGCTATCCTTGTTGTTGTCCTTTCTGCAGATATGCAAGGAAAGAAGAAAAGTTCTGGGTCCTAAAAAATGTGGGTGTGGGCAGCGTCCATGGTAATGGATGCTCTGAAGAGAATCTTACTTTTGCCTTTCCGTTTGGATGAGTCTAGTCTTTAGGGAGTAGCAGCCGTCGTACATTGGGAGGGTTAATTGCCTGCCAATATTGGATGTTTACAAAGCTTTTTTGCCCTCATCGTGCAAAAAGAACATCTTTCACCTTTGGCTCAAGTTACAAATTCCTTGTTCTAGTAACTTATTTCTATATTTAAAAAACCCTCTAAAACTTAGTGGCTTAAAATAAACCCCTACACATTTATTTTTCTCATAAATCTATAACTTGTGCAGGGGAACAGTGGGGTCAACTCCACATTACTCTGTGATCTTGAGACCTCAGCTGCTGGAATATATGATCTCTTCACTGTGCCTCTCCTGCGTGGTGACCTCTGGGGAGGCACACTTCTTATGTGGTGTTTTAGTGGTCTGAGAGTGAGAGAGTTACAAGAGGGCAGGGGAGAAGCTGAAAGATATCTGACATCATAGCAGATGTTACGTCCATCACTTTTATTGTACTCCTTCGGTCACACAGAACAGATTCAGTCTGGGGTGTTTACACAAAGCAAGAATGCGGTAGCATCATCGAGGGATGGCCTTGGGGGATGGACGCCACGTCCTCTTTCTACTGAATGTGAACAGGCAGACTGGTTTTTCAGAATGCAGATTGGACACCCCGGTGCCAAAAAACTTTGACCACTGAAAAGAGGAGATCAGAACACACGTTTGATATACTCCTTCTAGCCACAGTATTGTCTTTATTAAATGAAAAATTAAATTAGAGGCAAAGAGCGCTTGTACTTAGCATACAATTTTATAGAAAGGCAGTCATGTGACCCACTGAGCTCCCAAATTCTGTCCTGACTCTGTACACCTGGCTTTGCATGTGGTAGCAGGTAGGGTGTAAATACTGGATGCTGGTTTGAAAATGATAGTAAGGCATCCAAATTACTGTGAAACCCGCAGCCACCCCATCTCAGCTCCCAACATCATGCTGAGCAGTAATGAAAGAAATAAATGGAGACTAATGATACCTCAGTTTGGGAAATAATGCGTACATGCACAGGATGCATCCACTTACATCTTTTAAAAACCAATTGTTCTAATGATTTTTATTGCTCTGTAACAAAATAAATCCAACTGAGATTGATTCCAAGGTCACTGTGAATTGAAGTTGAGACATATTCATGACTACCAGGATGCAAGTTTCAATGCTAGGAGGCTCGAGGAGGAAGGCATCACAGTATATTGTTTTTTGTAAACATTAGCGCAAGTACAGAGTAATAGAGATTCCCCTAGATGATGCTAAACAGGCCTCAGATTTCCTGCTTTCAAAAGGAGGAGGCGTTAAGGAATCTTTTGCATTTTACATCTGCTAGGGTATAATATACTGCCCTAACGAAGAATGAATTTCATTCTGGCTACATTTCTTCTAAGATGCTGTAATTCATTACCCTCCATGTTTCTGGTCCCTGTAATGTGGGTTCAGCCTCCAAGATGGAGTCCTACAGGATGGCGTGAAGGACAAATACTGCTTCCGTTACAAAGTCTGGAAATGGAGACTTCTTGCCATAGTTTCTTCTCTAACTCTGCCACCCTCAGGAAAAGAGTTGATGTCACTAGATAAGGAATCTGTGCCACTTGTTAGCCCCCACTACCTCTACTTGCTTGTCCCCATGCTCAGATCCTTCTCTGTCACCCCTGTTGGTAATCTGAGCCGCAGAGGACTGCCTGTCCATAGTTTGGGGGCAGCTCTGATATCTGTTGGTGTTGCTAGCCAGCTTAGGCCTCACATTCAGTACACATCGTCAGGAGCTGGAGGACTGGGAGAAAGAAAGAGCGGTCAGTACAGCACAGTTGCAGAGTGAGCAGCGCCTGGGCTGGCCTGGCCTGTTGAGCAGGAACAAGGCTTTGGATTCTCTGCAGAGTGTTTGGATTCTGACATGTGACAATGCTTCTTGGCCAGTACTGGGGACAGATATCTGGAACCAGAATAACACTCGGCTATATAGATTGGAACCTTGCCTGGGGCCACACTGTGAACTACAGTGCACTCCTGAGGGCTGACTTAGAGCACATGGACAGAGAAAGAGTTGAATCCCGGGGGCAGCTGTGCCTTGGAGCCCAGTGCTGTCCCTAAGTGTGCACTCAGCTCAGTGGGCCCACTCTCATCCTGCTCCCCGCACTGGGCAACCTGCACATTCTGCACGATGGGCCCTCTGGTTTGTGGTTGTGAGTCCACAGTCTCGGGTCCTTGAGTCCATCTCCCTATTTCCAGGGGGTCAGGTCAGCGCAGCAGCTCATCTGGGGGGACACAGTGAGATGAGCAGACAGCGTCATAGCAGAGTCTGCCTGGTGCACGAGGAAGAGGGGCCCACCGTCAGATGTTTTCTAGGACATCGAAGGGAACGAGGCCTCTCTTCTTCCCACTGAGGACTCGGATGAAGCCATCTTGCTCTTCTTCGGAAGTCACACAGATCTGAAGGTCAAGGGAGAAATGTCAGAAGACGTTAGTGTCAACAGGAGAGAATCTAGAACTCGCACCTTAAACTCCTGCTGGCTGAGATGCCAGGGGTGTAACCCTGGGAAAAGAAGAGAAAGCTCTGGGTCGGATAATGGTGGCACCGTGAGAAAAGGTTCTGATAGAAAATTGGGCTTGGGGGTAGACCCAGGCAGTGGTATTTTCTGGGCTTTCACTTTATAGAGGAAGATCAATGAAACAGGGATTAACAATACTGTGTTCCCCTAAACTGTCACTCGAGGTCAGAATGAAGGCCTTACATACAACATGCGAGTTTTTGATACATTATTTTAAAGAATGAAAATACTACTTCTCACTCAGTAGGATCCTATCATGTACTTGATGTCTTTTATGCGCCTCATGTAATATCAGGAAGTCTTTCATCCTAAGCCCATGCAAGTAGATGCTAAATTCCCCCTTATTCCATGGTAAGGAGCCTGTGCTTAACCTAATAAGGAGGTGTTGAAAATTCATCTGGGTACCCATCCCACTCCCCATTTATGTGTCACTGGAGGGTATGTGAGGGTGAATGTGGCCATATGTAAATTAGCAGTTGCTGCAAAGCTTTCAGTGTTCTGTGGCTTTTTCCACTTGGCCTGTTTCCATGGGTTTGGCGTCTTAGGTTGGATTCCCTTGAAACAGAGCTGGAGACAAGTACAAATAACTTGCTGAGAGGGTCCTCTGAGGAGGTACAGAGAGGTGGCGTAGAGGAAGAAGCCAAGCGAGGACATGGACTCTGCTACAGACAAGGTCAGGATGATCCCACAGGAGCTCTAGGGCACGCATTTTACAGTAGCGTTGCTTCACATTGAAGCAAAGCATGTAGCTCTTGGACCCAGTTGCTCATTGGACACCGGCTGACTGGAGGCGTGAGAGGCTTTGTCCCTCCAGTGAGGCATCTCTAGCTCTATGGAGGTGATTTTACTGGAATAGGTTGCTATGGGTTGTTAGCACTCGACACAGCAATGTATTCATGTAGTGAACTGCATGTGGCAAGGCCACCTTCGGTCTCTGGATTGCGGCCCCTTCCTCCATCTTGAAGTTCAGTAACGAGAGGCTGAGTCCTTACATTTTATCTCTTTGTTTCATCTGCTTCTGCTTCATCTCTTTGCTGTTTCTTTCTCTTGCGACTCTTTGCCTTGGACAGATGCACCTCTCTGCTCACAAGGATGAAAGCAACTAGATCTGTCCCCTCCCCCGCCCCGGCAGTCTAAGGTAACTCCCATCTTAGGATCCACCTCTACAAAGCTTGTTAGTCTGAGATTCCGATTAGTTCCCCATTGCTGTTATAACAAATTACCATAAATTTGGTGGCTTAACACAACGTGAATATATCATCTCCCGTTCTGAAAGTCACAAGTCACAAGTCAAAGTGAAAATTAAAGTGCCGGTAGAGCTTTCTGCAGGTTTGTAGAGAGAATGTGTTTTCTTGTCTTCCCAGCTTCTACAGTCCACTTGCTTTTCTTGATTCACCACCCATCTTTCATCTTCAAGGTCAACAGCAAAACATCTTGAAGTCTGTCTGGCTTCTGTTTCCACTGTCATCTCTCTTTTTCTGACTCTGACTTTCCTGTCGTCCTCTGGTAAGAACCTTGGAGACTAGGCAGAGCTCACCCAAATAATTCAGGATAATCTCCCCACCGTAAGATCCTTGACTTAATCACATCTTCAAATTTCCTTTTGCCATTTAAGATAACATATGCACAGTTTGGGAATTAGGCACGGGCAGCTTTGGAGAAATGTTTTTCTGTTTATCACAATATAAAAATATGAGAGCGTTAAAATACTTCAGGAAAGATGTACTTAAGTCTGAAAAGACAACTTATTCTTTCATTCGGAGATTGAAAGAAGGTTTTTCCTTGATGTTATAAGGAAAGTCTTTCTTGAGGTGAAGAGATGATTTATCAAGATGCAAAGAAACAGCATCAGAGAAAAGGGGCCAACTGAGGAGAAAAGACGGCAGGATAGAAAGACTGCACCAGAATCTATGCTGGAAGCAATGAAGGATTGAATCGCAACCTCAGAAAGCCAAAGGGAATTGGGGACCATCTTAAATATTCTCTTAGGAAGAATAACAGAGAAAAGAATTGGAAAATGATGAAGAGATTAAGATTATAAGGGGCATATGAAGGGTAAAATTGAAATGATCCAGCCAAAGAATTGTTAAGCTCTAGGATGAAGAAACATTAAAAGCAAAAGGCAAAAGATAAATGCATAAAACGCTTGCCATATATGACATTTTTGGTAATAGAGCCTTGCTCTGTAGTCAAGGCTGGTCCTGAACTCACTATGGAGCTGATGCTGTCTTAGAACCCAATATGATCCTCCTGTCTCAGCCTCACAAGTGCTGAGATTACCGGCATGTACCACAGTCAGCTAATCTTTATGTGGTGCAGGGGAATCAAACCTCGGGCCTAGTAAATGCTAGGCAAGTGTTTTACCCACTGAGCTACACCCCCGCCTAAGTTGTACGTACTTTTGAAAGACAGAAAACATTTTTAAAGTAGAAGAAGATGGGCAAAACATATAAGTAAATTATACAAATGCCTAATAGTTGTGTGATAAAATTTCAACCTCTCTTCCTGTGCAGGAAATGCAGAATAACATATAATATAAAGCATTATTCATCTGTCAAAATGACAGATATCAAGAAATAGTCATGTTCAATTTTAGCAAGGAAGTAGTGCCCTGAATATTCTTATGCATAGCTGGTGGGGTGTAAATTGGCAGAACCTTTCTGAAAACAATATGGCAGTGTATGTCAAGAACTGTTAGTCTTTTATCTATTTTCCTCTAAATTATAAAGTATATCCTAGGAAAGTAATTTGAATTAGGAGGGATCCAAGCCTTAACAATATTTATTGTAGCTATCAATAGCAATTTAAAAAAGTGTAACTACAAGTATCAAACAATAAGGGGTACATAAATATATTCTTGTACATCAAGAGTACGGATTAGCAAGACATTTTTTTTTATGAAGAAACAAATGGTAAATATATTAGATTTTTCTGTTCATGTTTTTTTCTATTACAATCACTTAACGAGTGTTACAGGGTAAAAAGGAGTCACAGATGATTTATGTATGAATCAATGTAGCTACAGTCTAATAAAACTTTCATTAAAAAACAGTGATAAGATTTGGTCAATGGGCCACAGTTTGCTGCTCCTGATCTATATGCAATTAAAAATTGTGTTTTATGAACCTGTAATGACTGCCTTTAAAAAGTTAGGAAACTAAATAGAATATATTAAACTATGAATCAAAAGGATAGTTTTATGTTGACAATGTATCGATGATTGAATTACCCACCATCACTATTTTCTTACAGCTTTAAAAATGTTTTTTCCATTAATAAGTGGGAGGCTTTTGTAGGTAAATGGAGCAACTTGAGAACATCATGCTCAGTGAAGTGAGTCAGAAGGAGAAAGTTAAATATTGAATAATTTCTCTAATATGAGAAACCAAGATTACAATATTTCATAAAAATAATTGAGAGGAATATTGGGAATTGAAACGAAGGGGTGGGAGGGTTAAAATGGGGGAAGGGAAGGGTTTGTAATTTTGCTATGATATGCATATGCACAAAATAGTCAAGATCAATGTAAACATTATGCATTGCATCAGTACATATCAATATAATTGGACAGAAGAAAATAAATATTTTTGTATCAAAAATGTTTTTCCCAGTTTTTCTCCATAATAAATATATTTTAGTTAAAATTAAAAATAATTTATATTTGTAAACAGTTTTGATATAACACGAAGCATCAGTGAAAATAGCTCAGTAGACGTGACAAAACCCTGATGAATCATGGGAAATGTTTGTATTGTATTTAACGTTAATTTAATTAGAATGCTCTTCAAGTTTCGAAAATGAACGTATATTCTTGTGTCAATGCAAAGTCTGTGTTCATGACAAATGGCTAACTTAATTTTATTTGCAGACAAGATCTCTACGAAAAAATAATATAATAATTGCGAGACAGATTAACCCCAGAGGCAGAGATGTGATTTAATAACAAAAGATGCACTGTTTTATTTTTGGAATCAACATTTTTCTATTTCCTTTTTAATGAGCGTGTGTCTCCTTGTATTTCTGGAGTTAAAAATAGCATACTGGCTATTTTATGAGAGGTGTTTAGGTGGCATCAAACATTACAGACAGATTCCCTACTTAGGCTGTATTCTGAGTGATGGTGGTGAGTAGCATGGGCTGTGTTTAGAATCTGTGGTCTCAGGCACCTTGCTGAGGCCTCTCAGGAGTAGCTATCAGGGACCCTCACATTCTCATGAACAGACTGATGCCTGGATGCTGGTTTTACAGAGAGAATGTTGTATTCAGAGACTGGTTTGTCAAAGTCACACAGGATATGGATAAATCCCTTTCTGTATGACCCTGGGATCTGTGTCTTTTCTAATTGTTATTTCTAATTGTTAGTGTAGGACACTAAAGGAGAGGCACTAAAGTGGGCTTACTTAGCACCATGTGAGTAACTTTTATAAAAGGGAAGAGTGCCAGTTATAAGCAAAACTATAAAACCACATAAAATCACAGAAGCCAGGGACACACACTCTCCTAAGGATAATAGAAATTTTAATAATTGAAATTACTAGTTGGCATATACCTCTGGAGGTATTTGTATTTACACGAGTAGCAGCTACTGCAGTTAGCCGTGTAATAGACATGTGGTAACAGGTGTGTGCTGAGTGTATATCTGCAAAGTTGGGGGCAGGAGAATGACAGCAACATGGTCACTTTAGCTTCTACTGAATCAGATTCAAAAGTTAAGAGTGAACATACTTATTTTCCTTCTTTTTAAATGTGGGTTTGTAAGTTTATACTGTGAAAGTGATTTAAATAGAAAGGGACAAAAACCCCTTAACAGTTGTTTTTCTCTTTTCTCCTGCATATAGTCGCATTAATTTTTTTTAGTACCTATAAATTACTAACATTTGACTTCATGTTCATGTTCTTCACTGTTCATAAAATTATCACTTAAGATGTTGACACAATACTTGGAGATCTCTGTTCCCTCTGCTAGGTCTCTCTTCACATCTTCTAAGTCGGGACACCTGTCAAGCCACGTGTGCGAGGAGTCTCACTGCCTCATGTTAGAACTTCCTCCTGTTCTGTTTTTCCTGCCAGGTCATCAGCCATCTTGTTTCCTAAGCAGTTTGACAGCACTCCTTTCTGATGCTTTTTCTCCCATGGGCCACTGGTGTCACAGGATCCTGAGGCTCAGTCCGGTCTGTCGTGCTGGTTGTGAGGACCTGGGCCATAGTAAGGAGGCTATTAGGTCGAGGCCACATCTGGTACTGTTTCACTGATCCCGACAGTAAAAACAGGACCTCAGTCTCCAGTTGCCTCTCCAGCCTCTCTTTGTGTGATCACTTTGGGAGTGCAGGGACCCAGATCTGTTCCAGCATTCTGTCCCTAATGTTACATCACACCGTCAAGACTGCTTTGGTTCCTGATATTGTCCTCTAAGGAATGTATTTTTATTGACCCAATCAGCCCCATCGTTGGGTGATGGTTCGTAATTCTCAGCACCTTCAACTTTACGCTGCTGATGGCCTTCTGCCTGTTTTGTGCTGGATTGCTCCTTGGGTACATTATATGAAGTGGAATTACTGCACTAATGAGGTTGAGCAGGTTTTTGGGTCCGCATCGTTATTCAAAGTGAGTGCACTGACGATGTGTTCTGGCATTTATGAAAAGCCAGATTGCACCAACACCATCCCCCATCTTTGTTAACGTATATGTGGAAAATAATATCAGAATTATTGGTCCCTTATTTTAAATAACATTCATTTACTTCAATATAAGGAGGGGAAGAATTAAATTTTTCTGAAAGAAAGCTATTCTTTTATATTATGGCTTTTCTTTCAGAGACTCTTGAATAGCTTTAAAGGAGAGTTAAGTCATTATTCTTTTAGAGTTTATTAGTCATGTGGAGCTATATCTGGTATACAAAATGGTTAAGTTGGGTAAAACAGTTTATAGAAACTATATATCAGACATAAAATAATGACAATTTTTTGTAGCTTAGAAATTACCTTGAAGATAATTCTGAAACTGATATATCAAGATATGTTTGGATAACTCTACTGAACAGTGGCGCATTAAAATTATTAATTCATTTTTAATTTTGTACATCCTTGTAGGATAAGCCTCATCATTTTTCAATTAGAAGCATTCATTGCCTTGGGAAATACTAAACTTATTATATTAAGAATGCAGAGAGGCAAGCTTTTGACTTCCAAATTTAGAAATGGAAGTCTAGTGTGTGAGACTTTGTTACAAGAGAAAAGAAATTTCTAATTTCTAGCTTTGCACGTTTTCTTTTAACCTATCCAGAACAAGCTAGGAGATCTGACAATATTATTTTACCTGTATGGAGGACATAGAATATGACATGAGAGGAGTTGCAGGTGAAAGAGAGAAGGAAGCCCTCTGCTGGAAGAAGGTAAAGAGAGGAAGAAGAGGATGAAGAGGTAAATGGTGACAGTTGTGTCTACCAACATGCCTGGGATAAGACAGGGATGCAAGGAACTTAAAGACATCTGGATGCAGAGAGTTTGAAACAATGGCGGCCTCACCAAGAGGTTCACGTCCAGTCATGACAAGCACCTCTCGAGTAGAGGTAGGGTCCGGTCTGGTGAATGGGCATGCAATAGTCCTTGGTCATCTATGTTCTTTCTACAGCTTATGTCACAGTGCAAAGATGTCGTATTACTCAGTGAGCAAGCAGAGACTTAGAATCTGGACAAGGAGACCTAGGAGGGCTTGAAATTAAATGATATTATGCTTGGTGATCAGAGACCACCAAGTAAACTTCTGAAAATTTGGTTTGGCTTGTTTAGATCCTAACTGTAGTAATATGGTTGAGAGTAAGAATACCTTTTCCCAAACTGAGTATGTTGTCACTTTACTCATCCTGATTCCATGGGCCATGACATTTATTTTGGCCATACCCGCTGTGCGCTTGCACACTTTACTCACCTGATTCTCCCTTAGTGTTATCTGTCCCTGCTCCTTACACCCAATGAAGGTCCTCACACATCTAAAAATCTTCTCATTTTGTTGTACTCTTTGGACAAAGTTTGCTGGAAAGAAGCCAACCCTGTCTTGAATTTTTCCCTGAAAGAAAACAGGAGACATTCATACGCAGTTTTAGCATTGAGTGTCATCATCAAATAATCTTTCCTTTTCACCAAATAATCTTTTTTTTTTTAAAGGAGAAGTACTTACTTTCCACCAGTCTTCATTGGAATCCTCTAGAAGAGTAATCATGTCTCCTGGCCTAACATAAAGAATGAGTGAGGTAGGTGGGAAAATAAAGGAGAAAAATAAGACAAAAGTATATGACACTTGAAAGTTGGAAGTGATAATTTTTCATTTTTGCAAATAATCCTATAGTACACAGAAATAAAATGAACAATACTTCTATCAGATCTTCTGAGGAAAAAAGAAAACAAACACTATTTTGTGTTTTTTTTTTTGTTCTCATACATAAGCAACCATATTTACACTGTAAAAGACACTTCAAATACTAGAAGTTGATAAGGTTTAGAATGCAAGTCCTCCTTGATATCCTCCATCCCATGTCTTCTCAGATCCCTTTCCAGACATTTTTCCTTGTCTCTATGTGTATCTTCCTATGTTTAGTGCTAGCATCTGGAATTAGTCATCTGTATCATTAGCTACCTCTTCACATCATTGCTTACAATGTAGTGCACTTTTTGCCTGCCTCCACTTTCTCTGTCGGCCACCTTTTACATTGGAGTAATCTGAGATTGTGTTCTAGGCTTCTGTGCAGGTGTGCTTGCATCATTCAAGAATTTCCTGGGTTTGTCTGGAGACGTAAGTGTTTTTGTTGATGCTGCTGTTACAGAAGTGTTTGTTATTTGCTACTTTTTGCTTGATTGATTTACAAACTCAGGTGTGTCTGTGTATGTGCATGTGTGTGTGGGGGGGGTGTTTGTGCATGCACATGTGTGAGTATAGTTTAATTCCTTTTAGTAAGCACTTACTGGATCTTTTTCAGTTTGAAGGCTTTTATTTCTCACCCTGGGAAAAATTTCTGTATCCGATTTTTCACTGTTTTCTCTCTTCAATGTCACTCCCATTTCATTCATTCTGAAGCTTCTGGTCAACACGTGCTGGGTCTTCTGAATCTATTGTTCATACTTTTTGCATCATTTTCTTTCTTGGTGTTATAGTTTTCTTCATTTTTATTTTATTTTATTTTTTACTTTATCTTTCTATCTAAATTTACCTTTTCTATTGTTTATAATATCACACATTTTTTTAAAGAAAAAATATTAGTAAGGTTATCCACATGCAAAAGAGTGAATTTAGACTCACAGCTATCAATACATATTAAATCACATCAAAGTGGATCAAAGACCTGGATATTACAATGGAAGAACTGAATCTCCTGTAGGACAAAATCATTTAACTCTTGAAGATACAGAGATAGGCAAGGATATTCTCAATAGGACTCCTGATAGAAAAGAGCCCCAGAATCAACAAATAAGATTATATCATGTTTCTAATGTGTTACAAAATTTGAAATTCATATATTTATAAAATATATTAAATTTAAAAAGTAAATAAACAAAGCTCATAATTAAAAAACCCTTATGTATGACAAAGGAAACAATTTAACAGTGAAAAAAGAACCAACTGAATGGGACAAAATTTGCCAATTACACTTCAGACAGGAGGCCAATAACTAGAACATACAAAGAACTGAATTAAAATAGATCTCTCAAAATCAAAGACCTAATTTAAAAAGTAAGACATTTAGAAAAATTAAATTTCAAGTGTCCTGTCTTATTTTCTGAAAGTTTACTTTGTTCTCATTTAGTTTCTGGGAGTTGCTTTTTGTTATGAATGCAAAATTATAATGACACTTTTTGATGCTATTATCATATTTAACAATTTCTCTCTTTTATTTAATTATCTGCTTCTTTCAGGATTAGTTTGCTCATCCTTTATCTTACTGCTTCTCCTTCATGTTACATAATCTTTTTCTGAACATCTGGCATGTCTTGGCTGTCTCTTTATATTAGTGACTGCAGAGGAGGAAGGTGGCTGGGGACAGCCGGTCAGGTGTCTCTGCCATTACACACATCTGGTCTGCCCTGAGTCTCTCTTAAGTGCAAGAACTCTTACAGGCTGTCTTTTAAGAAACAGAGAAGGTCAATAAATGCATCTCGTTTTTGCCTGTACTTGAAAATACAGTAGGCAAGCAGTCTGGGATCTCTACCACTGGTGACAGTGACCAGTTTGTTTATTTTCTTCTTAATCAGAGCTGGCCTTTCTTCTTTCCCTGCCCCATAGAAGGTCTGGAAATCCAGAGTTATCTCGATATGATTCATTCTTTTCTTAGGCATTGATGTCCACATGGAAGCCTAATTAAGCATGAGTTCCCTTTCTTCAAAGTACAAGTATCAGTTTAGTTCTGGAGTTAATACCAGCGCTACCAATTACTCATAATAAGCAGTAACTGTTATAAACACAGTTGGGATTCTACCCAGTAAGTTTTCCTTCAATAACACTATGGTAAACAGCTGCAAAACCTCATGGCTCCCTCAAATACCTGGGTGCTGGTTGAGGTGACTAGAATGACTTTGCTGTACCCCAGAAGGCCAGTCTAGACATTCATAGCCATGACAGAGGCTCAAGAGCACCACTAGGAAACATGAATAACATAAATCTCTAACACTTAGACTCAGAACGGACACATTGTCACTTCTGCTCCATTTTACTGGCCAAAGCAAGTTACAAGGCCACTCCAGACTCAAGGGGTAGGATAGCAGGCTCCATCTCTGTGGGGGACCAGCTTCAGTCTCACAGCAGAGCACATGAATATAGGAAAAACTAGGGCCCTTAATGCTCTTAGTCTACAGTGCACTCCCTTGTGCTCTTCAGTGAACTTTCCAGTGTCTCTTTGGGTATCCTTCTATATCTAAAGTTTCTGGAATATTCTTTGGTTTCTAGACATCTTCAGTGCTTATACCCTAAGTGTACTTGCCACAAAATTCCAAAGATTTCTAATTTCTCAGGGTCTTCTTTCTTTTTTTCTTAGTGTTGTTATGGAATTAGTCTCTAGAAAAGATATTTTGGACATTCTTAGGAACTGAAGCAAGAAATGAAGCAGATTTGTGAGCCCATTTTGCTACTCTGATTGAATCTCCTCTGCTGTCATTTTCAATTCTCAGTTAATATCTATCTTCGGTGTGGATTACAATGTAACAGCACTGTAGCACCTGAAGTATTAAACATGAGTGACATTTTGGTGTTTCAGAAGTCACCATCACATGCTGATGCTACAGAAAGCGAGATGCCTGCAAAACCACTCTTTCCCAGGTCAGGGATTTAATTAAGCAGCCAGGAGGAGAGTCAATGTCGAATAATCTTCTAAGATCTAGCAGATTTTATTTAACCCAAGTAACATAAGAAACCATGTGTCAGTAACAAATACAATGACTTTGCCAATGATTCGGTAGAAATTGTAAGTAGGGATTAAAGCTGTATCGAGCATGTGGAACTTTCCTCAGGGTGAAGGAAGAAGTTGCCTGAATCTGACCTCTGATTTTATAGCCTAGCTAGATGTTCAGTCTTTAATGTGACTAGAGGTGGAACGTCTCTGTATGTGTGCGCCATATTAACTACATGTTCGAATAAGTACTTTATGAGAAATACCCGCTGTATTGCTAACAGTGTGCTGGGGATTCTGTCTGTTCCTGGGAAAGAGCTCTCCACTAGGGTGAGAAGGCCGCTTGGGTGAGTGAGGAGAGTTTAATGTATTTGTTTCTCTCTTGTCCAGTCATCCAACATGCATTTGGAGAACATGGATTCTGAGTTATTTTAGTTGGATGGGGGTGTCCTTTGGTGAATAAAATGCTCACTGGAACTGATACTGATAATATTCTAGTGGGAAAAATGGGTAATAAACAAGTACACAGATAACAAAAATTTTAATACCTATAGATTAAATATATAACATACTGCATGCACGCAGTCAATAAATATGTAACTGCAAGTTCTCTTAGCAATACAAAGGAAATAAACAGAATGTACCATAAAGAATAAGAGTGAACTCGTATTGAGATTAATGAAATAGTCTAAGCATATGGCAGAGGCAGTGCCTTTTTCCTCCTGTGGGGAGGGTCTTTCTCTAGAGTAGCAGATGATCCAAGACAAGAGCTCTCTAATGGCTAGACCTCTGCCTTGCATGGTCTGCACCCTCCAGACCCATCCAGGCACCACCCACAGGTCTTTGTTTTCTTTCCCACTGAGCCTGAGTTCTAACCTAGAATCTTTCCCATGCTGAGCTACAGGCGGAAGATCTGGATAAACATGCAAGATAAAACCACATTAGGAGAGAGTTTTTCTTAGAAGTGTTCACACAGTTTTGAGGCCCTAGCTAAAGCTAGTCAGTTCCTCTCTTTTCAAACATCCGATTTAGTCCACACCCCCACCCACTTCCTATGTGAATATTCTCTCACTCAGGGCAGAGTGCATCTGCTCTAACCACCCACCCTGGGGCCAGGTTAGAGGGACACTAAGGTGTCAATATATTGGAGCCTGTGAATTTATTCAAATTACTCAACCTACAGGAAGCTCTAGCAAACTTCATGGCCATCACACAGAAGTTGTTCCCACACCTTCAGTTTGCTCTTACGTTGGCTCCGAGCTACAAACAGCTGTACTTGTGTTACCCTTCATGGCAGCCCCAAGCTTTAGCTATGGAGTTGCTTCTCAACATCTTCTCAAATGAGTTTTATTCTGCTGTGATGTTGAAATCCTGAGTTCTACCAAAGAACTCAAATTAAATTGTGCCAACTGACTCTACATAAAGATCTTTGTCCTTGGTCCCTGAGGAAAGGAATTCTGATGCCTACAATTCTCCTCTCCCTGGCTGGGCTCAGGGTGGGAAGTGTCTGCCTCCACCTGCTGTTGTTCTGTGCTCCTGTGGCTGGCAGATTTATTCCTCTGGAATGATTCTTCATTCAATTTATTATAGTCCAACCACGTTTGAGGAAAATTCTATTCTGGCCTAATAGTGACTATGTTCCTCATTCATTTTACATAGATTTTATGATTTAACTATTAATTTTCATATTCTTGGGACCAATGTGATGAGACTCCAAGTACTTAAAGCAATGTTCCCTTTACTTAATTCGATCAGAACATTCTAAGTTTAAGTAAAAGTTTTGCTTGCACTGTACCTCAGAATTTTGTATCATGACATAAAGTATAGTGCGATTCACAAAAATGAAAACATTGATTTCTTGTTTGGTGAAGACATATCAGGACACTGTCAACTGGCTTCTCCTTTTGTTTGCTCATTACAATTTGTCATAGGTTCAGAGAAAGATTTTTCAGATTGGATGGGCAGAATTTAGAGGAAAATTTAAAATGATGAGAGAACTGTGAATTATGGCTTCTCAGTGAGGAGGAAAGACTTCATTTGTGAGTGTTGGATTTATATTTGAGATTGACGGTTTCTTTCTGGGCTTGTTTTCAGCAGTCCCTATTGCCCCTCTCACTTCTCTGTTTTCTATATGGCCCCTGGAGCCCATTTCTTCCAATCCCAGGCAAATTGGCTTCTGGGACTCAGCAGGTACAGTATATGCAGGGCTGTGAACAATGCAGGCCAAGCGTGGCTCGCCACATGGAGCCGTCTGGATGGTGGCTTCTGGAGAAAGGGTATGAGTAAATCTAAAGCCCCAGTGCCTGAGTCCATTCCTCATGTAGAGTAGAAATTCTTAGAAATGGAGACACTGATACCTTCCTGACAAGGTCACTGCCAGGGGGTCCAGGAGCTAGGGACAGTACCCACTACCCACCACTACCCTGCCCATGACCTGATTGCAGTGGTGATTCTGGTAAGTTTGAGGGGGACAACCAGATAGCCTGGAGGGGCATAGCACGGTTCATTAAATGAAGTGGGCATGATCAGTTGCATTTTCATACATGTAGTAAGTTTCAGAGAGATTTCACTGCTCAGATGCAGAGTTTTAACTCATGATTAACTCCAAAAGTGGCTTCTGATACTACTTGTGCCCCATTAAAACACAGAAGAAATTCCTACTTTATTCTGCAGATATTTGGGGCAATCTTTGATATTTCCTTATTTTTTCCTATTTATTAGGCAGAAAAACCCAAGTCAAACTTACAGCCACTGTCATCACTCAGCTAAAACAGGTGTTCTTGCAAAACCAAGCTGCAGGGAACAAAGGAATTAGCTAAATAGATCCATTCATTTTAGATCCATGGTACAATTTTTTTTCCCCAGACCTATTTTCCAGCTTATATCATCCTCATCCAGAATCTTTTACAGTCTAGGTACATGAGTAGGTAATCAAGAAATCATAAACTTTGCAGTTTGATTTTTGTCTTAAGCTAGTATTCATAAGCCTGCTCACGCTTTCTTGAGTCCACGAACTGCTAAGAACATTCAGCTCAAGAGACGTTTGGAAGGAATTTGGTAAATGTTCCTGAACTGTCATGGATAACGCTCTCCACAACCTAATTGAAAGAGGCATTTGAGTGAGAGGTAGACTGCTAAACACATTAGTGACATTCTGGAAGATCTGGGTTTCTTGACATAGTGCAGCATGAGGACATAATATGCATCAGAGACTTTCCCCAAATAGCCTTAATTGCATTTTGATGTCCTGGTGACTGTGAAGATTATTTTTAAATCAAATTGGCGCATTAGAATTGCATTTAGTTTTAATTAAGTTGATGTATTTGCCAAGCAGTAATGTACTTAGAGAATGGAAACGAGTCACCAAGGGGGTCTTCTGCCTTCCTCTTCTCAAGAGCCCTTCCTTCCTTATTTTATGGAGATTTATAACACCTGGCAAGGTGAATGATATTAGAATGTAGGCCAAAAAAATCAAACGCAAATTGGTGCACAGAGAATCTACAGAGAATGAGGAAACCTGGATTCTGGTTTTGGTTCGCACTGCAAATGAAGTCACAGTTGTTCCCAAACCTGGCAGGTAATCAGAGCAGAGAACATTGAAGCTTACAGATTTCCAAGTAGCATCTGACTTTCTAGATCCAGGCAGATCCATGAATATCTAACTCAGTAATATTTTGAGAGAAATTTTTGTGGTTTATAACAAGTAGCCTTACCATTTTAACCAGAGTTTTCTCCACTGTAAAATGCTATTTTCCTGGTTAAACTCAGATTTGCTGAAAAAACTCAAGAGATTTCTAAGTGATATCAGGAAAGACTTTGAAATGGTTGAAAACAGGACTGATCTGTGTCTTGTCTACCACATTCTTTCAGATTATCTTCCCTCATTTTAATGCTGTTTTATACCCGAGGCAAGTTGCAGAAAGCATCAGAATGTAAATTATTCCTGTCCACAGATTTCAGTGAGTGAGTTGCGAGTGAGTTGTGCCTCATAGACTCAGCCATTGCTCCATGAATAATGACTGGTTTTGCATCTCCTCATAAGTTTATATCAGTGTTCCTGATTGCCTACATACGTGTGATATGTTGAATTCTCCTTTATATCAGATGTGACATCTTCCTGGCTCTCTCATTATTTAATGAGTCAAATAAAAATTCTGACTGACACGTGTTCATTTTATAGCACAATTTTAATTTTAATCAAACCTCCTCTTTTAATAATAATGATTTTATGAAACCATAGTATAGATGGTAAGCTCCTGTCATATAGGTCAAATTTAATAATCATATTAGATTTTTAGGAAGTCATGTGAGAGGTCAACATGGAGTAAAATAATATATTACCTGCACACTGACTTAAAAGAAACTGAGAGAGTATGGGTAATGGATAATGTGTACAAGTGTATAGCTGGATAGGAGAAATAACTTCCAATATTCAATAGCATAGTAGAATAACCATGGTTGACAATTAACTTCATGTTTCAAAATACCTAGTAGGGAGGATTTTGAATATTCTTGACAAGAAGGACAGACACTTTTTAGCTGTAGATATGCTGATTATCCTGATTTGATGATCACACATTATATACATTTATATAAATATCAGACTGAACTCCACAAATCTGTACAACTATGTGCCCATTAAAAATAAAAAAAATAAGTCTAACTTCTGACCTCTCTCCCTTTAAACTGTTAACTTTTTCAGAAAGGAAACCTATGACAATCAACATGGCTAGGGTGGGAAGAGTAAGACAAAGACTATTAGGGTTGGGAACTGGCCTCAGTCAGTTTCTTTTGCTGCCCTGTGTCCCATAGTCCCTTGAATTCTTTGAGAACGAGGAGTAGCTCTTTGAGAACAGTCCTGAAAACAGCTTGACATGGGTAAAATCTCTTTAACTTAATTTCAAGTTGTGCTTCAAAAGATATGAATTCAGGCCATCCCGTCTCTAGAGATTGTTACCAACATTAGCTAACAAGGCACAGGATTGCCTGCTTTAATTTAGATTCATTCATCTAAAATCTGATTCTTGTAGCTTCCAAGACTCTGGTGACTTTTGAATTTGAATCTTACTAGGGATTTTAAAAAAAAGATATGTTTTTTTCTTTGAAGCCCCCCCAAATTTAGGTGTTATAACATGCATTCAAGTGATCATTAATTTGTAACTCTCTTAAAATTTAATACTATCGACAAAGCAGTTCCCTCTGTCCTTTTACTATTAGTTGATAGATTTTTTTTCCCTTCTCTTTGTCCCCCTCTTATAAAAAATGAACATTATCATATAAATCTGTTTGGGCAAAACTAATAAAAATGAAAATGACTTATATGTGGAAAGTCAAAATTTATTCTTTGAAATCAGCATTATATGATCACTAAAATAAGCATTTAAATATTTTAGTCCTTCATTTACAATATAGGAATACCTAAGATGCTTCAGGGGTTGTGTTGACTTGTAGTTATTTACAGCTTCTGAGTGCATACCTGAAATATTCACTTGGCAAAGCCACAGAAGCTTTTCTTGGTGTGTATAAGAAATAATAACTCCAAAACTTTGTTTTACAGGTGCCTCAACCTCCCTGAGCCCACCCCACCTAAACTATAAGTGCTTCCATCGAAGCTTAGTAGGGCAGCTGCAGCTTGCCTTAAACTCTCTGCCATTGGGAAAAACAAAGCTATTGTTGAAGTTTTGCAATTCTTTCTTGACAAATAGTACTTCCTGGGCTCAAAGACTATGTCCTCCAGGAAATGGGCGCTGGCTAACCCCTACTGGCTGGATTTGCTTCCTCCTTTATAATTTCTGTTATATCATCATGGGCACCATTGGCCCAGTAATCCTATAGGCCAAACACAGTGTTCATTCATTTAATCTCCTAGGTTCTCCTTCATTCGTGAAATATTAATTATATTGTATGCATTTATTATGTTTCAAGAATAGACCATGCTGTAGGCTCTAAGGATTAGTAATTTCATGGAATTTACAGGAGGAGAGATACAGATTAACAAAAATGTTCAGGACTATACAGACAACCTGACCTTAGTATTTGAATGGAAGAAATATAGATTTATGAAAGCATGTTACAGAGGAATCTAACCTAGATTGAACGTATCAGGAAAGGATACACCAAGAAAGGGAATTCAGAGCTGAGATATGCTGGATGAATGATGCTAACTGTGACAGTGTACAAGTAGAGTCTGTATGCATGTACGTGTGCATGTGTATGAG
This sequence comes from Ctenodactylus gundi, assembly GCA_004027205.1. Lineage (NCBI taxonomy): Eukaryota > Metazoa > Chordata > Mammalia > Rodentia > Ctenodactylidae > Ctenodactylus > Ctenodactylus gundi. The sequence continues at coordinate 109,716 of PVKB01002869.1, forward strand.
TGGGTGTACATGTTGTTTGTGGGTGCTGGGTAGAAACGAAGATGTAGGAAAGGAGTTGATGAAGTGGAGAGACTGCAGGAAGAAAATTTTTGGCTAGTGGTAAACCTTTTGGGGAAGAAAAGAAAAAGGCCAGTGTAAATGAAACAGACAGGTCACCAGGAATGAGATTATGCCTGTCCTAACATCCCCATAAATATTCTGGATTTTTATGTAAGGGCAATGAAAAAATATTGTAAGGTCTTGAACAAATCTGTATGTTGTGAGTAGGCCTAATGATTACTTTCTTTTACAACCTAGAAAGCAGAAGCCCGTGTGGCTGTGTAACTTTCCCAGGATTTAGGCGGTCACACAGCTGAGTGGTGTTTTAGGTAGGACTTCAACTCAGATCCAGTGATGCCCACACTTTCATTCTTAAACATTTGATGACTTCACGTGACTAGTTTTCTCTTTCTCTGTTTCCTCTCTGCATTCTCAAATGAAAGAATCTACTCAGGGAATACTAAATAGACCTGATTGAATTGAAACTAACATTATTAAGCTCTTACAGTGTACCAGATACTGTTGCTTTATCTAATCACATCTATTCTATAATGGCAGCCCTCATCATCCGTTTTCTCATAGGAGAAAGCTGAGGTTCAGAAAGTTAAGTGTTGTCAGAAAGAGAAGGGGTAAGAATACATGTTCAGTGTCTTGTGCCACAGCCTAGGTGCAGCCCAGAACACTGTACTGGGACCTTACTGTATTTTCTAGTCACAATGAATGGGAAGGGAAGGAAAACTGAAACTCAGAGGCCAGGTAGGATCTACAACAATTCAGATGAGAGATGACACTGGAAATAGGAATGGATATAGGAAACAAATATGGACCCAGATTTTAGGCAGAGATAATGAATGGAAAGAAAATGTCAAAAACATCTGGGGCATAAGGCACAAGGACATCTTCCTGACTGGCCCGAGGCCTGGGCAGATGGAGACTTCATCCACATTTGGAAACAGGTTTGTCGGAGGGAGCCTAGAGCTGCTCTGCTCCATTGATTGCTGGGGTAGGCAAGCACACAGGTCAATCTAGAAGTTCCTTGAGAGGTCGAGACCATTAGCCTTTGGCAGAAAGATCTTTTCTTGTTATTGGACAAATTTATAGCCACCGCTTGCTGAAGCGATGACCCATCTGCTCTGATCGGAAACCGCTTCTTCTGCAAGTTGGGCTTCCGTTGCCCTCAAGTTCACTGTCCTAACTTTCTCTGTACTCTCATCTCCTTTGTTCTCCTTCCTGAGGATGATACCCAGGATGTTCCCTGGCTCAGGAAGCAGGTGAAGCATGGTATTTTCTTTAAAAGAATTTCCCCCCTATGGTTTGAAGAGAAAAAGAAATTCACAAAATCCCATTTCATTCAAGGAACTATAGCAAATCCTCAAAGCATTGGCTTCTACATTGTAAATCAAGTTCCTGGTTTTTAAAATCAGGGCCTATGCTTACTTGGCCAAAAGAACAAAAAAAGGAAAATAAGCAAAAGTATGATTTATCACTCCAATCCTGCAGTCTATGTAATACAGACATTTCAATCCTGGGAATGAATAGCCCCATTTGCCTCAGAGCAGACTGTAAATGTTTAAGTCGTGACCAGACAACATGACTTTTAATGGCCTGCAAGCTACTAAAATAAGAACACAAAGTTATGACCACCACCAGTAAGCTAGACATTCCTCCTTATTCCTAGTAATGTTATGAAAAATCTCTGGAATTGTTTTTTTTTTAAATCAGATGACTTCAGAATAAGTTTCTAATATAAAACAGTGGAACCTGTACAGCAGAGAGCTGCTAAATTTCAAGTTTTAGACGCTAGAGTGACCATCTCAAGGGCGGCCCTATAAGCTGTACTGATGGCAAGGCCCTGTACCGGCGATGAAGCCTGGGAAGGCCCTGCTCTGACTCACAACAGCTCGTTAGACCCCTCACAGAACAGGGTCCTCTAGATAAATGCCATCTCCTCCTTCTGCACTAAGGATGCCAGAATGGTTCAGGTGATGTTGACTGCTGTAGTGAGTGAATTCAGCATGGCAACCCACTCAACAATGGAAAAAACTCAGAGGTGTATGAGCTTAACTGCCTGAAAAAAACCTAAGAAGCCAGGATTTAGGCCCTGAATTCTGTTCTGCAAAGTCCAAGAATCACTTGGAAGCAGACTTCAAACTATTATTGAAACAAAGCTGACTTCAGTGTGTGAGCCACACGGTGGGGAGCTGCCAAGCTCAGACAGGACAAATAAATCTGCTGCTGAGCCTCTCTGGGTATTGTACGTACCATGGCCACACTGAGCTGTGAAGGTTGACTCATGGGCATAAGGGGCTCAGAAAAGAGGGTCTGTTGGAGCCCTTTGATAGCTTTTTTTTTTTTTTTTGATAGGGAGTTCGGGAAGAGTGAGAGAAGACTGCTTTCTCTGAGTTGGGAACAAGGTCTGGGAAATGACACAGCTTGGAGCACCAAAAAAGCCCCATTAACTGGGGGTGGGCTGGGATGAGAGCTACCAAAGCTTTCCAAAGGCTTCTGAAAGCAGCAACAAGAGATTTTTAACTTGGCCAGCTTGGCTCTCCGATAAAAGCAGTCCATCCTCAGTGGAGGCCATTCCTCTACTGCTTTGGCATTCCAAAGCCTTCAGTGGTCATTTGTTTCTCCATTTACTTGAGAGAAGAGCACTTTTCCAAGGGCTCATTTACCTGGAGAAACAGCCTCTTCTATTCTGTCTTAGGATGGGAAAATTCAGAAGCTTTCTCCGGAAGTGACTCACTACTCAGAGTCATGAACAGAAGAGAGGAGTCGGGCCTTTTCTGTGGGGTAGGCCGAGAACACAACATTATAAGAAATTTAATAACCTCTAGTTATGGAGTATTTATGAGGACAAACCATTTTACTATGTGCTTTAAAAAAATTACCCCACAAATCCTAAGGGGAAGAGGTCATTATTGATCCTTTTAAGTAAAGAAATCAGAGTAATGAGATGTTTATAAATTGATTAAGGTCCCACAACATGTTGGCTATGGACCTTGGACTGATTCCAGCCTCGTCATCCCTGAAACCATAGGCACCTCATGCTGGGGTCCAGGAAAAGGTTCAGATTTGGTCTAAGTCTCAGAACTTACCTTACTTGTCCAAGTGATTGAATTACTATGGCTGGTAGTGCACTCTATTGATCAATATTAATTTAACAGGAAATACAGTTTTAAGTTAGTCATTGTTAATTTGGGGACTAAATACATGCTTTGATTCCTTATTAGACTCCAATAGATACCAAGGTCATTTAATGTTTAAACTTCATAAAAACTCCCACTAACATTTTCTTTTGGCCACATACTAAAGCAGTGACTCCCAAAGCATGATTCTTGAATCAATAACATCAGGACCGTGAATAGACTAGTATGAAATCCAAATTACCAAACTCTACCCTAGAACCACTGAGTCAGACACACAGGAGAGAGGCCAGCAATCCATGTGCTAGGTCATGGGGGTGCGCGTTAGCATTTATATCACTACTTTAAAGCACAAAGACAATTTTCACCAAAATGGAAAAACACTGACTTGATACAAAATTTATTCATTTTTTTACCTCATTTCCAAGTCTTCATTCTCCTGTGGTACAAATTTGTACAAGGCAACAAAGGTGTTCATCTGAAATGGGTCTTTGGAAAGAAGTCCCTGAGGGAGAAAAATCAATCCAGCAATGAAAGAAGGAAGGACAAAGGAATCAGAAGAGACAGAAAGAAAATAGAAAATAGAGAAATTACTGCAGTGTGATTCAGAGCTTTGGTCTTAGGTATTAAAATACCTGACCGTTACTAATGATTTTTCCTCAACCTTAGGTTTGTTTTTAATTTCTTAACTGAGTTATATTTCAATGTGAACCATTTGAAAAACTATTATTTAGAATTAACTCATTGTCAGAAATACAGGAATTTTTAAAGTAATTTTTATATAGTCGTTGATGAAAAATGTCACAAGTTTAACCCCCCAAATAAGAATATTCTAACACTAGTAATACATGGTAATAGACATAAAATAGTAATAAATAAAAATTTCTTAGTTCCTAAAACTGGCTTTTGATCAGTTAGCTGAGGGCTGGTTCTAGCACATCAAATGGTATCGTTTATATCTATTAGGAAGCTAGTTTATTTCTGTTAAAGAAGAAGCACAAATTTTGTATTGGAATGATATAGTGATTTAGTTTTAGCATGGTAAAACCATCTACTGATAGGAAATGTTGCAATAATAGTAAAAAAAAATGTACTGATTTAAATAAGTACTGTGTACCAAGCATTATGCTACATGTATCCGTATAACCTAACTTCACAACAACCTTGTCAGGCAGACTTTACTATATATAGCATCTGATTCATAGACTATAAAACTGTCTTATAAGTATCATATAAAAATTAGCTCTTGCTACTAACCAAATAAATTTTATGTGATAAAAGAATAGAATGCACAAATTAAAATTACACAACTGCATAATACATTAGAATATATTGTACAGAATTTATTATATGATAAATATATGCTTTATATATTTATAAAACATAAAAATTGCACATAACTATATGTATCCTTTTTACTAATGATTCGCTCTGGTATTTAAAACTCAGGCACCTTACATTATCCTACCTGAGTCTATTATATTATAACTACATGCACAAGAATATAATTAAATATATAAAATATGGCATATATAGCAAACCATAATTATATAATTCCATAATTAACACATTGTAGAATATATATCGACTTATATGAAACATATATGACATGTGCACAACACAATGTTGATTTGATGTACTTTAATTTGTTGATTCTATCCATATTGTTATGTATGGTACATTAAGCTGCATTATCTATCTTGTTCTCTCTAAATATTGGTCTGGGACCCACAAAATGCATCTCCTGGCCCACTGGGGTGATGACCTGCAGTTTGGTCTGAGGACTTCTGCCTGATCTGTCTTCCATGACGGCCATAAATACCTGGTGGTTTATATTCTTTTCTTGGTCTCTGAAATCATCAGTGCCATTCTCTGGATACGTAAACACTGAAGGAGACAAGAGAGAGACAGGTGCTTTACGAGTCTAGTCACTGTAATTTGGAAACATGCCTGAAGGATGCCTCTTAAATTCCTGTGTGCACCACAACTTCTACAACAGTACTCATCGCCTTTTCCTCATCCTTACTGACCCGGTTTTCAGGTCCTCTGCCTCCTACGCAGCATTCTGCAGCACCTTCTTTGTGCGCCACAACCTCTACACATGTCTGGCTAGCATTTACTCCTTGCATTGCTGGGCAACTGCGTGTTCAAAATTTGGTTTCATTTGGTAGGGTTCTTAGTGTTTGCTGACTAGGACAAATCACTTGTAAATGGGATAATGGATGAGATATCCATCCATCCATTAGGTGCATTTGAATTACCTTTCTGAAGTATCTTATTGTTTAGCGTATCATCAACATCTTAATTCTAGTGACCTATTAATATTTCTATGTTGAACTTTTGAAGATAAAGCACTAAACTTCAAAATATTTTCCTGATCTCTTATTTTTCAATGCTTTGGGGCTATTCTTTTTATTTTTCATTTGTTTATTCTTAGAATGTATACTTCTCTTCCTTTTGCGTGGAAGTAACCATTTTGTGGTGTCTGATAGAGAACAAGCCTTCTCCTAAAGGAGAGTTTTCCCATCCACATACACAGCTGTGGGAGCCTCTCCTAGAGACAGAAGAAGTCGGCCTTAGCTAATTTGATCAGTCAAATCTGCTCCAGTGACCAATGCCACATCTTATCCTTCTCACTGTATATATTTTCCAAGAGAGAAAAGATGGCAAATGTTTCCAAACTTAATTGCTAGCGTGGTGTTGACATTGACTATCATCTAGAAGACTTGACATTTTATTTTATATTTTTAAGGGACATTGACATTTTAAAATTGCACATTGTTGCTCTATTCTTCCTTTCTATTTCTCTGCATATTATCAAGAACATATCTGTAGAGAGAGGGAAGCACACCAGGAGATGCTTTAGAACCTATTTCATTAACATGTTGACTATCTCTCCTGTTCTTAAAATAGATTCGATAACTGTGGTGTAGAAGACTTAGAACAGGCACCTCTGTTAAGGTCCTGAACTATTAAGTCTCTAGTTTACTCTGTTTATATTTCTGGAGTTTATGGATATTTCTAGGAAACCCATGTACAGTCACTGGTAGGCTTCTGGCTTGTGGGTAAATGGAAACAAGCCCCAGTTCCAAGGACCTTGTCTGGCTCAGTAGTTGGCTACTGAAGTTGGTGTTTGCCTGTTTACAAAGGGTAGAGACCAGCAACACTTCTTTTTTTTTTTTTTGCAGGTATTGTCTGACTATTTGACATTCCAATGTGAACACTTGATTTTCTAAGTATAAAACTTGATTCTTCTAAAAACAACATTAAATGTATGAATGAGAACATGCAAAAAGAATCTTCCTAGACATTCCTGGCCCGAGCTAAGAAGGGAAATACACGAGGTGTGTATGCTATGTTCAGATGGAACAAGTTTTATTAAAATTAGCTATTTTTGACTATCAGGCCATTGCATTCAAAATATGTACCATTTTGTGAACTATGCTGAAAATTATTTGAAGTGACCTTCAGTATGTTTTCAGACAGTTGCAAAAAGAACTGGAAGGTTGCAATATGATTTTAAAATCTATTCCTCTGAATCATTTTTAAGACTTTAATTTGAAGAAAGAAGACAAAAGTCAAGCGTTCTACTAAAACAAGCAACAAATACCCTATTTTTGGTGCTCTAAATTATTTTTATATTTTTCTAGAAAACAGTTTGGTTGTTTATTACACGTACAATTACTATCCAAAGAATATGGCCTTTACACAGCCACATTTTCCTGTTTTCCCTGACAGGCTCTTGCTGTATAGTCCAGGCTCGTCCTGAGCTCACTATATAGCCAGTCTGGTCTAGAATTTATGCCAGTCCTCCTGCCTGAGTCTCCTGGGTGCTGGGATTAGAGGCATGAACTACCACGCCCAGCTACTATGTGGTGCTGGAGGATGGAACCTGGGGCCCCGCACCTCCTAGACGTAAACCTCCAGGCTCCCCAGTCATATTTTCCAATATTACAGAAGCAAAATGAATCTTTAGCTTTTGCCATGCCCTCGAATGACCTTCTCTCTCTTTCTCATTTTATTATTCTCTTTTACCCTGCCAACCTGTGAATCCCAAGTCAGCATCGAGTTTTCCGAGATGACATTTGGCTTTTTTATTTTTTTCTAACCTGGTAATATGGCAAACTACACTACTGAATTACCTGATATTGACTCAACTTTGAGGCCCTGGAATAGGTCCAGTCTGGTTATATTGTAATACCCTTTTAAAATATGTCATCGGGTTTAGTTTACTAGGACTTTGACTCATATTCTGCATCTATATTCAGGAGCGAGGCCAGCCAAGGATTTTCTTGTCTTTGCCCTTGTTTGGTTTTGAAATCAGTACCGTAAGAGCCTCATAAACCAAGTTAGAGAACACGGCTGCCCTTCCCTACTCCTGCTCTGTGTTTCTCTGAAAGAGCTTATGTAATCTGGAAATTTTCTATCCCTCAACTGTTTGGTAGGATTTACTTATAAAGTTGTCAGGGCCTGGTATTTTTATTGTGTCAAATTTTAAATATTGACTCAGTTTCTATAAGGATTCAAAACAAATAAAGTTTTCTATTTCTACTCCGTAAATCAGGCTTCAGTCATTGATATCTGTCTCAATGTCGATCGACTTAAAAATGCTTTAAAATTTATTGGTATAAATTGCTTTAAAATTTACTCATAACTTCCTTATGATATTCTTTTTATTTTCTTTTTCACTTTTGCTATTCTCTTTTTGTTACGCTTTCCCCCTTATACCTTTAAAATGTTAGAGAATGCAAATCTTATTATTTAAAAAAGTACTCAAGATTTATTGGACTTTAGCTAAAATATGACATTTTTAGCTTTTCTATCTTTTGTTGCCTTCTTTCTGAATCCTAGGTTTATTCGATTGCATTTTCTCACTGCTTAAGTGTAGTGCTTAGACTCTTCCTTCTCAGATTTTTGATAAAACTATCTTAAAAATAGCCATAGCTTTAATGCTGTTTCACCGGTTAGAATCGATACTGTTTTCGTTGTTGCTTAATTTTTAAATATATTAAAAATTTCATTGTAAATTCCTTCAGACAAATGATCTTCTTAAAAGTATATTTTAAAAGTATCAGTTTTTCTAGGATCCTTTTGAGCCCTGGTTTCTATCTTATTGCACTGTGGATAGAAAGATGTGATCTATCTAACATTAATTATTTGAAATTGACAGAGCTTGTTTTGTGGTCACAAAGTAATGGATTTTGTAGTCATTCTATGTGGCCTTAGAAAGAAGATGAGTCCTGTGCTTGTGAGATGGGGTGTCCTCTTTAAGGGAATTAGAAGAATGACAAAGATGCCACTGAATCTCTGTATCTGTACTGAATATCCTTGTCTAACTTTTCAATGTGTGAAAGACTTATTAAAATTCCTTCCTACGAACTATAATGCCAATTCGCCTAATAATTCAATTTCTCCTTTTTTCTGTCATTTTGAGGCTATGCATAAAGTATACCCAAGTTTAGTATTTCTATCTTATGAGGAATTGAGCATGATTACGTAATGAAGGTTTTTATTTCTGTAACACGATTTTGATCTGAGAAGTATTTTTTTCTGCTTTGATTCTCTGAAATGTTCTTTATTTTTCTGCATTTTATTTTTAATTCCCATGGTAACTCTAGAAAATTTACTTTTACCTTTCTATATCTTTATGTTTTATGTGTTTAATAATACATAGATCATTTAAAAAATCTGGCCTGACAAATTTTTTATTTTTCTTGATATTTAGTTGATATGTAGTCTGAAAAATTTGCATCTCTCTCTCTCTCTCTCTCTCTCTCTCTCTCTCTCTCTATATATATATATATATATATATATATATATAGATAGATAGATAGATATAATGCATTATGTTTACAATGAACTTGAGTATTTTTTGCACATATTTATCACATCAATATTATGATCCCTTCCCCTGTCCAGTTTTGGTCCTTCAATGCCCATCTACCCACCCCCATAATGCTCACTATCACACATCCATTTTGTTCTGCAGAATGCCTGCATTCTGGGTTTCCCCAAATCAGAGAAACCATGCAATCCTTAGCATATTTACTCTTCCGTGTCTGACTCACTTTACCACTCAAGTCACCACTGTTTAGCTCAGTTTCCCACCTCTAGAACGGGCTGCAGTGGCCATATCTTGATGCCTCTTCTCTGGGCCCAGCATAGGCCTTTATTGGGGTGATTTGCCAAAATTCTTCTTTTTCTGTATCTTACTGTGTCTTTATATCTTATGTAGATATTGAGTTGGCTTGCTTTTATTGGCATTACTGATAAATTTGAATTCCTTCCTGAACATCTTCTCTGTTTTTTCAAATACTCTGTGCCTTTTCTTTAATATTTCTCCTTTCCCAATTTCTTTCTGCTCTTCCTCTTTCCACTGTCTCCTGAATTGCTGGGCTTACTTTTTTCTCATCTTACTCAATTTTTTTCTCTTCACTCAAGAAAATTTTAATCTGTTCTCTTTTTAATTGTCTTACTGGTTGTCTTGAAGCTTTTATGAAACACTTAGTAACAAAGGCTAAATTGAAGCATTTTCAACTTCCTCCCATACAAACTGAGAACCTTTTAATGCTCACTGTCCATTTACATATCAGCATTTTAGATAATGCTTCGTTAACAACTGAAATTTTATTTTAGGTGGCCAGTGTTTGCCTGGATTTAACCACATGTTTACCCCTTGGTTTTCTCTTTGTTTCTTCTTGTCTCCCAGTCTCTATGTTGAGGTTGCTTTATTTATGAGTTCCCTCAGCACATGGAAGCATTTTTCAGTCATTTAGCTTCTATGGTAGTTTATAGGCATCAGTGAGTATAATTTTCATTCCTTTGGATCGATCTTTTAGCCTGAATTTAATGTTTTCTTTTGTCTTTGAACTTATGCAGTTTCACTGAAATGCATCTGGATAGAGATTTCTGCATTGGGCAGATGGTGTATTTATTTATTTATTTATTTATTTATTTAGAGACAGGGTCTTACTCTATAGCCTAGGCTGACCCTGAACTCACAATGGAGTTCTGGATTGCCAGGCAATCCTCCTGTCTCAGCCTAGTGCTGAGATTACAGATGTGTGCCACCACACCCGGATCAAGTGGTACCGGGGGATCTAACTCAGGTACTTAAGGTTTGCTAGGAAAGTGCTTTAACCACTGAGCCATTCCTCCAGCTGGTGCCTTTAATTTTGAAAGACTCCTGTCTTCTAGCATTTTCTTTTCATTCTCATTCTCTCTGTGTGCTTCTGAAGGCTGGTTGGAGGCAGGTAGGACCTGTTGCTTTCCTTCCTCTCACTCTCACGGTCCCGCTCCTCTGCCTGCTGTGTGTCCTCTGGCTCTGGGCTGCAGAGTGCTGAGTCTCTTTCCAGCTATATATGGTATACTCTTGAAATTTTCACTTGTATTTCTACTTTAAAAGTGAAACAGGGGGGTTGGGTGGGGAGGGAGGGAGGGGTGGGTAGGGGGAGGGAAAAAGGAGAGCAGAAAAGTCCCTGTCACCTTGACAAGATACGTAGGTGCACAACATGCTAAACTTCATTGTAAACCTTAAATTTTGCACTTATACATATCAATAAAATGGGAAAATAATTCCAGAACTCCAATTCAGTCTTTATATTTTTCTCTTTGATTTTGATACTTTCTTATTCTGTGGTTATATTTCCAGTCCACATTGACTATTTCAAACATATACAACAACATATTCCAACATATCTAAAGCCTGATCATAAAATTGGTTGTTCTGGCTGGCGTCCCTCGTGGTGGCATTGTCATGTTAGCGCAGGCTCTCTGAAAGATCATTGTCGGCATTTTCGAGGTATGCCTGTAAATTCCTTTTTAGAGGATTTACACTTGCTTTTGCTAACAGTATATTGCTCTTATCAGTTTTGACACTTGGAACTAAATTTAGAAAACCTTAATCTTGTACTTTGCCTATGCAGGTAGTATGAGGTCAGAACTTAAGCCTCAGTGACAACTCCTTCCTTCTTTCCCTCCTCTCTCCCTTCCATTGTTATTTCTTTCCTTCCTTTCTTCCTACTTCTCTCCCTCTTCCCCTCCTTCCCATCTCTCTCCTTCTCCTCTCCTTCCCTACTTCCCTTCTTTCTTTTCTACCCAAGTTAATTTTCCTCTGGAATGTATTTTCTTTTACCAATGATACGAAGGACGAAGCATTTCTCATCTAAGTTCACACCTCACGTTTCATCATCGCTGCTCATACATGGGCCCTATTACTACCAAACTAGGCCTCAGGGACATGCAGAGGGTAACCAGTAGTTCTCACCTGATTACATCCTTGGATTCATATTTTATTGTTGCTCCTACACTCTAAGGAATTGTCTTACTTTGCTGCCAAGCACTAATGACAAATTTGATTCTTTTTCCTAAGAGTTTTAAGAGTGTTTAAATATGACATTTGTTTTTCTCCTTAAGTATCCAGTTCTCCATATTCTTCCACAGAGAAAGGAACTCTTCTGTGTTTCTAAAGAGATCTCTTCCTGGCCTACATAATAAGCATGCGATGCACAAACACATGGTTAAGTATTTACTTCTGCATTTTAGACAAAGGACATGGAGAGGAGTAAGAGCCAGATGTACTGGCCAACAAAGCCTCTAAAATGCCACTCTCACCCACCTTGGGGACATCCTAAGATCTGAGCTGTAGACCAGTAAATGCTAAAGTCAAGAATAAAATTTCCAAATCTGAGTTTGTCTTTTTATTCCTTTCTGGGCAAAATTTCTTTGCTTAACTGCAAAGTGAGGTAATACTGGGTATTGTAATATCCTCAAGCGGATATGATTAACTCGGTCCCTTTTGAAGAAAATTTCTAGGAATTAATATTATTTATGTCATGTTCTCCCTGATTCTCTTCCAGGAAAATTGTGATCACACACTGTTACGCTGAGATACAATTACCAAAGGCAGCCAGTATTGTTATTACTGGGCATTTTGAGCTAAAATAGGCAGCCCAGATATTACTTGCCTTTTGCTTACTGTTTTGTTACGAAGGAAGTTTCTAGCAGTTAAGCCAAAGGAACAGACCAAAAACATTGCCATCTATACCTATGATTCACGCATAAATAGTGTTGGAAACAAGTGGAAAGATTCAGTGTTTCCCAAGATAGTGTGAGAGAAAATAAATACTTTAATATTAGCAGTAAAAAATATGAATTCTATCTTTTTCTAAAGCAGCTTAGGCGATATCTTCAGTAAGTTTGATATAAGACCTGGGTGGAAGAAAAACTGTGTACACATTATTATTTTTTTAATGACATAAATGAAATACACAATCCAGTACTGTTTGTGACTGGAAGCCTTGATACTGCTCCTGAAGGCAACCTGGCTTCTTTAGCCATGACCGAAAAGACCCCTGGAAAAGTTGAACCACAAGAGTAATGTGTTTTCTCTATGTTGTTTCTCAGACTGCAGAGGGAGGATTAAGTCAATCAAAGGAAAATAAATATTTTGAAGCAAACTGCAGCATAATTAATCCTCCTAGCTTCTAAGGATATATTGTAAAAAAAAAAAAAGCTATTGCTGATCAAAGGAATTGTTAATAGATCTGCAAAGCTTTTAAAAGTTTATGGCTTGCTAAATTCTTTCAACATATCTTTTTGAATAAGACTGTGAAATTGCCCCTTAAAGTATAAAAAATGAAAAATAAGCAATGTACCTTTGAGTGTATTACTCCGAGTCTCAGTTTCCTTATCTGTGTGGAGTGTGGGTGGTATTGGGTGGGTGTATTCTACTAGAGGAAAGGGAATTAGATTAAATGACCTTTAATTCTAATTCTCAAATTTTAATGATCATCTGAATCACTGAGTCCTTGCAGATTCAGTTTCAGCAGATTCTAGTGGCTGCAATTCTGCCTTTCTAACAGGCTCCCAAATAATGCCTAGTCCACTGACCACACTAGTGTGACTGCATTTTTGGTCCTTGATCATCTTCTGGGGACTTTGCTAATAGCAACTGTCTTCCTATTGGTCATTCCTAAGTATAGCTCTGCTCACTATAAATCCTGTTCAGGCCAGCTGTTGAGAGAAGAAATCTCCGTGGTTAATGCAGACCTTAACTGCTAAAGCAGCGGGCAAGCAATGATATTGACACAGTCAGATGGGATGCCTGAGGCAGAATTAAATGATGGAGATCTGCGGGCAGAGCTGGTTTGGGTGGTTAGGGAGAGGATCGAGAGCAGTTTGTGTGTGTTAGCTCCGTGACACCCATTCCACATTCAGAGGCCAGGCATCAAGAGGCTGCGAAGAAGCCTAATGCTGAAGATGAAGTTTGGGTCATCAAGGTGCGGAAGGCACTCACAATTATTATTTTATTCACAGCAACTTTATAGATTCGCTGCTATTGTTTTCATTATAAATGATGAGATGATTGAGGTGGAGAGAGTCAAGGTCACTGCTTCAAGGTCACACAGACATTATGTGAAATCACACTGTCTGCCTCCAAAGCAAGTACGTATCAAAGACCAAATGTCCAGTGTAGCTGGTGGTGAGGAGGCCACTGGCGATGTTGGTGAGAAGAGTGTTAGGGGAGGATGAAGGTCAGACTGAGGACTGAACGGCTGGGCTGGGCAGGCCTGGAGAGGGAGCAGGCAGTACTGGTTTACATAGTTACCTGTCCTGAGTTAGCTCCTCAGATGCTCAACTCTGAGTTCGTTTACCGAATTCAGTTGTTGGGGCTGCAATGTAAGGATGATTGTGCAGTCAACACTTTCTAGTTTGTCCTTAATGTCAGTGCTAAGTGTTCAACAAATGTTTCCATTGATCTGAAAGTACAGTTTCCCCCCTGTGATGCTAAATAATCTTCATGCTGGCAGCCAACATTAGCAGATATGTGTGGGCTGGGCGGTGGGGCGGGGCATGGTGAACACTGACACTTACTTAAAAGGAGTGTCATGGGGGCAACTAAGCATATGGTACCTGGTAGAACTCAAACAGGCACAGACCTAACTATAAACTACATATAAATGAATCCCCAGAGTGAAGGACACAGAAGAAATCCTTTGTAAGACAACTACTAACAAAGAAACTATACCATACTGACAGCAAAATTTCTGCTTCCCGGTTGGTAGAGGCAGCGGTTACCAGTAAAGCGGAAAAATCTACTCAAGGTGATCCCGCCGTGTGATCGCCTGCTGTTGAGGTTGCCCTGACAGCCAGTGCCCTCCAGATTGTCTCCAAGGTCCACGAGGACTTGCCTATCTGTCTTAATCTCTGGTTGGAGATGGTTCTTTCTTAATATTATTAAGCAATAATATACAGCTAGCAGTTAGTAAATATTTTACAAATTGTTGTAATGACAGATCCAGTTATTGAGGACCGAATCAAATTGATGGAGAAAGTCTGGCTGGATGATACGCACCAGTTCTGCCAGGGAAAGAGTTTAATGTGAGGCCACGTTCATCTTGCTGCCATGCCCACCCTCACTGCACCCCTAATTTCAGATACCTCAGGTGTACCCCAAAGTGGCTTCTCTCTTGTATGGCTTTCAGATCTAACCCATGTCAGCAAAGAAGCAACATATTCCCCCAAAGGTCTGGCTGGGACTCTGAAGCTTCGGTGTGGCTGCATCCACTAAGAATGCAGGTCAGGGACACGGGAAAATGGTAGAGTCCTCTTAGTGAAACAGACCAGAATATATGTTCAATTTCCTTCCAGAATTGGATTTCAGAGTTAGTAGAAGAAGAGACGGGACCGGACAATGACCCTTCCTTCCCGTTGACCCTGACCCACGTGCACATCTCTGCCGTTCTTCCACTCACCACTGTTGCTGCGCTTCCTTAGGTCGTACCCTTCTCCGGACCCATCGGCTTCTTCAGGAACCTCCACGAGATCTGAAGTCTTGGGAGAAAGAGGAGTAGCATGGAATGAGCAATGTTATAGCAGTGGTCCAACTGAGCAGTGACTCTAATGTCAATAAAAAGCAAATGTGGAATTTGCATGCTATTTATGTAATGTTTGCCCTCTTGTCTGATGGCTAACTTCTTGGGGGCTTGTGTCCCTGCTGGGCACTGTCCTTCCTTCAGGTGTCCATGGCAAGCTCAGGCTTGGCCACTGCAGATGCTCAGCGAGTGTTGAGTGAGTGCCCAGATGTGCATCCTTACCCACGGCCTATTTAGAATTTTCAATGGAACGATAGCTCTTCTTTTATAGGTGAGTTTTAAATAATGATGAATGATTTCTGATTATTTTCCTTTTTTTTTTTC
The DNA here is from genome assembly GCA_004027205.1 of Ctenodactylus gundi. Taxonomy (NCBI): domain Eukaryota; kingdom Metazoa; phylum Chordata; class Mammalia; order Rodentia; family Ctenodactylidae; genus Ctenodactylus; species Ctenodactylus gundi. The sequence continues at coordinate 125,101 of PVKB01002869.1, forward strand.
AAGACAGGGTTTTGCTCTGTATCTCAGGCTGGTCCTGAACTCACTATGAAGTCCAGGCTGACCTTGAACTCATGGCAATCCTCCTGTCTTAGCCTCCCAAGTGCTGGGATTAAAGGCCTGTACCACCTCTCCTGGCTTATGTGATGCTGAGCAATCGAACTCAGGTACTTACAGCTTAACTTACCGCCTACTAAGCAAGCACTTTAACTGCTAAGACATTCTTTCAGCCCTTGCCATGTGCTTTTTCTAAGTATTCTATATGTATCACCTTATTTATTTCTCACAATAATCTTAGGTTCAACCTATTTTTCAGAAAGAAATCTATTGATTGAAATCAGTAGCTCTGCTGGAGGCCTCACAGTTGAAACGTACTGGAGGTGAGTTTAGCAGACTTCTGGCATCATCTCCAGAGCCTGGGCTCAGTACGCTGCTTTATTTATCCAGTGGTGACCTGGCCTCATGGCTGGAGAGAATTTTCAATCATGGTACCTACAACAACCTGGTTGTTAAACATTCACCAGCACTTTGCTAATAGCCTCTTTTAAAGGGCCATGTACCACAGTGTCCATCATCTTAAAGAAAGGATTTGGAGGCCTGCTGAGGAAAATCACAGTGAAAAACAATCTATTTACACTATCAGAGGGAAGTGTGCCACCCTGTTCTTCTAGCCTTCTCTAGAGTTCTACCAGCTCTACAATATCACCCTCCATGTTTTTTTCTAGCCAGTTTCACTTTCATGACACACCAGAAAGAAAACAAAATAAACAGCACAAGCAGCACAGGGCCCCAAGTCACTCATACAAGGATCCCTTTGAAGTTCATGGTTTCCACACAAAAGTGACTCTGTGGAGAATTTCATTTATTTTAATTTAGTCTTATGAAACAAGATAATTCATAAGCTAGTCAACTAACTCCCAAAATGCATTAAAAAAATTTGGCTTCTGCTGGCCTCCCCAAAGCCATCATGCCTTTTATATTCTAGAACATTTGGAAACATATTGAAAAAAACATAATGATTTTGCAACAGGCAGTGAGTTTCTGACAATGTAAAGCAAATGTCTCTATAGCCATGGAAGAAAATAAATGTAGGGGACAAAGCTTTGCTCTGTGGGAATACATTAGCTTTAGGGCGTAGAAACAGTGAAGAATGGCAAGAGACTGAAGTTCATTTCCACTTGACCCTGCAGGAACAAGCAAAATCATTTTTAAAGTACCAATCAATTGTTTCTATTTTCTTCCATTGAGGCAAGTTGGGCTTTGGGGAAATAATGAAAAGACAGACATTTAAGAACAATTTTATTTGCCTCATCTCTTTGTAGCTGTCAGAACAATGTCTTCAATAAGTAAGACACCACTGAATGTTCGCTGGTGGAATCACTGTGAGTATAACTGGGTAGTGATGAATGTTACTTTCTCGACATTCAGAAACTATCCTCCTCTTCTGGAACCCATATGTTAATAGAAACAAAGCTACGTTAGAAATGAAAGAAAACTGTGCACCCTTCAGTTGTCTTACTGATGGATGTCCTTGCTACTTGTGGGCATTAGCCAAAATGTAGAGGTGAAGACGGTCATTGCCTGCTATGGAATGTGTCTGAAGGAGGCCCCTGTTACAAGTTCAGCAATGCTCAGAACCGCAGGAGCAGACACCTCTTGCTTATGTGGACAGGTCAGAGTCATCTCTGAAGAGCTGTTCTCTCTACCTTGTCTCTGTGCTGGCTTTTCACTTGCTCCCCACCAAAGCTGGCATCATGCAAACGTGGGAGACGAGCTCCAGGTGAGGAAGTATATACCGGCTCTCACTAGTGATGCAAGAATATCAGGCCTGCTCAGAACTCAGGTGAAGGTTAATAGGGCTTCTCGTCTTTGATCAGTTTTATTTGTGCATTTCTTTTGCATTTCTGTGTGGTATCTACAGAAAGGCTTGACTTGTAGAGGATGTGTGGAGTGGGGGAATAGCTTTGGGCTGCAAGACAGCACTATGCAGCTCCAGGGGAAGCAACTTATTGACAGAAATTAGCCGTCTTACTCCCAGAGAAAGATGTACTGTGGGATTAGGAAGATAGTCAGTATGCACCAACCTTTGCTTTAAAGCAAGAGCAGTTGAGAGTGAGGAAGGGAAGAACGTGAGCAAGAACAAGGAGGGAGCTGACAAGGGCTGATTTTATTGGAAACAAGCTAAAGTCTTTAATTCAGTAATTCTCAAACTTTATTTTATATATTTTTTTGTGTGGTATTGGGGAGTGAGCCCAGAATCTTCACACTGAGCTACATAGCCAGCATATTTTTTTATGAGACAGGAACTCTTTAATAAAGTCTCTAAGTTACCCAGGCTGGGCTTGAACTTGTGCACCTCCTGCCTCAGCTTATTAGAGTGCTAGGATTACAGCCCTGCAGTAATTTTCAAAATTCTATATACTTCAGAATCACCTGGAGAGTTTGTCATAACAAAGGTTGAACTTTCAAGGTCAGATGTTCCCGTTCTGTAGGTTCTCATTTTCATTTATAACAATACTGCAAGGACGTTGGTGTGCTGATCAGTAGATGGTACACCAAGAACCATGACGTGGACTCATCATCAGCTCTAGGTCCTTAGCTATTTAGAGGGTTTTACTAAGGTGTTCGTTTGTTCATCCATTTCTCATAATTTTTGGTGAGATTCTACAAAGAGTTAATACTGTACAGACCAGCCTCAGATTTGTCAACTGGAGAGGTGACGAAGCTCACTGAAGCCCAGGCTGGTTGAAGTAGGACAGGACCTGGATGTCTATTTTGTTATATTATTCTCATTCATTCTGGAACCCACTGAAATTAAAGAATTACTAGTATAAGTGAATGGAAAAAATATGTAACAAAGAGTCCTTGCATTTATGCTGCTTGGTCTAGTCAAAGAGGGGATGAAAGAAAAGAGAGAAAAATAAAACACAAAATTGCAAATGGCCAAGCACTGTATAAATCATAGATTCGTGAACTGGCCACACGGAAGACAAGGAAGACATACAATCCCCATGTTTAACTCAGAGGGGTGTTGTCTACAGAGAGTTAGAGATAATATGCCAATGACTGGACTTTCAAGAGAACTGCAAACTGTACCTGGCATTCAGGGTGTGAGAAATGAGGTTCATCTCCAAAAATTCTTTGTTAATTCTTCCTCATTCTACAAGCATTTCTCAAGCCCTCTCAATGTGCCAGACACCTTGTCAGCCCCTGGTGTAATGAGATAATTAAGGAAGGAGGCCCTGGTGGATAGCCAACCAGTATCTGCTTCAGCAGGTAATTTCAATGGAACAACGCATATCATACATAAAAGAAACTCTTAATGTATTGTAGGACAAGATTTTTATGCTTAGGGGAGTCTGGAGACTCATAGTTCTTTAACATAAAGTTATATTTTTAAGAATTTCCACTGTTTTGAGGCATATAGCAGCATGTTCGAAGGTAAGAAGAGTTCACCGGCTTGATAAGTTTGGGAAAGGTGTGTTCTTAGGAAAGTAGCCTGCCTCATATGACATGCTGAAGAGTTTGGGCATTGTCTTTTCAGCATAACTGCCCCAAGAGAGTGATTTAATTAGGAAAAAATATAACCAAGGTTTTAGGAGATGATCGATCTTGAGATATTGCTAAAAGTAGACTCAAGAGGAAGAGGGTAGAACAGGTTTTACTGTACAGTAACCTGAGGGAGAGATGGAGAGATTCAGCGCTGGTGGCAGAGGGGAAGGGCACTAGGATGCACGTTGTGAGTTGTGCAGTATAACCTACTCTCTAAAGAATGAGTGTAGTTTCAATGTGTTCATTTTTTAGTGCACGTTGGGCAAAAAATTAAGACTTGAGATAGATAGATAGATGATGGCTAAGGCATGTCTTAGGCACTTCTGTGACTGGGTCACAATATCTGACACCACAACTTAAGAAGCAGAGTTTTCTTCTAGCTCACAGTTTCAGAGGTCTTGGTCAATCCTTACTCGGCTGGCCAGCTCTAATTGTGGAGAAAGCAGTGGTGGTAAGCTTTAGTAAAACAGCCTGGTGTGGGAAAACTGTTCATGACAAAAAGAGGAGAGAGCAAGGGACAGACATGGGGGTAAGATACTCTCTTCCAGACAATACTTATGGTGACTAGCACCTTCAACCTGTCCCCAGCTCCTAACAGCACTTGAATTTATCAATGGGCTAATCTATTTGATCCGACTAACCCACATGATCCAGGCACCTTTCAAATACATGAGGCTTTGGGGGGCAGGGGGGAATTTCAGATTCAAACCATCCCAGTTGAAATAAGAAGAATGTGACGATCAGCTGGGAAGAACATGAAAATAAGATTAAGCCAAATAAAACCCCAAGAAATACCCCAGCGTAAGAGGTCCCTGGAAGACACGTTAGAGAAGGAAATGGGCTGAGCAGAAGAGAGTGGAACCTTGAGCAAGGCAAGAGCTTCTAACCGAGCTTAGACATAGCCCTGGCCAAGAGGGGCTCTGGGAAATGCTCTTCTCAAATGCGGTATTTGTCTTCTTAGTGGATTATACCCTTTTCACTTCATAGTTCAGCTTCATGGTAAAACCAACCAAGGCCTAAATGCCTAGTAAAAATTAAGCATCAACAATTTTCACTTACTGAGTACCAATTCTGCTAGGCCCTGTGCTAGACATTTTACATAAAACACAATATGCACTTTATGTGTGTGTTAGAATTATCTGTATCTGATTTGTGTACTTCACCCATATAGTCATAACATCATGGGTCATTTAACAATGGAGATGTGGTCTCAAAAATACATCATCAGGTGATTTTGTCATTATGTAAACATCGTAGAGTGTACTTACCCACAACTATATAACACAGCCTATTACACACCTCATTTGTGTGGTACAGCATATTGCTCCTAGGCTACACATCTGTACAGCAGCATGTTACTGTACTAAATAGTAGAGGTCACTGTAACACAATGCTAGGTGTTTGTGTATCAAGAATAGAAAAATATGGAAATTTGTTGCACTCATATGGGACCACTGTCATATATGTGAGCTGTCGCTGCAGCATCGGTGTATGATGATACCTGGCTGAAATATAAATCCTGCTCATATCCACATGTTGTACATGTTTTAAAAATCACACCGAGCACCATTTCTATGATGTTTTCAGAAAATAAGTTATCATCTCAAATATTAGTGATCTTTTCTCTGGGGATGTCATCAGGTAACTTAGAATGCCACAAATTATATCCTCTGCTTTGGGGTAGAGTTCTCTGAAGCTAAACATTTTCCATTTTACTATGAAATCTTTCAGCATTCATTTACTAGTTGTGATAATATCCTTAGGATATACATATGTTCTTATTTTTAATAAAATAGAATAAGACATACAAAATGTATTTCTACAAAATATTAAATAACTCCAAAATCATTATTTTCCTCCATTGTTTTGACCTTCAGAAATAAGTTTGGAATTCTAAGTGTAGGAAGCCTCTTCATATTTTCTGAATAGAAGGAAAAAGCTTACTGGCCTCAATTTTATACAAAGCCAATAAAAAGAGTAAAATTATTCTTGGGTCTTTCATCTTAAAAATCAGAGGACGATAGACCAATGGATAAAGAAAATATGGTATATTTACACAAGCGAGTAACGGTCTGCCGTAAAGACAGATTTGGGCCATTTGTAGGTAAGTGGATATAACACGAGAGCATTATGCAAAGTGAAGTGGGTCACAGTTAGAAGATTAGATATCACATGGTCTCTCAAATATGAGAAACCCAGAGTGTAAATAAGCAAGAGTCACATGGCTGAGATGTTGGGATTCAAGGGGAATGAGGGCGGGGAAAGGAGGCTGAGGAAGAGGGGAGGGGAAGGGAACTTGAAGTTGGTGAGATACACATGTGCGCAAAATTCTGAAGCTCAGTGTAACCATTGTGTATCACAAATACATACTAACAAAAAGCGGGGGGAAGAAATCTATGGAATGCCTGAAAAACAGAGTTTTCAGTGAGTCTAAAGACAGCTCGTAGGGGCCGAAGGAGTCAGGGACCTATGAACTTACGACCTACTCACCTGTCTGACCTGCAGTCCTTCTTATTACCTGGAGTCTCATATATTACACGGACCGACTGCACACAGCAAGGCAGCTGTCTCAACGGAGCCCCTGAGAACTGTGCCCAGGGGTTATGCTGTGCCCTTCTAACTTACTCCCTCAATCCTCTTTCATCACTTGATGTTGAGAGGACCAGTGGGCCCGGTTGTCCGGAGGCGCCTCTGTGCCTTGCCAGCTCCGCATCTCCCAGTTCAGCAGGAGCTGCTTCATCGAAACTGTTAACTAGGTGCAAGCTATGCTAAGGAGCCACGTGGACTGTAACATCCTTGCTGTTTGCAGTGGGAATGGGACCCATGGAGGCAGCAAGGGGTGCAGACTTGTATAGCACCTTAGAGCGTTTATGGAAATGCTGAACGGGGCAGACAGAGATAGGATGGTAACAGGTCATGGAGAGGCATTTGTAATAGATAAAACTTTGCAGAGATGTTTGGGTTCCTTGGAGAGGAACTGAGTCACGGGGTCAGGCGCTTCTGGAGAGCGCTGTTTTTGCGTGAAATCAAGAGGGCATACCTTGACTTAAACAGAGACATCTGAGAAAATGTGAGAAATAGCTAAAACCTGAGTCAGGTTCTTGAAGGAGAATTGGAGACAGCGGGCACTTGTTTGCTTCTGCCATTTGCTTCAGATAGGTATTGCCTGCGTGTTGACGTATGTCTGACCTAATATCGGCAGGGCCGTGCGGGAGAGCAGTTATATGGCAGGAGTCATAGGGCCCAGAGGAAGGTCTCTGCACCAAAAGATAAATGTTTCCTGCGTGCTGGCAAAAGGAAATGAATTCTTCACGGCGCACAGCGTGTGAATTCCCCTTGGAGGCTCTCTGGTTCCCAAAGCCCCACCCCGTGGACCCAGCAGCGCTGGAGGCCCTGCCCGAAGCACCCTGTGTGAGGAAGGGAGGAAGAGGAAAATTACGGAGGTTCTGTGAGGTGAGTCAGAGCCCCTGCCCGAGCTGCTCTTCTTCGTTCTCTGGGCCAGGGAAGTGCCGAAGCGAAGGGTCTCGTAGACAGGGTCCACCTTGTTGCCACAGGCTGCAAAAAGGAGAAAGCTCATTTGAGAAAGCTTCTCTGAGAGAACCCAGCCTACCACCTACCACAAATTCTGGGTTCTGTGCACTTGACAAAGGCTCATTAAGCCTTGGGAATACAAGGTTTTTGTGGTCAAGCTTTCCTCAGAACCATGAGCCCCTAGCCGTCAGCCGCTGTACCCAACACTTTCAGCTACAACTCTACTCTGAAACACTTCCTGAGTTGTCCATTTCTACAACTCCAAATTTTAAGGCTCTTTCCAGAGACTAGTCTGATTTCCTCTGGTGGAGCCCCTGTTCAGCAAGGTATAAAACCTTTGGACACAAGTTTGTGGGAGGAGGTAAAGGTTTTCAGAAGAAATTGAAGTTAGAAGTCTTCAACCTTTTTAACTAAAAGGTTTCTCTCAGTTTGTACTTTAAACCTTGCCCCACTAAGAACGCAAAAACAGGTGTAGAGATTTGCAAAGAAGGAAAAAAAACAGTAACAGAAGCAAATCGAAAGGTATTGTAAAACAAATCCAAGCTCTCTCTGTCTCTCTCTCGCTACACACACACACACACACACACACACACACAGCATTTTAAGATCTTAATGAAAGAATACTCTGTATTCACTGAGTTCCTACTCAGCATCAGTGCATAATAAATATTGATTTTTACAGCAATTATGGAAACAATGATTGCTGTTCTCCTTTTATATACTCTGACAGGCCAAATTATTTGTTCAGATTACAATTGGTCAGCGGGGATGCTGGGCTCTGCACCAGGCCTGTGGGATGCACATACTGTACTCTCTCTCCTCTGCCATCCTGCAGATGGTTGGCAGAGCATCCCAGCAGCCTTTGGCACTTGGGTGCTTTTCAAGCTTCATCAGGGAGAGCCTGAAAATGTCTGGAGAATTTGCCCTACTTTAGTTTTCCTCTGCAGCAAGACAATTATAACCTAGAAATCCACCGAATACCCAAAGCCATCTCAATGGGTTTGCAGACATTGGGGAACAGCAGTCATTGCTGACTTTGCTGCTCGAAACTCAGTTCCATTCGTCAGCATCCCAACTCACCAATGGGCATAACTTCTTTAATGCATCCAAACTGTTCATGAATAAGCAAGGGGGAGCTGTAGTACCTCCGAAATCCCTTTGGCTGCAGAGAGAATGAGAAAGAAAAGAACTTATTGTCACCAACTAGAAGGAGAAAGCCACACGAGGGTCATTAAACCACTTGGTCTTTCCACTTAAGATGCTGACTTATCCCATTCACTTCATAATCCGCTACTGATGGGGGAGCAGGAAGAGGAAGGAATGAAAGTTAATAAGCAAGTTAGGGTCTGTCCGGAAGCCAAGCTCTTGGTTGTGTCTTCCCTGTGCTCTTTGTTAAACCTCTGCGATGCCCTCCAGCCTTCACTGGTGCAGGACTCTTGTTATCCTCCATTACACAAATGGCCTGATCTGTGTTATTCCAGCCCAATTTATTATTGTGGTTTATTGTAATCATTCAAGGCCTGGACATTCGAAAGCAAACCTCAGAGTAGGCTGGTATATTTAAAGATCTTGACTGAGAATCATTTGTTTTGCTTTCTAGATTCTGTTCTGTTTCTCTGACCTCTTCTTCCACATGGTGTCTGCCTTTGCCTTTGGGAATCACCACCGGGCAGACAGGGAATAAGTGAGAAGGGCTTGAGGGAAGAGGACATTTCAAATCATAGCGAGTGGCTGAACATTCTGAGAATCTAGACTTTTACACTCCAGTATTGGGAAAGGAAATTGGTGGCCTGGTCACTATTGGCATCTCAGAATCTTCTCTGATGTTTGCCATAAATGGCCTTCTTCTTTGTCTGAACATTATTGGTGATGAGAAGGTCGGAGAGCACTTCTTACCTCTAGAGCAGATTTCTGAGGCAACACTTTAGAACCAGAAGGAAAAAACAATAGAATTCCTTTTCTACCTGTTGTGTGTGTGTGTGTGTGTGTGAAGACGTCCACCCTCAATTGTGTCCTGGATTGAGTTTTATGAATATGTGACACCAGGACAGAAGTCCATCCATCTGAGATGATATGAACAGCACAGAATATGACGAGACAGTCCAATCTCCCTTCATTTGGCCAACATGATTCTGTGAAAGTAGCCTAGACTTTTACTACTCTTACCTATTTTGTAGGGGTAAGCTTGAGTCTTCTGTTGACACCCACTGAGTTGACTAAGCTAATTAAGTGCTGAAATAACAAACCACCCTAGTTTTTCTGGGGCTTATAGAGTTTCTGGGATGTATGAATCTCATTTCGAGAACAGCTTCAGCATAAAGGACTTGCAATGCTGACAGTAATATATCCCAGTCTAGGGGAGGATGGTCACTCTATTAAGGATCCTGCCTCTTTTCCATCATAGGGCATTTGTCTATGGTGTTTACACAGCTGCTACTGTGCTCTTTAGAAAGCTAAGGAGACAAACCATGGATTCTGGGTACTTTCAGGCTGCAGAAAGAGTTTGGAAGGCATGACCTCAATGGGGCAAGGAGACCTGGGGTTCTTCCAGGAGCAAGCCCTTACCAGCTTGCCCATGCACCGCTGGGGTGCAAGGCCATCTGTGCATTTGTGGTGGATGCTCATCTTACAGGCTTTGCAGCGCAGTCCGTGCTTAGCGTTTGTTCCTGTCAGGTAGATGGCAAACCGGTTAGGATATGACCTGTCCTTTCTTAGTAATCAGTACAAAGTCATTGTAAAAGAAAAGGTGGTGGTGGGGAAGGTCTTGTAACCAGGTTGTTATTTCCTGGGTCTTTTTCATGAAAATTCCATAATGGAAAAATACATTATGGCTGCGTCTTTTACCCTCCCATGCTTTTCTACCTAGAATATCAGCTCTGGTTTCTCCCTTTTCCTAGTCATGATTCCCAGAAAATCTAAGCCTTCCCCGCTTCCTTTGTTCTCTTATTTCAAGCTAGCGAAGTCCACTTCATATGTACGTTCATACTCTTCATGTGGAATACCATTTCTGCTTCCCTGTGACATTCCAGTCCTGGTATTTCACCAGTCCTCACTGGTTTTCCTTTCTCAGGGTCTTAGCTGTAGGACACACTCAGGAGAATGACTGATAAAGAGGAAATTATATAGACTGCCTCTCACAAAGACACCCCAACAAAGTAGTCTAGATACAGAAATATGTCCACATAATGTAAGTCATGGGGCCGCAGATGTTTAGCTGAATACCGTAGCCAACTAGAGATCCAGAATGAAGACATTCTAAGGTCAAATGTAAAATCCATCCTCTTCTCCACCACTGTAACCCCACCTTAGCTGCCTGCACCCCTTCAACTCTTTCTGTCCTTTTTTAGCCCAGCATTTACAGAGACTAGAGTAATCCTTTAAAATGTAATCGAATCACTTCTTTGTCTTGTGTAAATATCTCTCACCTGGTCCTCTCTCTCTAACTGATGTCATAAAAAATGTTCACCATGACCCTGAGCCTTTATATGCTTTGTCTCGCACCACCCCGCCCCTAGGTCCCTAGGCTTTAGCCATGTAGATTTCCTTAGTTCTTGAATGCACAAGCTGTGTATTCCTAAATCTCCATTCATGGTACTCCACGTGTTGGAATGTCGCTCTATCACTGCTCACTGGACTAGAGATTCACATCCTTTGCATCTCTCGGCATTTCTTCAATAAGCATTTCTGAAAAACACTTCCTTCTCCTGTCTGAGTTACATTTTCCTTGTTACTCTTTCTCACAGCATGCTGCAGTTATCTTTTTAAGACATTTAACATTGAGAACTTGTTTTTTGTCCTTTCTGTCTGGATTATGAACCTGATGAGGTTGATGATGACCTCTTCATCTTGCCCTGAACATGATGCCCAAGAAACAAAAAATGAATTAGTGAACAAATTATTTCATGGTCAGACATGTAGTACAGCAATGGTGGTTGGTTTGAGAAAATGCATTGAAATTGATTCATCAACAGTGTACAAACAAGGCTTGAAAGTTGAAAGAGAATTTGAAGAACCACTGCTGTTATTTAATTTTAAAGAAGAAAAGCCTCAGAGTCTAAGTGGCAGAATAATTTAGCACTATAAGAGAAGTTCCTGCCTCATTTCATTCTTGTACTGCTTGTCCCAGGTATTTCCTTCTTTTGGGTCAAACTATTTGACCTACATGAAGAGGAAATTGGGATTATTTAGAAGATGAAATAATGATGAAGTTCACTTGAGAAAAGCCATGGGCAAAACCATACATGGGCAGAGATCTAGAAACCTCTCAGCAGGTATTACCTGTAAATGCCCTCTGGACACAAAGCATGTCTACTGTGACAGCCACAGACAGCAAGTTGAGATGACACATAAACACACCATAAGATACTGGGTGAAAGTGTGCTTGTCCATAAATACTGGTTGGAAAGTTCCCTTTTTTTTTTCTTTTTGAGAATAACTGCCTAGCTAAAAGACTGTTAGGCTTTCACAAAACTAGGCTTGGAAAGAAATAACTTTAGTTTTCCTTTTAAAGTTGAAGAATTTTATTTGTGTCCTATGTGGAAAGGTAAGTAAAAATTTCAAAGAGGAAAGTTGTTTCGTTGTGTGCCGGTCTCTGAAATAGTGTCATTATATATTAAGGTGCATTTTCCTCAGACCCAAACACGATTATTTCAGTGTTCCTTGTCTGTTCTCACATACTCCACTGTTTGTGAGTGTTTGAGGTTTGAGGTGTTCCACTTTCCACTGTGGAATAACAGAAGTGATTGAAGGGAATGCTTGCAAATTGAAGTGCGGAGACTAGTTCAAAGGAATGATTCATATGACAGCAGTACCATTAGTTTATTGTTGCAAGATTTGGAAAACCTGTGGTCTGACTTACTTTACTGCTTGTGATCTAGACCAAAAATAAATAAATAAAAATAAAAAAAGCATTGCTGTCTTTGTGCCAGAAGCCTGAATGGAGGAAAATCTCACTTCTAAATTTGAATATGTCCTATACTTCCTTTTTAGAATTAAGAAAACTATGAATATTCTTGGAGCCTCAGCTGTCTCATCATCAATGGGAACAGCCTAACTACCATCGGTTGCTAACAGCAGAGAGGTATAGCCCGGATGCTCCTTGGTTCATGGGGTAAGTTCTAATGCATTTATCATAGATTGAATATATTGGGAGTGAAAGGTACTTATGTGCTTAGCGTTGTGGCCCATGCCAGTAATCTCCGCTACTTAGCATGCTAAGGATTGCAAATGTGAGGACAGCCTGGATGAATTAATAAGACTTCATCTCAAAATTTTTAAAAAAATGAGATAAAATAAAAGGATTGAGAGTGAAGCCTAGTGCTTCTTGAGGTCAATTGCCAATTTAAAAAAAAGCCTTTAGTATACTTACCACAAATGATAGCTTGGCAGCCCATCATACCCTGTGGATAGGCCTAACTTACTGTCTAAAAGTTGGCTATGCCCTGCTTATCTGGGCTTCATTGTGTGAACAGGAATTATCTTGGTGCATGTGCACCAATTCCCCAAGTTGAATATAATTATTATGCCTCACAAACATATAATAATAAAAATAGTAATTTGTCTTGGCCCATGCATATGATATATAATATAGTTAACATACATAAGTAGCAAAAAATCTTTGAAAATATTTTTACTGTACCACTGGTATGTTCCACCTGATCCTACTATTGGTTGTTTACCCTGGTGGCCGACTAGAAGCTGCAGCTCACTGCTGTTACCCAGCAGTGCAAGACATTATTGTACAGCAGATCACCACCCTGGGTAAAGACCAAATCAGGACCATAATTTCACCATGCACCATCATACAATAAAATAATTCATAAGTGAGCCATTGAACCATTGCAATTCTGCCACTGCTACTGTCAGTCTACATGTGTGAAAAGATGACATAGGGTTAAATACATGAAAATAAAGATGCTACTAGATTTTAAGTAAACAATGGTGAATGTTTCATGTTAATTTCCCTTTTAGTCACACCCTCTTTAAAGTTATCATTAAAGACTTTTTTTTTTTTGAGACAGCATCTTGCTGTGCAGCCCAGGCTGGTCTAGAACTCACTTTGGTGTCCAGGCTGGCCTTGGACTCACAGTATTCCTCCTGCCTCGGCTTCCTGAGTGCTGGGATTATAGGCATGTGTCACCATGCTCTGCAGATATGGTGCTGGGGAGTTGAACTCAGGTGCTTAGCACTTGACTTAGTGCTTGCTAGGCAAGTGCTTAATCTGCTGAGCCATTCCTCCAGCCTCATAAAAGAATTTTTAAAAAATGATGTAAGTTCAAGGTTACTTAGAGGAGTAGCAACAGTGGAAAGAATTTTAATTCATATTTGGAAGCTGCACAGCGATTGGAAGTATAGTAAGCAATTTAACCTAAGACAGGAATACTGAAATTCTAAATAACAACTCAGAAGACTTGTAGAACTTCAAGAACTTGTCAGACTTCTGGTTTCAGAGGGAAAATGATTCAACCATAATTTTATACCCAGTAAAATTACCAGACACAAGAAAAAGAACAATGAAGATATTTTCAAAATACTTTTTCCATATACTCTTTAAACAATTCTGAAAAGAATTCTTACTGTCTTCTATAATGCTTTCATTCTCATTCTCTTTTTGTGCTGCTACCTGTCAGTTGGGTGCACGCTGGACCTCTCCATTGCCTTCCTCTTACTCCTATGAATACCTCTCCTCCGCCTACAGAATGTCCTCTAATGTATCTGTTCTGTGTTACAGAGTGCCGATTCTTTTTCCAGCTATACCTAATATGCTATTGAATTTATTGATTGCATTCCTATTTTTAAAATTCTAGAAGTTCAGTTTTGTTTTTCTTCAAAATTTCTTATGTAATTTTGATAGTTTCTTGTTTCAGTATTGTGTTTTCTAGTCTACATTTTATATTTTAAACATACATAACTATGTTGTCATATGTCTTTATTTAATAATTTCAACACATACTGGTGAATGTGCCTTGAGAAAATGAGAGAATAAATCAAAATGGAGGAAAATATCAGGAATAGTATGCAACAGAATTGACAGGTAGAGAGGTAAATGGTATCTTCTATGATAACTCTGCAATTGCCCTAGACTATAGCTACAAGATGAAGTAAGACAGTGGAGTAAAAAGTAATCATACTTAATATTTTATTCATGTTTTTGAGGTTTGAATGTCATGATAGATAAGTTATTTGGCAGATGCCTGCAATCATTTAAAAATGCATGAAAAATTGAGAGAATGAAAAGGTAATTTTTAACTTGAGGAAAAATAAAAAGTGAAAGATAAAGTATAATATTTGAGTTATAAATCAACAATAGTTACACTGTGTATAAATTAGCCGTCTAGTTAACACAAAATTATGATAAAAATTGCCTGGGAATATGGGAGCAAAGAAACAAAGATCGTGGCAAACTTGTACTAAAAATTGTTGTTTATTTTAAATTAATATATAACTGTGTAACCATCTTTCTTTTGCTAATTCTTAAAACTATGTGTGAAGAAAAATTTCCATGATTGAGAACTGTTGAGGTATATTAAAAATGTTTTCAAGTTGATGTATAGAAAAATGTTTTCAAATTTTTCTCTTTTCTTTTCCTGTAAGAAAGATTGGGCTCAAGGCCTTATACATGTTTGACAAGAGCTCTTATCACACAGCTATATACTATCACCTATTTTCAGCCCTATTGCAACTCAGGAAACTCAGGTCTAAGGAGGAAGTTCTTCAAGGCCACAATCTGAAAAAGGAACACAGATAGGATTTGGTACTCTGACTACAAATTCTCTTTTTCTTCTTGTGCATAGAACTGTCCATTTTCATTCCTTAACATGGAAAACTTACATACAATCAGGGTCATGGTCATATGATCATGGGGACTGTGCTTAGGACTGCCAAGAATCAGGGACTTTTACAAAATTTTTAACCCAACAATTTCTTAACCCAACAATTTCTTAAAGTTAGCTATAATTTCCCATTTAGACAGTAAATTATGGATCAAATTTTTAAAAATCTCTCAGATTACTTTGCTAGTAAGTAGTACAATTTGAAATCCTAAAGCAGATTTGATTTAATGCACACTGGGCATTGCATCTCTGATATCCAATGCTTCAACCAACTACATTTGAGTGAAACTTTCTGGCTATATTTTCTAGTTGTATTGAAAAAATATATACATTGGAATGTATAATTTTGAGTATATTATAATGAATATATGATTATTTATAATCTGAAAATCAGGAATTAAAAAATGAAGTGCCCTAGAACTCTTTAAATACCACTTCTAGACCAAAGCCAAGTAATGAAATCTCTTAATTTGCTTTCTGAATACCATGCCTCTGTTTTGGTTTGGATCAAGAATTTCCTCCAAAAGCTGATTGTGTCCAGAGATAGGATTTTTGGAAGGTGACTGCACATTGGGGGAACTAAATTCCTCAGTGAATTATCTACTGTGGAGTTCATAGTTGAATGTGCTGCTTTTGGAAGAAGAGGCCAAGATGGATGTAGGTCCCTGGGATGAGACCTAGAAGGGCGCAGGCTTGTTCCTTCCTCTTTGCTCTCTCTGCCTCCTGACTGCTGCGGGTTGATCAGAATTCCTCTGCCAACCCTTCTATCACGCTGTTTCTGCCTTGAAGCTTGTGAACTATGGACAGGAATCTCTGAAGCAACCAGACAATAGAAACCTTTTCTCCTTTCACTTGACTATGTCAGGTACTTTGTCCCAGCAATGGCACAATCTCCCACCGAAGAAGTCTGTTGAAAGAACAGAGAGGCGGTGACTAAAGTGGATTCCTTTATAGATTACATATCTGCCTCTGATATATAAAGAATCGATTCGGTTTTACACATAACATATTGTCATGCACAAAACATATTTTATGTTTTGGTTCTCTGTACTCAACAGGAACCTGCTAGGAACTATAGATGCTTTGGCAGGGAGTAATCAGCTCCTATTAAACCCTTAGTGTTCAACTCAAAAGACACATTGCATAGGGAACTTACATTGACTTTTCCTTCTACTACTGTTCCTTCCCTTGCTTGGCTTTCTCTTTAGTATGTACATGCCCTTGTCTGGGTTAGCTACATATGTGTCCCTGCTCAGTTATCAGAGTGTCCCATATTTCTTAAGTATTTATGGGGAAGAAAACAAAAAATTAAATGAATATTCAATAGATAAAATTAGAAATCTCATTAAAATAGCTCTTTTTTTCTCAATTATTTCTACATTTCATTTTCTTTCTCCCAAGAATCAAAGGACTTCAGAAAAACCTTCAAATCAGGGCTTATAAATAGCTTTTTCCTTCTACCTTTCTCTAAAGGATCCCTAGATTACTTGCCCCTGGTCTCACAGCATGGAGCAGTGGAAAGAGCTTGAGCTCTGAAGTTTTAGCATTATGTCGTAGACTGCCCTTAGACTGCTGCTGTCAACCAACAGTCACAAACTCTTCTGTGTTAAAGGAAAAGAAAAAAAAATTATCACCATTGAGCTCTAGTCATGGGATTTCAATTAAAAATAATCCATCCCATCTCTCCCCTTCTCTGAGTTCAATTAAAAAGACAATTTCCAAATTTTCTGGGGAAATTCAATAATATAGTAACTCATCAGAGACACTTGAAGTGTTAATAAACAAGCACCAGGGCCCACTAGCAACGTGAAGTCCCGTAAGCCATCTTTCCTTGTGCGTGTTCTCTCTCATTGCCATACTACATCTTTTCCAACCCTGTCTTAGCTTAAAAAAAATTAATGGTATTCATTGTTTATAAATGCCTCTGTTGATCTTTCCTATTTCGGTTCCTGACTACTAGTGGAAAAACTCTCTCTACTACCCTCAACCCTAAACCCTACTTAGCTTTAAAAATAGCAGTGGGAGTTGGATTGGCTCAGGTCCCCGTGTTTAGCGGCCGTGGCCTTTGCCCTCAAGGCCATCAGTTCACATTGCAATACCATGGCTGGTAAGCTTTTCCTCTGTGACTTGGGTTGGGCTTAATGTTTTGGAGGAAATATTCTTCTGAATGGTCACTTTCTCATGACCGTCTGGGACACATCTGGACTTGACCTCCCCGACCCTGGTATTAATATCTCTGTTACTTCGCTCTCTTCTCTTCTTTCCCCAAGTCAGCAATGTTCTCGATGCCATTTGCTTTCTTTAGGATTGTTCTAGCAGAAGAGTGGGCAGTTTGTGTGACCCAAGTCCTCAGCGAGTGAACTGACCAAATTCCTTCATCTCTAATCCCTTCCCTCCAACTCCAGCATACTTTCCAAGGAATTTGGGATATGATTAATGTCAATCTTCTTTTTTGCACATATAGCCTCAATATACAAGCCGTTAAATAGTGAGCAAGTTTTGAGTTTCATGTTCCACTAAGTACGCTCACAGGTATCGTAATAGTCCAGTAAATTTTGCTAAGTAGTATTGTCTTCGTTACTTTTTCTTTACTGTTTCTCAATATCTGATGACCACAAGTTTAGGGGAGGAAAGGTTTATTTTAGCTCACAGTTTCAGAAGGTCACAGTCCACTCAGGGGTGGCCGGCAGCAGCGGAAGTACATGGCAGGGACAGAGGTGGAGGCAATTTCTCACGACATCGCAAACGGAAGCTAAGTCAAGGCAACTTGACACTAGTGTTCAAGGAAAGCAGGAAGCAGCTTTATATCCTTCCAGGTCTCACCCCAGTGATCAGCCCCTCCTGGATCCAAGTGTGGAAGGTGTGGTAAACCCCCACTACATGCTTATAATTCAATTTACATGCCTGTATGTAATCCAATTGATATGCCTGTAATCCACTCTTCCAAAGTAGGCACCAATCTCCCAACAGCACATGGTTCCATAGACAATATATAACATTCCAGATCCAAACCACAATAAGTACTGTGATTTCTAATCTCATTTGAAGACATGGAGATTAGGTGGTCAGTTGGTCTAGTTTACGTGATCCACCCATCCTTGGACTCCTCTGTGCCCTCCTCTAGCGCTTCTATGCTGATCTGTGACTTGGATTCACAAGGACCCACTGACTGGGTGGAGCAGTGCCATGAATGATCACTGTGGCAAAATTCCGCTTTCTGTAATTGTGACGGAAGGAAGCTCCTGCTTCGTCCTGGCCTACTGACTGGAGCTTGGAAAAGAAGCAAGTCAAACTCGGGAACTTGAGAGTTACTCCTTAGGCGAAGAGGTAGCAGGAGCATTCCCCGAGGAAAGCGGCAATGTGACGTCAGTTTGCCCCCAGAAGACATTTGGCAGCAGAGTGTGAAGTGGATGGGGGGGGGGGGGGGGGGGAAGAAACCAAATCATTTGGGAAGTTCTTTAAACGGCTCATGAGAGAAGGACTGAAGCCAAAGTGGGATCCCTGGGAAGAGAGGCAGAGACTGATGGCCAGAAGCCTTTGAGGCAGGGTGGACACTTGTGTGGAGGGGTCAGGGACTTGAGTCTGTGGTCAGGGAGCTGAGAGGATGCAATGTTATCAGCCTGAACTGGACAGAGGACAGCCGTGTATTTGCAGGGTTTTGGAGGAAGGAGATGCTTGGCTTTGCTGTGGACATATCTGAGGATTTTGACATCAGCAAGGCGTTTGGGCACGAAAACCTCTAGCAGCTGAGCTATGAGACTAGATGTGGGGAGAGAGGCAGCCCGTGGGAGCAGCGGAAAGCAGTGGGCAGCTAGGCAGAGTGGAAGCAGAGTGTCTTGAGAGTCACTGAGCACTACTGTGGTTTGGTCCTGGCTGATTTAATTTTCATAGCAAAACACTCAGATAGGGTTTTTTTTTTAATTTCTACTTTTAAAATTGAAGAGAAGGATGCTTAAAATGTTCCTCAAAATCTCCACTACAAGCAGAGATATCAGGCTGATCTCAGACAAAGAGGTACAGTCCTTTGGGGTCCACTAAGCGGGTTGGCTTGTATTCTAAATATATATGTTACCGGTTTTAACGGCACATTCTTTTTACTCTGTGGTGCTTTATGAATGGGGAATGGAATAGAAATGGTGCTTGCATATTACACTGCAAGGGATCAGGTGCATACTGATGTAAGAACTCTCTAAACAATGTCTTGTTGTGTCTGCAGAAATACATTTTCCTGCCTGGAGGGGTGTGTGTGTGTGTGTGTGTGTGTGTGTGTGTGTGTGTGTGTGTGTCTGCATGTATGTGTGTGTGCATGTGGTATGTATACATATGCCCTTGTTCACTGTCATTTTGTTGGGGGAGGGTATGCAAAGTCGATATAAGTTTATACATTTTCTTTCTAGGTAAAGCTTAGCATGAGATAAGATTATCTTTGCTTTGATTTTGTGGCTAGGTATTTTGCAAGTTACAGAAAATAAAACTGTATTAGAATTTAGCATGGATTTCTCACCCTCTGTCTTTAACAGCTGAACCAAAATGTAGAGACACTTTTGAACACACACACACACACACACCCGCACATACCCCTGACTGAGCTTTGAGCCTCAGGCACACACAGAACTGGTCTCCTTTACACTACTGGCCCAGTTTTGTCATTTTATGATGTCATATTTGCTGATGCCGGGGACCATTCATTCTAAAGTAGGTCAGTGGCGCACTCTGTCATTGTAACTGAATAGTGCTACCGGACACCAACCTGCTTTTATCTCCCACGCTTACAATTAGAGATGACGCCTGTTCCTATAGATCCCTAGCCTCCAACCTCAGAGTAAATCACAGGTCCAGGGACAGCAGACTCAGTATGCGCTCGCTCGTCAGTGCTTCCTGTAAGCCTCAAGCAAGAAGCAGGACTCAGCAATATCACAGGCAGGAGAAGGCTTTGCAGATTTATAGACACATCTCTCCATTCCCAGCCCCCACCTGAACTCTACCTTGATTTCTCTCTCTCTCTCTCGCTCTCTTTTCTTCCTCCCTCCCTTCCTTCCTTCCTTCCTTCCTTCCTTCCTTCCTTCCTTCCTTCTTATCCTTGACAATGCTCTTATTTATTCCTGGATAGAACAGGAAAAAAATACAAAACACAGTGGCTCTCAAGCATGTATTCTGAATATATATATATATATATATATATATATATATATATATATATATATGCTATAGTCTTGCTAAATAGCACCCAGATGGGGAACACAGAAATTGAGCACAGATTTAACAACAGTCTACCTTAAATGATCAGACATCCTCTGCGCTCTGATCTGTTATGATCTTGAAAGCCTCCTAAAATACAGGTCTCTTTTTTTGGACAAGGAGAACCATGATTTTCCTGAAAGGTCACTTTTAGGCTGTGATCAAGAGATCAATAGAGCACTTGCTGCCGTTATTATGATCTCTGATTGGAAGAGACATACTCTTCTTCATTTGGCTGACATTTTCAATGATTCCCCCCAAATTTGACCATTTGAAACTTTAGTCAATTACTTGTAAAATAAGCAGTTTACAGGAAGGAAGCTCTGCATTGGTTTTCTTACACTGATAACAAATATGTCTACCAATTAGAAATAGTTGTTTTCTGGAAATTGTATGCACATAAAGATGTCTCTTCCCTCTACTTGGTCATTTTCTCATTCTTAATAGTCATAAGTGTTTTGGGACAGGATCAAGGGAAGTTTCCATGTCTTCCTCCCCACTGCATATAGGACATATATTAAGGAAAACAGAAAACCAAGTTGAAGTATGACAAATGTCATCAGATAAATAATCTCTTTTGATTTCCTAGCTTCCTCGAACTGGTACTTAAAGTGGGGTTCAGATATCCTCCCCTCAGTGATGTCGCCTCATGATATCCCAGCCTGGTCACTGGTGGGGGCTGAGGAATGGCCTTGGAAAGACAGCAAGGAAGTCATGAGGCTGTGAAACCCACTTCGTCCATTCGCTGCTTGTAGTCTGTCCCAGAGGGAGGTCCTAAATAGGCCGGGTCAGCTCATCTCAACTAGTTCCTAGATAATTCTATTCTTGTTTCCTTTGATACCTCGTATCTCTCTTCTTGGATCTATAAAAATGTTGGAATGTGTATCCCCCAAGTATCAACATCATTCAGTCACTTGACAAATCTGTGTTGGGGAACTATCATCCGATAGAGGGTGAGTCAGCTCTAAGGGCGTAAGAAAGAAGCTGCAGTGTGTGGCTTCCATCCTCTGGAGCCGATGTCATGTTTGCCATTCTAGGTGACTACATTAGATAAAGTATGTTATTAACAGCTGAATAAAAATGTACAGATATTTTTAAACACACACAGTCACCCCCCCCCCCCCCCCCCCACACACACACCCCTGTCTATACTCATGCATATCCCTGACTGAGCTTTGAGGCTGAGGCGCGCACACACACAGCACTGTTCTACTTTATACTACTGGCCCAGTTTTGTCATTTTATGACAAAACTCCTTTTGACAATTCCATAAGAAAGGACGTACTTGGAAGGGCTATCCTACATTAAACAAAAAACAATTATGGACAACATCTGCGTTCGGGTGACAATAAAACACAAGAGAATCAGATATTACAACAAAAGAGTTGAAAGCAGAAATTAAAAACAACCTGGAAGTGTGTTTGGGGAATATGAGGAATAAAAGAAACAGAATTTCCTAACCAAAATCTTTATTAGAGGCAGTCAAGGATGGAACTTACATTGCAGATGATTTAATCATTAGCATAAATCAGCAGTTCCCAAATCTTGGCTTGTGTAGAGACATATAAATGGAGAGAATGTGTTGCCAGTTCCTTGAAAGCAAACAGGGAGGGAACCAATGTGGAAGAACAGAGCTGACCCCAAGGACACGAAGCAAAACTCGCAAGAAGTCGACTCTGCTTCCCAACAAGCTCCATGTGAAGAGCTGCATCAGCAAAGCACAAGGGACCCACGGCAGCTCACCGCCCTATGGACTTAGGGTCCAAGTTCTAGTCTTGAAGACTTATTAAGAACATACTCTGAACAACTAAGAAATGAAGCCAACGTAAGAGCTTAAGAGTAGGGAGGTTATGTAGAGATGGAACTGGTGGCAAATATTGAAATCTAGTTAAAATAAGAAATATCAAAATAGATATATAAATCTTGCTATAAAATATATGTATATCTGAGTCTGAATTAAGGTGTTATAGCAGTTAATCTTGATGACTGTAAATTTAATTGGCTTCAGAGATTTCTAGGGGATTAATAAAGCATGTTTGTGTGTGTGTGTGTGTGTGTGTGTGTGTGTGTGTGTGTGTGTGTGTGTATGTGTGTGAGAGTGATGAATAGTAGAAGAATAAATTACATATCCGTCAAAACATAAGAGGTTATTAAAAACAAAAAATCTGTGTCTGGCAGTATGGGCCTGTAATCCCAGCACTCTGGGGAACTGAGGCAAGAGGATTGCAAATTCAA
Source organism: Ctenodactylus gundi (assembly GCA_004027205.1). Classification (NCBI taxonomy): domain Eukaryota; kingdom Metazoa; phylum Chordata; class Mammalia; order Rodentia; family Ctenodactylidae; genus Ctenodactylus; species Ctenodactylus gundi. Next base: position 147,486 of record PVKB01002869.1, read on the forward strand.
GCTTAGTTTTGGCAAGTTGAAAAATTAGTGAGATCCTGCCTCAAAATCAAAAATCAGAAATGGACTGGGGAGATAGCACAGTGTGAAGGCCTTGGGCTCGATCACCCAGTACTCCAATAACTAATTAACTACGTAACCACACCTAGGCCATACATGGTACATGTGTGTGCATGCACATACATACACAGAGACACAATGGAAAGAAACTGGAAACACACAACAGAAAGCATACACTATGGCAGGATGAAGAAGGCAGAAGTAGGCTGAGTATTTCACCCCACAATGAATGCAAATCCATAATCCCCTTCTGTTGAAGAATAAAAATTCAGGTCAGGCAAAAAGGAAATCTAAAATCCTATCATGTTTATTTTCAAAATAAGTACTTAGCATGACAAAAGAATTGAAAGTTAAATGTAGATAGGGGTGTATCAAGCAAATGTAAGAGACAAAGTGGAAATATTATCTCCAGAATTCATGGCAGCGACTTTAGAGAGGATAGAATGGTGTTTTATTTGCGTAGGGATATAATTCACAGTGAAGATATTCTCATTAGACCCTTTGCATGCTGGGTAACTTTGCATTAAAATATGCAAAATGAGGAAGAAATGAAGAGAAAGATAAAAGGGGAGGAAATTGAGTCTTTATGAATCTTTTGCGTAGCTCGGAGTTTTCATATCCCTGGGAATTACTTGCAAAGCAATTAAAGAGATTCCCAAGTTCTATTTTTACTCATAATTATTATTTTATTAGCATGTGTTTGTAACACATAATTATATTCAGTGTGGGGGCTGGGTGCATATTGCACCTTGATCAGTTTTGCTTGCCCTTCTCCTCTCTGTCTTCCCTCATCCCCAGACCCCGGTTCCTTTCATTGTTTTACTGGTATTTGAAGGCAGAGCGTTTTTATTTTCGCACTCACTAGCTAACATCTGTAAAATCCTCACTGTGTGCTAGCCTGCCTCGAGGCTGCTGCGGGAATAGGACCATAAACTAGAGCCCATCGTGCCTTCAAGGAGCTTACTAACATCTAGGCTGTTTAAGACATGACAAGATTCAGAGAAAGTAAGTGAAAAAGCATTTGAATTTGGCACTGGCAGATGTAGGATTGGGTAGATGGGGAGACAGAGCGGGAAGGAGAGGTAGTGCAGGTACCACAGAAGAAAGTACAGATGCTGCTAGGCTGACCATGAACCTAGGAAGTAGTGTCTGGGATTTGCGATGGAGAAGAGGCTATCTGGGGAAGGGGTGACGAGAAACATTAGCAGTGACAGGTCTTCCAAATTCCTATTGCTTGTCTTCTCTTCCACAGCATGATTTTGTGTTTTCAAATTGGTAACATGCAACTCTCCTGTGACCTCAGAGCAGAGTATTAGCTCTTACCAGATCCTGTTTCCACTCCGTGAGGCTAAATGATACCCACTTTCTTGGAGTCTGCTGGCATTGATTTCTGATCAGTTTTTTCTTTGCTAAAAGGAGTAGTTTACTCCTGATTCTCCCCCCCCATCTCTGTCTCTGTCTCTCTCTCTCTCTCTCTCTCTCTCTCTCTCTCTCTCTCTCTCTGTGTGTGTGTGTGTGTGTATGTGTGGTGTTCTGGGAATCAAACTCAGAGCCTCCTACAAGCTAGGTAAGTGCTCTACTACTGAGATATATCCCAACCCCTTTGAGAAATTTCTTAAAATGCACAATAATTTGAAGCACCATCAAATTTCAGAGAAATAATAAAAGATGCAGCTTAACAAGTATTTTGTTCTCTTTTAGTTGGAAAGAGCTAGATACAAGCCATGTACTCATTTATATTTGATAATTCCTAGAACTTGAGCTTAACATTAAAGTCTTAATAACTCTATAATGAATTTGCCTTTCTTTGCAAGAATTAAAAAATCTGTCTGAATTTTGTACATTAAAGAGATATGGGAGCTAGAGGAATAGCTCAGCAGTTAAAGCGTTTCCTTAGCAAGCTCAAGACACTGAGTTTGATGCGCCAGCACCACATAAAGAGGTTGGGGTGCCCCACACCTGTAATCCCAGTACTTGGGAGGTTGAGGTAAGAGGATTGCCATGAGTTCAAGGTCAGCCTGGGCTACATAGCAAGTTCAGGACCAGCCTAGACAACAGAGTGGGACCCTGTCTCAAAAACAAACAAACAAACAAACAAACAAACAAACAAACAAACAAATGAAGAGATTTCTGCCAAATAGTGTTCAATAGCAGCTAAGCGGTATTAGGGAAATGTGACGTCAAGAAGGTTAGCTAGAAAATATTTAAGTGATCATTTCTGTTCTGCACTTTGAAGACAGCAACACTTCAAAATGCTAATGTAGGGCAGGCATGTCCTAAGGGAGTACAACATAGAACATTTTCTAAATACACATTTCTCTCTCTCTCTCAAATTCATGACACTATTTCTGCAGTTATCTTAAGAATCTCTTCTTATAGAGCCTGAACTGCACCTTTATGTCATGTGTTATTGTACACTTGGAAATCCTACTAAGTTTAAAACCTGTTCTAGATGACATCTGTTCAGCTTTTTGAAAACTCTCCATGATGTTTCATAGCAAACTTCGTCACCTGCAAACATACCTGCCTGGTAGAGTCACTATCTACTTAGAGAGGCTGTATTCCAACTTTTACTTCTCTTCACTTAAAATTCTGTTTCCAAAATTGACATGATCATCTTACGAGGTCTAAATGAACAAAGAACAGACAGGAACTATTGCTTCTGTTGGACTGGACATTGTATTAGAAAGGAAGAAGGCAAACTATCTTTATAGATGATATGCTCCTTTACATGGAAGACCTCTCAAATCTACTCTAGTCTCTTAGGACTAATAAATTCAACTGAGTTTCAAGTTACAAAATCAATAGCATTCCTGTGTACCAACAATGGAATCCCTGAGAAAGCAATCAGAAAAACAATCCCATTCAGGTAGTCACAAAGAAAATGAATGCCTCGGAAAAGCCTAACCAAGACAGTAAAGAATCTCTGCAATGAAAACTGTAGTACATGGAAGAATAAACTGAAGAGGACATTAGGAAAAGGAAAGCTGGTGCTAGAGAAATAGCACAGCAGTAGGACATTTGCTTAGGAAGCGCAAGGCCCTGAATTGGATTCCTCAGCACCACATAAGCCCAGCATAGTGGTGTACGGCTGTAACTCAAGCACTTAGGAAGCTGAGGCAGGAAGGTTGGCTATGAACTCAAGGCTGGCTTGGGCTACATGGTGAGTTTAGTACCAGCCTGGACTACAGAGCTAGAGCCAAACACGTGTGCACGTGCGTGTGTGTGCGCGCGTGCACACACACACACACACACACGAAGGAATTATGTCCCATGTTCTTGGATAGGTAAGATAAATACTGCCAAAGTACTAAATACCATAGCATTTTCCACAGATCTAAAAACAAAAAACATCAAAGAAAACTAAAATTCACATGATATGAGGAAAGACCAAGAAGAGTGAAAGCAATCCTAAGCAATGGAAGACAAAAGCAGGGGGCATCATGGTTCCAAATATCAAGCTTTATTGTAAGAAGAGAGTGACAAAAACTATATGACACTGGCACAAAGACAGCCAGGTGAACAGACGAAATAGTAATGAGGATGTTGAGATATTCCTGAGCACCCTCAACCATCTGTTTTTTAACAAAGATCTGAAAACCTGGAGAAAACATAGCCTATTTAGCTAATGGTGCTAGAAGAACTCATTATCCACAAGCAGAAGAATGAATCTAGACCCACATCGTTCATCCTGTACTAAAATAAAAATGGGTCAACACCTAGATATTAATATGAAACTGTTGGAAGATAAAATATGCAAAATCCTTGAAGACATAGACATGGGCAAGGATTTTCTGATTAGAGCACTTGTTACACAAGAAATAACACAAAGAATCAACAATCAGAATTATATCAAATTAAAAAATCTTATGCATGGTAAACGAAACAATTAGAGTGAAGAGGGAACTGAACGAATAAGAAAAAAGATTGCCAACTAAAAAAAAAAAGATTGGATAGAGGGCTAATATTTAATACATACAAAATTGATGAAAACAAAATAGACTCCCCAAAACATAAAACCCAATGAAAAATGGGCACTATAAATGGGTGGATAGTCATCAGAAGAAGAAATACAAATTACCAACAAATCCATAAAAAATGTTTGGTATCTTTAGCCACTAGAGAAATACAAATCAAAAAGACACTGAGATTTTGCATTACTAGAGTAAGAATGGCTGTTATAGCAAGAACTCAAACATCGAATACTGACGAAGTTGTGGGGGAAAATCAACACTTCTACATTGATGGTTGGACTATAACTTGGTACAGTTTTTGTAGAAATTACTCTGGAGATTCCTCAAAAACCTGAAAATAGATATTTGGCATTATCAGCTGTATTTCTTCTAGATATCCTACCAAAAGGTTAAAGCCATCATATAACAAGGAAACATGCATGCTATATGTTAATAGCAGCAAAACCATAATAGCCTATTCCTGGAAGCTGCTAATTTATCTATCAACAAATGAATGGATAAAGAAGGTACCTAATGGAGTACCACTCTGCCGTAAAGGAAGCTAAAATTGAGTCATTTGTGGAGAATGGATGCCCCCTTATGCTTAGTGCAATGAATCGTACCCAGAAGCTTAAATATCACATTTCTCTAATATGAGAAACCCAAAGTACAAATAAAGAGCCAGAGAAGAGAAATGGTAGGAAATAGGGAGACGTATTTGCGGCGAGGGAAGGGGAATGTGGAAGTGGGGGAGAGGGGAAGCAAAAGTGATGAAGGTGCAGTAGGTATGTGTACTGATTCCTTGAGTTGAAATGGCTCTTGTGCATTGCAAATACATACTGAGAAAAAGGATAATCTGGGGGAAAATGACAAAATGCATGAATAAATGGTTCATAGAAAAGGTAGAAATACAGTATTCTAACATATGAAAAGATTGTCATATATACTAGAGATATGTTCATTACTGGCCTAAAGTAAAAATTTCAGGTAAGTTAAAAAATCCTGTTGGAAAATCCTCCATGTTTTAAACGTTAAATTATTATATGAAAATGCACTATGGCCCAAAGGGGAGTTTCTATGTGGAACATTAAAAAATTTAGAGAATATTTGTAGTTTCTTTTTTATTATAGTGCCTAAAAACAATTGTCCCATTGAATGACCTTAAATGCTCAACACTTGTTTGTGAAAACAGAGTTGTCATCTGCTTTTTCATGTTCCCCTCAATCTCAGTCTGGATTTTCTCACCAAGAGACAATTTCATTGGTGAACAAATACTATCTTTTCTTTGTGGTTTCGTGTGATTTAAGTATATGTGTATATACATACATACATACATGCATGCATATATTTTCCATTCAAGTTTTGGTTAACAGCTTGAGCAATGAGACGCTATTAGAAGAAGTCAAGAAACGATGCGACTAATGGACAAACATGAGGAGAGCGAAAAGTATAATGGAAACTTTCCTCTTGTTACCTAATGTGTTATAATTGTAGAGTGATGCTACATTTGCATCAATTCCAAGGTTCAATTGCATTTAAAATTCATTCCTAGTAGAGGATGTTTTTACACTGTGTCTTGTAGCATTGGAGGATGTTTACAGATGGAGTGGAGACTGTGGTGCCTTGTCCAGATCTTTTTAGCTTGTGAGAGCTGTGCATGTTTGCTGCTAATTCATCACAGATGCCTCCTCTTCCGTTCTCCCAGAGAAATATTCTCAACAAAATGAGATCTGCCTAGCTGGGATGCTGCACTCCTACTTAGGAGCAACCACTGCCAATGACTGGGTGACAGAAATTTAGAAGGCTGGTCCTTTGTCTCAAGAGAGGACAACTCAATGGAGTTGATATGAAGCAGACTCCAGCAGAGACCACATCCTTGCTTAATGTGTTCCTTCATTCCTTCCACTTCATTGACTTTCCTTGCCCATGGGCACACTCTATAACAAACACTTTTACAAGAATCCCCCCCCCCCCCCCCCCAGGCCATGCATCTCCTCAATTGATTTCTACGTGGAAAATAATGAAAATGAATGATTCTTGTGCAGCAATGGTATAAGAATGAAACTTGAAAATTTAAAAATTGAAGTCTAATCTCTTGGCTAATTATCTGTTTAGAAAATCTGACTGTATATAATATGCTGTGTCTTAAATGGGCTCCAACTACAAACATTTAATTAATTTAAAACAGTTTTTTAAAAAGTGTCTGACAATAGCTAGAAGAATAAAAGCTCTTGGAAAGAAATCTCCTTAATTGATGGAGTAGACCATGCATGGAGTTAGTCATATTAATAGCACATAGTGTTGAAGTCTTTGAAATTTCAATGAGATGCAAATTGTCACACAAAATCAGTTCTTTCCTGGAATGAAATCACTGTAGACAGCTAATTCAATATAGGAAGAGAGAATATCATAATTCAAATACATTCAGGTGATGTGCAATGAAGATGAGGCCCTCACTGCTCACTTCCACTGTGAAGGCTTACAGATGGAAAGGGTGGATCTTGGTTGAAAAGATATGTTCTTATCCAAGTGTAAGAGTTCTTCTGGTATGAGACTTCTTCTTGAGTCCTGATTGCCCAGGGGCAGGGACAGCAATAGCTAGCAGATGGAACTGTATTAAGTTAAATAATGTCTGCACAGCAAAAGAAACAATCAACAATCAACCGAAGAGATAACTGTCAGAATGAAAAAAATACACTTCTGATGGACGTCATATCTGAAATACATAAAGATCTGAAAGAAATTGAACCCCCAAAACAAATGACCCAATCAAAAATTGAGTGATTAAAATGAATGAGTACTCAAAAAAGGAAAAATTACCAATAACTCCATAGAAAAGGCTGTAAAAATGGCTATCACTGAAAACATAAAACACCAAAAATGCTGACGAGCATGTGCGGAGTAAGGAATCCCTGTATGTGTTGGTGGGAATGTAAACTACTCAGTCACTATGAAAAACAAGGTAGAGATTCCTCAAAGTACCCAAGAATAGAAATTCCCTTTGACCCAGCTAGACCTCTTTTGAATATTTTCTCAAAAGAGTTAAAGATAACACTATGTAGAGAGTTAGACACACACAACCCCAATTCAGAGTAACTCACAATTCCTAGACTATGGAAACAGCCTGGATGTCCAACAACAGAGGAATGAAAAAAGAAAATGTGGTTTATTTATACAATCTAGTATTATTCAGCTATAAAGAAGAATACATTCAAGCCACTTGTATGAAAATGGGTGGAACTTTATAATGTTAAATGAAATAAGTCAGGTACAGCAAGTTAATTATTATGATTTCTCATATATGAGAAACTCAAAAATATAAACCAACTGCTAGGAAACAGGGAGCTAGACGTCTTGGAAAGGGGAAGAGTAGCAGGGGAAGGAGAAAGGAGGAGAAGGAAGTTATCAAAATGACCAAAATGTGATATATGTATATATATTTATTTCCTAACATAAATGTAATTATTATACATTGTAAACTTTTAAGAATTTCAACTATGCAATGATTATATAATTAGTTAAATTATGTAATTTATTCTTTGATTACAAAATGTAATTATTACATATTATATTATAATTTATGAAAAAGAGGCAATCATAAGGAATTTAAAGGTCCTAAAGTCAAGATTAGATTACCTAAAGTGCCACAGCGTTTGCTTAACCCAAGGATATGGAACCTGTTCAGTAGAGAAGTTTTAGATATCAAGTCCAAGGGCAAAGGTAAAGCTGGCAACAGGAAGCTCAGAAAATCAGATACTTCCTGTCTCTTCCTGACCCTTTCCCCGCAGCTAGACTCTGAATTTGGGGGCCTACAAGCTGGAGAGGCCTTACCACTGTGAAGAAATATAGGTGGAGCCCTTTCCCACCCCATCCGCTCTGAGAGTGATCTGTGTTTACAAGCCCTGAGTCCCCAGCCTGGGGCCACAGACTCCCATTGCTGTCCTTTTCCAAGTCCAGTCTTCCTGGTCCTCACTGCCCCCCATCCTTGCTGAGGTTGGGGTGGTGCTGGGGGTGCTGTGTGCCCCCATCTGCCTTCTGCCTACAATGTGTCCTCCCTACCTCCTAGTGACTACCTTTCCTTCTACCTGTCTCTGTAAATAGTCACAATAAAACTTGGTGTGTGCTAAAAAAAAAAAAAGAAAAAGAAAATAAGAAATGGTTGGGCAATGAATGAACTTGGGATGCTTTTTGACTTCTGTTGATCAGTGGTGAATGTGTGGCCTTTCCACTCTAAAGCACAGGCATTAGCAAGACACAAATAGGAAGTCTTGTAAAACCAATTGTTGAGTGCCCTTTCCAGCTTACAAATCCTAGACAGGTAGGGTATCAGAATCATTTTTTTTTTTTTAAATCTCCATCAGCTGGAAAGTACACAAATGACATGCAGTTTTTCTTAGCCCTCATTACACAATCTTTGCTCTCGATTGAAAGGAAAGAGAATAGCTTTCATATCTGCTCAGAAATGTGATAAAAACAGATGTCTTTTCCCTAAATTCTAGAACATAAAGATGACCTCCTGGGTAGAGTCATGAGAATGGATTTGAGGGATAAAGAGAAGAAAAGAGTGCAAATCAATTATTCCATTGTTAGACAATCAAAAGCCTTACTCGCTGTATCGGGAAGGTAGAACAATTATCAGCCCCTGCTTCACTTCTCTTCCTCTCCGTATTCTTTTCTCCTGCTTTTTTCTGTTTATTTCTGTCCTCCTTCATATTCCCTTTCTTAAACATCCTCATTCTTACTTAGGATGAGCCTTCAACTATCTGGTTTACTTGTTGAATTCTTGAAAAGAGCAGCATGACTTGTGGACAACTTTTTCCTGTCTTTTCAAAATAACAAAGCAGCTGCAATACAAATTTATTTCTGATGAGAGAAAATACAGTGCAATTCTCTTTAGCCTCATGTTTTTAAAAATATTAAAAATAGGGTCTTTCGAAATTGCCGTACTTGAGTTGTACCTAGTATCCTCTGAAGGGTAATGACCGGGGCACTGCTGGGAGGTAAACTCCTTTGCACTGTTCATTCTTAAGAACACATGGTCTGTTAGTGTTTTCACACTTACCACCATGAGATTTAAAATACGTCCTCATCATCACCTGTTTCCGGGGTATGAATAGCGGCTGCCTTGGAAAGGCTCGCTTAGTGGAAAGCTGTGTGGCAACTGGAAATGACACATCAGATTTAGAAGCTAGGCATTCACAAAATCTAAGACGGAGGCTGGGGATTCTAAGTATTCTGAGCAGAAAACAGGATGAGGCCACCAGCCCCGCTGCTGATGGTTAGATGCTAGATGCTGCGTTCAGATGGAGCTGTGGAGCCTGAAGGTGGGACTTAGAACAATCTATCAAGTCAGTGATAATCTAGAGGCCTACCTAAATGGTAGATCAGGTTACTGGTGCCACAGTGATCTGACCCCTGCATCCACAACCCAGAAATGGACTTGGCTTGTTGGCGATGCTCCTTGGGGTGCAGTGGGTTTGTGCATGTAACTGACTGTATTACTGGAATGTCTGCAGAAGCTGAAGCATACCATCCTAAACTCAAGGTTTTGAGAAGCTCCGGGTGCTTCCGCTTGTCCTTCCTAGGAGAAGAGCGTGACATAGCTGGCCACTGTCTCACAGAAAGCATAAGGTATAAAGAAGAGGGAAAATGCAATACGTGAATGGGTTGTAGATCAGCCAAGCACACGGTGATGTGCGGATGCCCAAACAAGAGTGAAGATCACGATTTCTCAAGCACTCGGGTCTGAGGGTCGCTGTCAAACAAATTTGTTAAGCAAATCTTGGTGGAAATCTTTGACTGGTATAAGCTCTATTTCTAAATGAGTCTTCTTTGAAGAAAAGAAAGAAAGAAGGAAAGAAAGAATGAACAAAAGGAAGGAAGGGTGACAGTGACTAGAAAATGAGACTGAGTAGTTAATACTTTCCTAAAAAAGAGGAAGGGACTTGTATGTTTGATTTTTATAGGGGCTGGTGTTGCTCTCCATTTAAATTTCACATGCTTTAATTGAACCGTGGTGAAGGGTGAGGGGGATTGCACAATTCCATTTTCCCAGCCATACTGAAAATCACTGATAATGTCCAGCTTTGGTGGTGATGGTTACCGCTCCCTTTGAGAAACTACAAACCTTCCAAGTCTCACCTATTGTCCCCATACAATGGTGGGCTGAGGCAAATACTCCAAGATCCAATACAGAGAACCTAAAAGATTCTGGGCCTTTCTGAGTGATTAATGGAAGTCTTTGTTACAAGTGTAGCACAACCCAACTTCTCCCTCTGCCCAGCCCTGGTGCCCTTACCTTTTTCACACATTTTATTCCCCAAAGCACTCCTGAACCATCCTCCTTCATGTGGATCTCTGAGGCTCAGAATCCGTGTGTCTGTGGGAACCTGGACCCATGGTACACTGCGAATTCAGCTTTGCAGTGGGCACTGGACCTGGTGGAAGGGGCGGGGAGGACCTTACCCACTATCATGTGGTTGCAGACATCACAGAAAGTCGGCTTCTTGAAGATGTGTTCCTGAAAGGCATGTGCCTTGCCGCTGGCGGGGTGTAGGCCAGCCCTGGTGGGTGTAGACGTCAGGCTTGCAGGCGTGGGCAGGGGGCTGGAGCTGGGGCTGCCTTCCGCCAGCATGTCCGGTGGCATCTTCACATCGCTGTTGGTTCGCTGGAAGAAGTTGTCAGCACTTTTGCTCCGTAAACTCTTGGTCTTGAAAGAAAGTGATCGTTTTAGTTTCTGGAGCTGCAATGCAATGACAGAACAGTCTCTCTTACGATGGATCATGCAGACTGTGCTGTGGGGGCTAGGTCCGGTCCAGCGCTGCACAGTTCCCGTCACACCCATCGCTCCCAGGACCCTGCTACACGTGCCCCAGGTTGGCGGGTTGAGGTCAGGGCCTCATCAGGTGAGGTGCAGCAGCTTGTATCCCCCCACCCCCATCTCTCCAGAGCAAAAAGAGCAGAAAGAGGCACCGCTTCACGCTTGCTTCTACCTCTGCGCCTCCTCCTCAGCCGCCCGAAGGCTCCACCAATACGTCAAGACATCCCACAGCATTCGGTTTTTGACACCATTTAACTTTTAAACTTGAGTAATTGGAAATGATGTATGAACTCATGGGTTCAAAGGCTGGGCGTGTTAATGCCGGCTTTTCTCTCTTCCGAGCACTTAACAGCCACTTGTGTCTGCACACAGCAGAGCAGAAGAGGCTACTGTCTGAACAGACATCAGTCTGGCTAAATTATCCACCGGACACAAACCACAAACTCTCCAGTTAGCTTGGGTCTGATGCATATGGATACGTGTGTGTGTGTGTGTGTGTGTGTGTGTGTGTGTGTGTGTGTGTGTGTGTGTGTTTGTGTGTCTGTGTCTTGTGTAGGACACAGAGTTTAAATTACACATTTGGCTTTGTTCGGCCTTTCTTCTTTTGGGCCACAGGCTATTGCCTCTTTATCTTTGAGACTTATGAAGAGACCCCAGAGTGGGCTTGGGAAAGCCCTACCTTTTCAGTACTGTCTATCTTTTTAATTCACCATTCACGCTGGTAGGATCTTTTGGAAACACAGATGTAAGCACATGAGCCTCTTGTTTAAAAATCCTTTAAGAAATTTTCTTTTTCTTCAGTGTGTGTGTGTGTGTGTGTGTGTGTGTGTGTGTGTGTGTGTGTGTTACCAGTGATTGAATCCAAGGTCTTCACACTGAGTTCCATCCTTAGCCTTTTGTTTTTATTTTGAGACCCGGTCTAACTAAGTTGCTATATTGCCCAGGTTGGGGTCAAACTTCTGATGCCCCTGCCTCAGCCTTCCAGTGACTGGATGATGGGGCACATTCCACCATGCCTAACTAAGAAGTTCCTCCCCTCCCCCAGGTTTAAGGAAGAGGTCCTTAATATGGGTTCCAGAGACTAGCAAAGTTTGGACTCTGATAACAGCTATGTCGGTATTTGGTTTTCCCTGTCTTTCCCAGCTACCTGCCGCTTTTACAAAATCTCTCATGTCTGCTATGCCTTTTAATCAACAGCCTTTAATATCTAGTTTTCCTTCTATCCAGATTTTAAAAATGAGCCAGGTACTGAATAATTCTTAAGCAGTCATCTCATCTTTAAGGTAGCTTCTTGTAATCAACACCTATGGCCTAAAGCTCCAGAAAGGTGATTGGTACTCTATCCTAATGAAGGTTTCTATCATATGTAGTTGGGATCCTGTACATAGCACATGGGATGAATTGATTTGACCTCACCAAGTTCAACAAACTCCCCCTCAATTCCGCAACTTCTACACCAGAAACGACTTGGAAGAGACACAGGTCATTTGCGCTTGAGGTAGACTGCAGAAAGACCACACAGCTCCCTCCTCTTCCTCTTACCTGTACTGCTGTGCAATTGATTTTGCAGTTACTGCAATCAAAAGTGAATCCTATTTTCTTACTTTACAAATCCTCTTGTTTTTGGAAATTTGAAGAGTAAAGGACAGACAAAGCAATCTAAAGCCAGCTCCAAGTGCGAATCTCAGGGTGCTCTGCATGCTTCCACCCTCCCTTGGGAAACATGCCAAAATGGCACACTAACAAACCTAAGACAGCCTTATGGACGACGAGGGGCACTCAGTCCCATCAAGACCCCGTCACTCCAGGAAAATCCCAATGCTGAGTCACCCTGTTGTGCTGAGAACAGAACTGTCCAACGGAGATCCACTCGAGTTATCCGCCCACATACTCATCAATTGAAGGCATGATTGGCTCTTCAAGCCACTGAGTTTTATATCTATTTTGTGCACACAGCAATAAATAGCTGACACAATGTGGTTCTCCCCACTCTTCTGGATGGAGTTGTGTGAGGCCATCCCTCCACTCTGGGATCCATACATTGGGAAGACCCTGCAGGGTCCTCTAGAAAAGCAAATCCTGACTGATGTAGAGGAGCCCCTGGGAGCATAAGCATTTTGAAGAGGATCTTCCATCTCTGAACAGAGCTAAAGGAGAGGAAGTTATGAAATAAACATTCACTGAGATTAAGCCAACCAAGGGGGAGACCTGGAAGCGGCAAAGGAACAAAATAGACCTGCTTCACATAAAGTCCTTCGGCTCCAAACTGGGCCAGCGGGTGGAGGGGAAGCTGGAGTGGGGAGCGAGACTGGACTTGCATTTTGGACAGGTTTTGTACAATTTTTTTTTACACATTAATATAAGCAGGAAGTTTAGGAATCTGCTAACAGTTTGTCATGGGATGTGCCACCCATGGAAAAGGATGCCTATTAAAGTAGAATCATCATGTAGAGAAGATGAATTTATTTTCTGTTTGTTCCCTGTGAAGTTCAGGCAATTCAATAAATTGTTTATTCATAATTTAAAGAACAGAAGGATGTCACACACTATTCTGGCCGCACCAGGGCACTGCTGTGAGGGGCAGAGAGGATAATTTATGGAAGAGCTCTCTGAGAACGCCATATGATACAAGCAGATGGAGGATGATAGCAGGCACAGTAATATGCTGCCGGGCCAAAGGCTTCACAAGGGGATCTACTGTAATCCCTCCATCCATTCAAATATGATGTTATTTTACTCTTGGAGAAATGGAGGCTAACGGAGGTCAAGCAGTCTGCTTGTGGTTGCATGGCTTATGTGAATCAAAACCAGGATTCTAAGTTAAATTAGCCTCTCTTACCTCATGTACTACCCACTGCTAGTGAGTCTTTAGCAAATGGATGAAAGGATGGAGGAGAGTTTTTCCTTATTCCTAGTGGATGAAACTACTTCTTATGGTCACTGTAGAAAATAAGGGATAACGGACTCAGAAAACAAATCCAGCTTATGGTGTCTGTGTTCCCGGGAAGCTTATGTATGATAAAAGGAAACCTACCACATTTTCATTACTTGTGGGATGTGGTTGGAAATTGTCTTAAGCTGTTAGGGCCTACCTGCCCCTACAGCCAAAGAATTTGCTTGGAAGTCAGCATGACATTTCTTATTCAAGTGCACAATTTAAAAGAAATACCTGCCAGTTATATAAAGTTATAAATGTGAGCCCAGAAGGACATGCTGTCTCTAACTATCCCCTAAAAGAGCAGAGGCCAGACAATAACATAAAAAAATGAATCAAAACCACACTAGTAATTATAGCTGCCACAGAATGACTAGCCTTTGTGCATCACTGCTACAGTCCGCTTCTATTTACACTAATGGCAAAATTAACATACCTTCTTGAGTGTTAAAACCCATGTGTTAGAAACCACTCCTTATATTTTTCTCCTTTACATCTTAACAAAACTAGAAGTAGAGAGTTATCCATTCATTTGTTAAGTAAAAGACTCAATGTTTTCTAGTGGGTACTATTACGAACCAAGTATAGTCCTTCATTTGGAGATATGGCAGGAAAAAAAGAATGAAATCTTGCCCTTTAACTATGGAAGCTCTAGTGAACAGAGATAGAAAATGAACAAATAGAGAGATATAATATAAATTTGCTGGTATAAAGACTAGAAGGGCAAATAAAAGCAGAGTCATGTCTTAGTGACAAAGATGGCTTCTTGATGGTTGATATTTGAGCAGAGTTGTGAAAGAGGTAGTAAATCCCTGAGCTATGATGCAGAAAGATATTACAGGCTGTGGAAAAAACAAAAGAAAACATCTCAAGAATAGGTTAAGGTTAGAGCACCCAAGGACTACCTATTCTCTGTCTAGAGAAGAATGAAGAGAGGAAGAGAAGGGGCAGAGATGCCAAGGGCAGCTTCATGCTGAGCTTTGTAGGTCACAGTAAGGGCTCTAGAGTTTATCCTAAGGGTGATGGTTTTTGAGTTGGTTCTGACTTTATTTTAAAATGTTTACTTTCACAGGTGTGTGCAAAACGGAAAATGAAAACAGGGAGATGAGTTGGGAGACTTGGAATCATATTGACTAGACATAATTCTGTCTTAGCCTAGTAGAATTATGGTAGGGTACTGTTGAATTTGGAGTATATTTGGAAAGTGGAAACATGGGGATGCTGAGGATTTGGATGTGGAGAATGAATAATTTCGAGTGTTTTCCTGGAACAACTGGGTGAGGAGAGGTACCGCAGGATGAAGAATGTAGGAGAAGAGACAAGTTGGCATGGGGAGGAGGGTGGTTTGCAATGCTGACTTGGTATTCAAGTGGAACTGCCATGTCAGCAGCTGGATACATGGCCCTGGGATGCAGGGGAAAGGTCTAGGCTGGCGTAATAACTTGGGAACCATTAGCATACAGATGGCACTTGGAGTCATGAGTCCAGATGAGATAATTGCATAGACAGTGAATGCAGATATTAGGAGTGATTGAGACTGCAGCCCTAGAATTCTCCAACATATAGAGGACAAGAAACTTAATAAGGATAAAGAAGGAATTTGAGGAGAGGCTGGGGAAGGAGAAGGTCTTAAGAAAAGAAAAGAAAAATTTTAGAAGCTAAGGGGCAAAACATCATTCAAACAAGACAGAATAGCTGACAGCATTAAACTAAACCTACTAATAATGTCAGATGATGTGAGCTTTAAGGACTGGCCATTGCTTTTGGCCAATGGAGTGACTTCGATGGATATTTACACTTATAGATTCAGTGAAATTTGGAGAGTAGAAACTGGCAAGGTTTCAAGAAATAATGGCTGGAGGCAGACAGTGAGGAGAAACATTTTGACGAGTTCTGCCATGAGAGGAATGAATGAGAAGACGTAGCAGCTGGAGGGGGATGTAGGATCTCAGGAGGTGTGGTGTTTTGTTTTGTTCAGATGCGGTAGATTACTCCAGTAAGCTTTTATGCTGATGATGTATAAGATGGGGTGATACTGCAATGATTCCCTTGGGTGAAGGGAACAGGTGGCATCCAGTGCCCAAGAGAGAGGGATGCCCCTAGATTGGAGCATGATAGTTTCCCCATAAGGAGAAGGATGCAAACAAGTTGGTAGATTTTATGCCAGCTGGACCCTGATCTTCTCTTCTGGTTGCTTCTATTTTGTCAGTGGCAACAGAAGTGACTTTGTCTTCTAGAGAAAATGGGAAGCAATGAGAAGAGATATTGAAAAATGGAAAACAGAGCTGTGGTATAGTACTTTCAGCGACAGTGGACAGTGACTGAACCCGAGCCATGCACAGTAGTAAGCGTAGAGTCTGTGTTAGTTTATTGCCTTATTTTATAGACCAGAAAAACAGAAACCAGGCAACTTACCCAAAGTTAAATGGCTAGTAGGTTACAGAATGAAGATTCTCATGTAAGTCTGACTCCAAAGCCCCGTAAGCCAAGTGGACGTGGATGAGAAGGTATCCCACCCTTGCCCTTCTCTTAGTAATCCTGAGCTGGGTGTGCTATATTTTCCTAGTTCCAGCTGGAATTTCAGTAATATTCCATGTGGTTGCCATGTGGAGCAACACTTCTATGCCGATTAATTAGAGAGTGCAGAAATTGGGTGTCATGAGAGCAATGGAACGCAGTGAATTCAGCCTGAAGGTGACTGTAATGGCAGGCGTATTGATTTACCGGTCCTGCTCTGCAGTAGCACATGAAGTTAATTAACCAGCGTGTGCTTGATCATTTCAGCCAGCATCTAAAGTCTGTACTGTGAAGAAAAGGGGTGGCTCACATGAGTCTCTGCCCACACAGCAGTAAGCCAGAAGGTACAGTCACCCCAAGAGCTCAGCTCCTTGCCTGTGGATGTGTAGCCGTGAAGCTGGTGACCTCTATACAGATATATCCTTGGCTTTTAACACTGACACCAATAACGCCCTGGCTGTTACTTCTGAATGCAAATGTGGTCATCAGAGACAAGATAATATCCTTGATACAAGTGACCTACACCTTTGATTTAAAAATCAACCTCTTTCTCCCTTTTTCACATTTTAACTGTTCTAAATCAGTTATTGAAATTGTCATTGTTTTCCTTTTTCCTGAGAAAGGTATTAATAAGCCAAGGGATGATATCTAGGTACCAAGGGAGTGAGTGACTTGTCACCTCATGCTTTCACAGGCCTCGTGGGTCCCCTCTGCGACCCAGGGCCCTTTCCCTGCTGTCAGCCACACAGGTTCACTTTGTCTCCTCCATGCGTGGCTGACGCTGTGGTTGTCAGAGCCCCTCCCATTCCTCCTTGACGTTTTAGTCATGGTTCAGTGGGCATAAGGTGTGTACAGGGTCTTGAGAAATGCAGTGCCTGTGATGGGAAATAACTTCCTTCCCAAGATTTGACTCAGCCCCCTAGTCTGGCTTCGTTTTTGGCGAGCGTAATGCATTTCAGGTCCTAACTCATTTTGCTTTGGATGGTCATTTCTTGGACAGAAATATTCTTCTAATATTTACCTGACTCTGTTGCAGTCAGCTGCAAAACATGAATATATTGGGAAGATGACATTTTTTGAATATGATTGATTACATGCTCTGTCACCAACAAACTGTGTGCTTTTGGGCAAGTCCCTAAAATTCCATGGCTTGAATTCTGTCAGTACTGAAGAAAATGGACTCAGTGGCTGCTAATTTCCCTTCCGGCTCTGGCAATTCAGCACATTAGAGACCTCAATCTACTTTCAGGAGTCTAATTCTGGCAACAAGTACAAGTGCTTAAAACTATACCAGGGAGGCAAAAGACATTGCATTCATATTATCAAATAATAAGTGTTTTGATTTCTACCTACTTTTACATGTCAGCGAAGGGAATTTTCAATGACATGTAAGCCTCCAGGGCCTTTGTCCTGCCTGGAAGATCCATGTGTACTTCATTGTATGTGGGAAAGTTCTGGATGTCTGTGTGTATTTATTGCTCTCTGGAGCCTTGCTTTACCCTTCTTTCAGGGGGCTCTGGTTGCTTCCACCTGCATGACCCCAGCATACATTATGGAGGTGTATTCTACATTCCTTCCTGGGTTTCTCATGCAGACACAAGGCTACTTCCTGAGTACAGCCCATGGCCTGGCACATTGCAATGATAATCAGTTATAGTGTAGCTACTAATCATTAAATTCTTACAATATGCACAAATCTTTCCTGTTTTAAATGCACCATCCTTTGGTAGGATACTAATCCTAGGAGGTAGAAAATATGGTGGCAGTAGAGAGAAGCTAAATACTGGGCCCAAACACACCCAGGAAATTGGAAAACTTGATATTAGAGCCTAGCAGTACTTTGTCTTCTGGGCTTATCCTCTTAAAATCTATGCGCATTTGTTAAATGAATAATGAAAATTTGGTGGACTGAATGGAAATGAGGATTCATAGCCAGACGAGAGATTTAGACACAGAGGCAGGAATGACCACATATGGTGACACAGCACTCAGGGATCCCCATGGGACTTATACAGTGCTTACAGTAGGGCTACACATGTTCACATCTTTCCTGAAATCCTGACTGGTACTCTGTGTGTGTTAGAGTGGGACGTACCAATGAGTAAGGAGGTGTGTGCTGGTGTGTGTAGCCAGGTGTGTTGCAGGTCACAGTGGTGGCCAGGTAGGAGTGGGAATACACTGGCCATCCTCAAGGGCCCTCTGCAGGTTCTCTTCAAAGGGCTCTGAGGAAGTGGTGTGCGCTGAGGCCTGGATCAGAGTAGGATCTGAGTGTATGGGGAAGCACAGAGTAACATCAGAGCCACACACCGGGGAGGGCAAATCTGTGAACAACTTACTCTGCCCCGTAAGGAAGGCTGCTACATTTTCCCAAAGAAGTTTTGTGGACGTTGCAAGTTTGCAGCTACTATGACAGGAAGAATGTAGGACCATACAAGTCCTAGCTGCTGCTCTCTTATTCCTCCCCTCTAGAGAAACTAGACTATCAATTTCCTTAGACATCACCTTCCTTCCTGAAATTTCTCAATGTTGTAAGTTCTTCTTTTAAATTTTATTGGGTCCTGAAAAACAATCTTTTACCTATATTATTTAAGCCCTGAGTAGTAGTAGTAGTAGCAGCTGAATCTTGTTCAAGAGCACGTGCTAAGTTGATAGTATATTACTTTTTGGCAGTAGCAATACGTGTGCGTGCATGCATGCACACACACACACACACACACACACACACACACACACACATTGTTGTTTATTTAACATACTTTTCTATGAGCATCCTGTGAACTCAGCAGGGTAATATCTCTTCCATTTTTCAGATCAAGAAAATAAGCAGAAAGGTATTAAGGGACATGTCCAAGCCCCGCAGAGGGTGAGATGCCTAATGGGAGGAAGAGTGTTCAGGATAATGTGATGTGCAGGGACACAGGAGCCTTTGTACTAAGGATGAGAGACAGTGGGGAGCTCAAGGCTTTGGAGTCAGACTGACTTCACTGCTGTCTGTAGCTCTGCTGCTCTGTAGCAGGGGACATAGCTGGGTTTTTTATTTCTTTGAGCCCCAACTTCTCCATCTATGAAAAGGAGTAAATAGCACTTTTGTTGCAAGTTTCTTTGAGGATTTAAATACGTAAGACTCTTAAGTCCTTGGCAAAGAGTCTGCTACTCAGCAGAACAGTATATCTATATCTATATCTCTATATAGTAGTTGTTCTACTGAACACTGAGAAGAGTGGAGTTTCATAAGTTTGGAGTCCAAGATGCTTAACAGGTGTGGTGAACTGGGAGATTGCAGGAGGGAGATGTGTGGGAAAGGGAAGAGAGAAAGCACAGTGGTATGGAGGAACAGATTCTTGAGTAAGAGAACCTTGGGGTGGAGTACGTAGGTGAACTTTACTCCTTTGTCTTCCCAAATTCTTCAGCAAAACCTACATTGTTCATTGATATTTTGGATGAGAGGATTCATTTTCAGGAATAAAGAAGAGAAAAGCCTGGGGAATCAGCACTGGGTATACAATGGATTATATAGCAAGTTTCTGGAAGCTCTTCAGCCCTGGAATCCTGTCAGGGAGGGGCCTGGTCTGCCCAGGAAGCACATGGGAGTGGGGAATAAAAGTAGGGGTTCTGATCCTTCTGGCCCATCTGGCGAAGCCACAGGGTTGTGTGCATCAGTGACAGCCTTCTCGCTGCCTTGTGAGTTGCTGCGGCTGTTAGCATTTGACAGTGAGGAGGTGGGGTGCCTCCCCAGATCCATGTTGTGTTCACTTGGCAAGAACAACAAGGGGGCTGAACCCTCGAGGGGCCAAAGAAAAACAGAGAATGGCTGTGTGATGGCTGTCCAGGGCCTGAACAACTGTTTCAAGGGCAAGTCAGGAACTTAGAGTATGAACTTTCTAGATTCTGATTCACATATTAAATGGTTCCACTTGTTGAGTGGTGGGCTGTAGAACAGAAGTATTTATAAACTTAAGCACAATGGTAGGCTTTGTTTGTTAAGTACTGACTCCTGTGGCGCTTTGCAACATACTAAGTACCAGTTACAGGCTGAATTGTTTCCTTCCCAAGTTCTCAGGTTGAACAGTTAACACCCTGTACCTCAGAGTGTGACTGTGTTTGGAGACAGGGCTTTTATAGAGGTAATTAGGTTAAAATGAGACCACTGGAGTGTGTCCTAATCCATCCTTATAAGAAGAGAAATTTTAACTCACAGACATACAAAGGAAAGCCCTCTTGAGGACACCGCAAGAAGACAGCCCTCAGCAAGGCAAGTAGAGAGGCGTCAGAAGCCCATGCTTTAATCTTGAACTTCCAACCTCTAGAATAGCCCCTAAATTTCTGCATCCTTCAAATTCTTTATCAGTTACAGAAAGGTAAGCGACCTGCCGACAGGTTGAGCAGACAGGAAGAGTCCTGTCAATGTCTCAGAGCTCTCAGACATGTTTTTCCAAGTCTGGGTTAGAAAAAACTGATAATGATTGGCCATGCAGAATGAAGACCCTGTGACACTCAAGACTAGAGAAGAACCCGTGAAGATTTTACACAGAAGAAATCATGCCAGGTGATGCTCACGGTCTTCTTTGTGTATTCACCATCACGTAGGAACTCTGGGAAAATTCTCCTCTTCTCATTATGTGTCCAGCATGGGGCATGACTGAGGCCTCCTAGAGTTCCCTGTTGTCAAATCTCCTATGGATTTGGAAGGGGGAAGACGACAAAGAGGAAAATCAAAGTGGAGGCTGACTAGACAGACACCTTGCAGCTCACATCCCCAGCTCAGGTTCTCAGCCCTCGTCAGGCCTCAGCTGAGGTGTTTACAGATGTGCAAACAGGCTGTTAGGACAATGAGTTCACTATTTGCTTTGCATTTTGTTTTAGATAAACTGAACTTTCAGTACCTGGAAATTAGACTCCTTTATAACCAAATAATAAGACCATGGGACTTGCCTAAAATGTCAAGAGGTGCCAAACAAATTCAACATGCCACATTAGAAAAATGTGATGGGGGTAAAATAAAGCTAATAGGTGGAGGCACACTTCATAAACTCATAAGAGTATTAAATAATTTTATACACATTGTTTTACTTGCTACTAAAGCAGAGGCAGGGTTAGAATTCATTTCCCAGCTTTTGAGTCTACATATGGAAGGACACCTTTCTCGCACTCAGGTTTTGAGATCTGTATTATATGTACCCCAAAACAACTCATTTTGAGAAGAAAATCGTAAACCCAGTAAGTCAATTTATAGACTGAATACTTTGTGTATGCCAAACAACGTGTACAATCTGCGGCTTTTCATTTTCCAACCACAGCACAATACTTCTAAAGCTGCGCTTGGGCATCACAGGAACTTAGCAAATGGCTTTCTATTAAACAGCTCGCAAATCTAATGGCTGCTTGGAGAATCAGGCAGCAAGCACACTTCCAACTCTGCTTAGAGCCTCGTGGGCTGCTTTCCCTCTTCTGAGCTTTCTATTTAGCTGGAGATGAGATAAGGGGAGTTTCTTTTGCCAAAAGAAAGACAAAGACTTTGCTTCTTCCCAATTGAGAGTCTAGAGTGAAATTATATCAAATAAGGAAAAAATCTACTGATTTTAATGTTATCTGTTGGTGTTAGAGAATCATTCTGAAATTTTCAATTCAGCAGGGCTTTGGGTTTCTTTATCTATAAGAGAGAAACCCAGTGATAAAGGGTAAAATCTGCTTCCCTTTTTAAACATTTTATTTTAAAGTAACTTCAGGCATATAGAGAAGTTGCAAACTAAAAGTGCCCACATACATGTATTCCATTAGTTTACATTTTACATGATTCTTAATTGGTGGGAATCAGGAAATGAACATTGGTGTGAAACAATCAATCACCTTATGTACAGGTCTGATTAGAATGTTGCCTTATTAGAGTGTGCTGTCCTGCTGATGTCCTTTTTCTGGTTTAGGATCCAATTCAGGATCCACATTGCTTCTACTTGCTGTGTTTCTTTGATTTCCTCTGGTCTGCGCCAGATCCTTGGTTTTTCAGTGTCTCTCATTCCTTTGGTTCTTTTGAAGACATTTGCTTTCTAATTTTAATATCTGTTGATGAATACTGCTTGCAAAGCCTATTACTGTGGGTTTGCCTAGTGGTGGTGTTCTATTTCCATTACATATTCTACATTAGATGGAGATATCAAACTAATTATTCCTCTTTAATTAAGATGTTAAATATTTGTATTGTTTTCTCGAGGCAGAGACCTGTAGTTTTTCATCAAACTCTCTGTATGGCTGTTTTTCTTGGGTATGTGTTTGTTACATTTTCCAAAGCTTTGGGCGGATAAAAACAGAAGTGGAGCTATGTTCTTGCTAATGGAGTACGGTAAAATCCTGCGCATCATTTTTGAATCATTTCCTTCTCCCTTTTCACACCAGCTGTAATCTGCATGTGGTGGACTCAACCAGATAGATCAAGGCAATGTTCTAGGGAGCAGGGAGCAGCATCTTGAAAGGAAATGAGTGCTCAAACGGCCATAAGGAATGGGGCTGTCCTGGGCACCCAGGCAGCTTACCTTGAAGCTATGTGAGAGAGAACTAAACATCTATTTTTTTTTTTTTTTTTTTTTTGGATTTTGTTGCAACAGCTTGTCCTTGCCTTCACTGGTAAATTTCCTACTACATACAGTAAGGAACATTTTGTGCCTATATATTTTCATACATGCACAGAGATATTTAAGAGTTACAGTGATGGAAAGGGAGTTCCTTGGCCACATACATATTTTTAAATCCACTGTCCCATTGGCTGATACAAGCGAAGGTCTTTTTCTCAACCTCTTGGATAATATTGTGACAGGTATTTTTAAAAATGTTTGCCAATTTTGTAGGTAAGCAAATCATATGCAAACTTATGAAAACAGAGGATTTAAGCAGGATTAGGACCGAATATTTTTATATGCTTCTAAGCCAATTTATATGGCTTCACACAGTACTTGAAACTATTTTTTCTCTAGTAGGTTATAGATCTCTTGGATTTCTTATATTGCCATTTTGTGACAAATATTTTCTAGATTTTTGATTTCATTCATTGAATATGTTTGCAAGCCATGAATTTGTAATTTTTGCAGAATCACAGATTTATCAATGACAATTGATAATGACAATTTGCTGATCACCTGACTGATGGCTCTGGCTTCAAATATGATTCAGGACAATAACAATATTCACACAAATGCAAATGGGATCATAAGAGACTTTCCCTGCTATATTTTGGGCACAAATTATAGATCTTTAAAAACTTTTCATTTGTAAATGAATGAACATAAAATACAAACCATCAAGTTGATGCCTGTGGAAATTTCTGAACCACAAAATGAGTACAGATTGAAACACCGAAGATAGTAAACAAATGGCAGAATCATGAAATTGCTTACTACTGCAATAAAAAGTAGGTTTTATATACTTGCCTCCTTTATTCTCTCAATAAATTTGGAGAAATAGTCTCTGACATAAAATGTGAAGGTCAAAATGTTCAAAGTAGACTAGAAAGGGAGGAGTTAAAAAAAGAGTGGGAATGGTAAAGCTGATAAAAGAGTGTGGAAAGGCGGTCTGGTGGTATGGGGAATGGTTGAGAAGGAGTCATGGAATAAAAAACGAAGACCAGACAAGCTGAAAATCACAAAGAGGGTAATTTTAGAGGAAATACAAAGAAATACTTGGATCTTGAAAAAGATTTGAGAATGACTAGCCTAGAAGCATTGTTCAAAGGTAAGAGAGGAACCCTGAGCCAAATAAGGTCCAAATCTGTCAGTGAGGCCATCATCACGTGTCAGGTCACCTTATTGAAAACAGACATCCCTTCTTCTGCCAACGTGTTGATTGTGTCAGAATGTGACAGCATCAACCGTAAAGGGCAGCAAGTATACAGATAGGAACAGAGGTCACCCAGAAAGGAGGAAACCCTAGATTCTTCAGATTTCTCTTCCTCCATATGAAGCAATACAAAGTTGCAGCCCAACTCTTCTGAATGCAGACAAATGACTGTTCATAAGCCGAGGAAATAAAAGCCCTAGAAAATACAGACAATATAAAGCAGGACAAGATTTACGCATGGGATGATTTACACATGCATAAGTTAGTGTAAGTGGTGTACATAGAGACCACAAGGAAAACTGCAAGTACCAAAACGTGATGACACGCAGTTTGGAGATCTTTTCACTGTCACAAAAATACTTTGAACTGTAGGGACAAAGCAGAAACTGAGGGGGTGGTGAGGACCACAGGTTGTGTTCGTTTCCTCATTTTTATATAAAGGAAGAGTAACGACGCCAATAACAGCAGTGGTATCGTTCGCTGCTGGCTTTTAAGTCCTTCTGGTCAAATACACCTCATGAACCTTAAATGAATCGTCTCTCTTAATTCTCTTATCTTTCCATCAGGTGAGCTCATGATGGTCCTTACTTAGGACAGGAAAAGAAAGGATGTGGTCTTCCAGTGTGAAAAATTAGAGGTCCATGGTTTTCATAAATGATAAGCAAACATTTAAAAGTAGCCATTAGTATATTTTACAAATTTGACTGTCCTAAATTTTATTAGGAGAAAAAAAGCTTCATGTAGTAAACATAGCAAAAGTTGCAAAGAAAAGAATTAGCAAGGAGCACAAAAACCTCTAGAAAAAAATCACATGATAGAAGTGGTTAATAGATTATGTTTTCCATTAAGTAAATTTAAAACAGAGTTTCACAGAGTACTCTTAAAGCTAAAACGATACCTAAAGATTACAAAAGAATTCTGACAAGGAAAATCTCAAATATTGACAAAAAATAGAACTTTGGAGTATTCAAATTAGAGAAAATTTAAGTAAAAAAAAGTTAGTAAGATAGAGTGGGAAGTCAGTCAAGGATGAATAGTACAATCTAAAATAAAGTTTAAACACAAGTTGTTATATACCAGATAGCATCAGATGACATCAGATGTATGCATGAGGTAATGTTTTTAAAATTATAAAAAAGAGAAACAAATCATTAGTGAATTAATTTAAATTTATTTGATCCATAATAAATACCACATTGTAAAACAAGTATAAGACAAATGAAAATTATATTTATAATATTGATTTAATCAAGAGTATTAAGCTTTTTGCACTTCAGTAAATAGATTCTGTTCAAGTGCCTATGAAACACCCACCACAAGTTACTTCATTCCCAAGGACAAAATTACCTCATACACAACACTAAGGAATACTTAATGAGTTCTTCAAAATAGATGACCAAATAGCCCATACTCTGTGAGCATGGAGCTACAGACAAAAAAACTTTAATAAAAGCTTAAAAAGGCAAGCAATGACATTAAAAGACCGGCCAATTGGAAACTAACCCTCTACACATTGTCTTCTCATTATCATCATGTAAACACAAACTTGTTTCTGTTTAGTATTCAAAAAATGTAGTGAAAATAATAATTATAAAAACAAGTGATATAAATACCGTTGTACTCAAGAGAATTTCTGAAATCATGAAAGAATTCATGACTACAGATGAAAGAATGAAAAATGACAAGTAAAACAGTTAGAAAGTGTAAAAATGAGCTATAAGAAAATTCCAAGGAAATCAGGAGAAGCCATTTTCATAGATAAATTAAAAACCATAGGATGAACAAAACCAAGAACTATTTTACAGAAAAATATATTAAAAAATAATTAGTTAACAGAAGGAAAGAAAATACCTGCACTGAATCCAGAAAATCTGGAATGAGAATAGAAGTTTGGTCACACATTCAAGTGAAGTGAGATCCTTTATTAATATATTGGAAATATAGCCTTTAAAAGATAACTGTCAGTTTGGGGTACAGAGTGAGACCTTGTCTCAAAAAACGCAAGATAACTAATTGTCTAGGAAAGTATAAGGTGCTAAAATAAATGAAGGGTGGTAGAGTACTAGGTTAGATCAGTTATAAAAATATAGGTTGTTTTCTAAATAATTATCTGTAAGGTTTCTGAGCCTAATGTTTTATGAGAAAATTCCCCCCCCCCCAAATTTAAGGAACACACAAGTACATAACATAATAAGTTTCTCAGCGTACCTAGAAAGTTATTCTTTTTTGATGATACTTAGTATAAACACCCTAGCAGGAACCCACGGATATCATGCCTTCACAAATGTGTGAATACCCACATTCTACAGGCCAACTTTCTTTTTGAATAGAGATAGAAACATTCTAAATAAAATGCTAGGGCTTTGAATAGATCCATATATTGAAAGACTTGTATTCTGTAGTCAAATTGGATTTATTCTATTAGTAATAATAAAAATGGCCTGGAGGTTACTACTTACGTTGCTTGAAAATTCTGCTTGTAAGCAGTGGTGCAAACAATTGGAGTGTGTGACCTGTGTGTTCCTTTGTAGACAAGCATATGTTCCTGACTGAGTGAAAAATAAACTTAGTCATGCTAATTGATTTCTCTGTTCTGTCTCTGGACACAAGCTAGAAGGAAGTTGGGGACCTAAGGACACAAGAAAATGGAGAAACCAGGAAGTCTTTTGGTCTGTTACATGGAGAAAGTACAGCTTAAATCTAGAAGAGAACTAGTGCATAGAGAAACACTGTTTTTCTTGGCCCTCTCTCCTCTGCTACACAGCTTTAGGAAACTTAATGACCTCTACATTTTGTCTATTCAGAACATTTAAGCGGTAATGCTGGCTCAGGCAACATGGAGGCTGCAGCGTAGTCCCAGAGGGTCTCTGGGTGCCTGGTGCCATGAGTGACGTGGCTACGGAGAGGGAGTGCTTGAACCCAGCTGAAGATGCCAGAGCCTCCCTCTTCTGAAGTTTGCTCTCACCTCTAAATGATAGCAGCAGCCGTGTGCTATGGTTGGGCTTTTGTTTTCTCCATTTGTACAAATCACCAATGGAGGCAGGAAACGCTTCTAGGAGAGTAGTTCCCCTTGGGGGAAAAATCACATGACACAGAGAAGTCAATGAGTGGACCAGAATGAAACAAAAATTTAATATCCTATAAGTTTAAGGCAAAAAAGAGGAGCAAAGATACCAATAACCCAGCTAGATTTTAAGACCTATTACGAAGAGCCTATAGGAACAAAAGATTCTGGTATCTGTGTAGTAGTATATATGTCAATGAAATCAAATCAGATATAGAACCCCAAAAGCAAGTCTTTGTGAATATTTGTAGAATTTCATAAGTACTAGAATTGACTCAGACAAATCGGATTCTTTTATCTCTGGCACCATAAATTGCCAGTTAAATTGAAAGTCTAAATGTGAAAGAATAAAATTGAAAATGAAAAGCAGATAAATATCTTTGATACCTGGGATAAGAAAAAATTTTTGGCCAGACCCAGTCATCATAGTAATGACATATCATGAAAGAAAATATTGATCGATTTCATAACCCTAAAATAAGCAAGTACTGGCAAGTACTTAACACTCAACCGTGTGATAAGTGAGAAGGAAACATTTGTGGTGATAATTGCTCGAGATTCGTGGGTTGCTTGTTTCAGCCACGTGATAACTGATCAATAGGACCAGTGAATTAAAATGGAGGGGTTAAGTGTGGCTCCTGTCTGTTGCTTGTTGGGTGGGACGTGGAAAAAAGTTGAGAACTTCTCTTTGTACAACAGAGCTGTAAATGTGTAATAATAGTTGAACGGTGGATCAATATTTAGGATTTTAATTAAAACTGGTGGGTTACTAAGAGAAATACCAGGAGTTAACAACAGTGTTCATTGTCTTATTGTTTCAGTGCCACGTCCCAAAAGCCAGCTATAAATTCTGAACCCCAATTAAAAAAAAAAAACACTCAGAGGGGCCTGTTCAGTCATTGTCAGTGCTGTGTAAAGCCCCTGGGAACAGAGCGTCCTATGACTTGCTCACTTCTGCTTCCCAGGTAGGGTTGCCCAGGAGGAAGCCCTTCACCTCCCGTGGCTGTGGAACACTTAGAACGTGGTAGGGCTGACTGCAATATGCTTCAGCACAAAACACACCCTTTCTTGGGAGATTTGCTGCAAAATATTGGTAATATTTTTCAATACTGGGGATTAAACACAGCACCTTTACACTTTTCTACACCCTCAGCCCAGTTTTCATTTTTATTTTGAGACAGGATTTTGGAAAGTCTTCCAAATTGGTTTTGAACTTTTAATCCCTGCCTCAGCCTCCTAGAAGGCTTCCAGACATTAGTCACCATATCTGGCCAGTAATATTTTTATACTGATTATTGAAATTCATTTTTCTTCTTTTTACTTTTATTAATGTGGAAACTAGAAAAATGACAAATGTGGCTGGTGTTGTAGTTTTATTAGATAATGAGGGTTTGATCAGAGCAATAACTGACACATTATCATTATACTAGAAGATGATGAGTTAAAGAACAAATAAATGGATTAGCTCAAATAAATCTTAGTTACCAAGAGGCTCATCTTTTAAGTTTCATTTTTTATATTTACATACAATTGAAAATATTCTGTCTGCTACAGAAACAGTGGCTTCAGCGGGAAGGATGAAAGAAGTTTCCTAAGGACGAGGAACGATGAACAGAGAGAGTACTAATTATTTGAAAATAGATTATCTTTGGAGTAGTTTCTGTGTTGCAGGCACTTTTAATGCACCCTGTCATCAAATCAACACTACAACTTTATGAAGGATTATTTTAATGAGTAGATCATGGCACCGAAGGTCAGAGTGGTACAGCCATGCTGTAAGTAAGGGGTGAGTCCAGAAATTAGTCCTGCTCACTCTGACTAAACCAGATATTTGTGGCCAGCCTAACTGGACTATGTTTTCCCATTCTTGAATTCAGTATTTCAGTCACAAGTGACCAGCAGCCCCCACTTTCCTACCTCTGATCCTTTGTTCATGCAGTTCCTCGGTCTGGGGTCCCCTCATCCCTTCAGCCTGCCACCTGCTGTATTAGAGTCATATGTACTTGCTTTGGTGTCTTCTCTGTGTCCTTTTTAAAAATGTGAACTCGACAAAACCTAGTAGATTTTCACGAGGGAGACCTAAGCAAATGACATTGAAATACCTGGTACATAGGCAGTGCTCCATAAATAATTGCTGCCTGGATTAATGAAGATGCTTTTGCGTGATTCCAACCAGAACTAATTGAACCTATCATAACTTTGAGTATATCTCTCATTCCTGGTTGTATTATATAATAATCAGCTCTCTTTTGGTGTCTCACCACTCTAAGATTATAAATTCTTTGTAGATTAAATTAAGTTTCAATCAATTTTGTATATTTTCCAAACCCCTGCTTGGTCTGTTTCTCTCTTGTAAGACTTATTTTTCTCTCTCCCTGAAGACTCAGTTGTGTATTCAACTTCTCGTTCTCTTTCTTTACAAAAACCAGGCACATTCCCAAACAGTTAATGGTATTGTACTCCAGTGACACATGTACACCCATGTTTATAACTGCAATTCACAACAGTTAAGAACTGGAATTAGCCCAGATGCTCATCAATAGGTAAATAGATAAACTGATAATGTGGTTTGCATATATACTGGGATATTGTTCAGTCACAAACGAAAGGAATCACATCATTTGTAAAAAATGGATAAATTTTGAGAACATAATGCTAAGTAAAATAAATCACACAGAAAATGAAATATTACATAATTTCTTTTATATGGAAAAGCTCAAAATATAAGTACACTAAAGAATAAAATAAAAGGATGATGACAGGAAGCAGGGAATCAGACTTTTGAAGGCATCAGGGTAAAGGAAAGTGACATGGCGGGAATCATATTCACACGTACTGATTTCCCAAAACAAATATAAGTGTTGTGCATCACAAACATACACTAATTAAAAAGAGACAAAAGAAAACCCTTTTCATTTTGCCTTGACCAACAGCAAGTCTGCTTTCCTTACAGTGGGCAGTAGCCACATGACACAGTCTGGCCAATGAAATGTATAACCAATGTAGATGTTTTCAAAGACTTTTGTTTTCTTGATACAAGAGAGAGAAGGCTTGGTTGGTTCGGCCTTTCTTTGCTCCTTGTCGTAAACGCAGTCGTGATGTCGGCAGCCCACAATGAGGCAATAAACAAGAGGGCGCGTAAGCCAAAAGCCCAAGGTGTCAGGGCGAACAAAGGTCTCAAGGATGTTCCAGAGTAGCTGAGATAAATCAGCAACTTCCCGTCTTGTAGATTTCTTGTAATATGTGTGCTGTGGTTTGGACCTGTGGGGTGTGTGTTTGGGTATTGTAGATTTCCTGTCGGGAGGTGGATCCTGGATAGAAGGGGCAGAAACCTGGGGCTTGACCTGAAGGGGTGTGTGCCTGTTCTCTCCTTCCCTTGGCTTTGCGTCTGCCATACTGTAAGCAGCTGTTTCTCTGGCTCCAGCTTCTGCCTTGTGTTTCCCTGCTTACCGGCTGTCATAAAGGAACTGTGACCTTCAGAAACTGTGAGCTAAAATAAATCTTTCCTCCTTAAAATTGTGGGTGTCAGATATTCTGTCTCAGTAACGAGCCAGAAACTAAGAAAATGTGAAAAACAAGCACATTCTTTTTAAAATTGTAAATGGGTTCTTTTTTATATTTTAGCCACTATTATTCTTCATTTTTACAACTGAGATATTTAACTGGTTCAGAAAATATATGCTTCATTACCATAGCGCGTGCACATTGGTGGTAAATTCAAAATACTATTTTCGGAAGTAATCTCTGCGAAAATTTGAAATATGAGGAGACAGGATGCAAAGGGGCTAAAGAACAGCCCATGGACCTAGGTCGATAGTAAGTGGTAGAGTCAGGAACCAGACACAGATTTCTCAAGACTAAAATCCATGTCTGTGACCCACCTGTGCTGTCTCATGACAGCATGACAAGCTTGTGCTGCCACCAGAGCCCATATTCCTGGGGACCTCTAATTGCTGTCCCTGAAAACTCTCATCCCAGAAGAACACTTTCTCCTGGTGTCCTGGTCTAGTCTTACCTCTTGTCATGGTAGTGCAACTTGTTGGCACAATGCTGTCTGCCTTCCCTGGGTAATTCTTTTGAAAGAAGTGACGGTACCTCTCGCAGCAGCGCTCTTTGATCCGTGTTATTCTCCTAATCTGTACCCAGTATTCAGTGTGTGTATGTGTGTGCATGTGCGTGTGTGTGTGTGTTTAGCATTAAAGAGCTTGAGCATCAAGGACTGAAGAAGACTGAGGTGGGAGAAAGAGAGGAAGTCTAAGGATAAGCTGACATATGCTGAGTCCGGATACTCTAAGACCTTAGTGATCTTGGCAAGAGCTAGGCATTCATTCTCATTCTCTAACAACTAGTGATCTGGGTATTAAAAGGGTGGAGAAAGACCTATCATTTCTAGATGTGGATGATCACATAAGCCAGGGTTATGGTAGCAGACCTTGTAAGAATGACATGTTCTTGACATACTTTAAAATTAAAATTCCTAAGATTTCTTAATGGACTGGTAGTTAGTTGCAAGAAATAGAGAGTTGTGAGGAAAGATGAGTTTTCGACTTGTGTCACTGCCACTGGTCATTTATTGAGATAAGAGTGCAAAGAAGTGTGTCTGATGTGGACATCAGGCAATTGTTTCTCATGAGTTCATTTTAAGATAACTATCGTATGTGCCTGTGAAGTTGCAGGATAAACAGAGTTCAAATTCCCTAAATTTAGAGTCCCAAACATTGCACTCAGCTGTTTCTATGAGCCTGAGGCCAGATGGCAAAGCACCAGAGGTAATTATGTGGGTTAAGGGACATATTTTAAGATAAAGTCAAAGATCAACTGAGAATTACAATCAGACACCCTGAGATTTAGCTTTCCATACTCAATTTCCTGTCCAACACATTAGCGTGTTATCAAGAACATGGGTGTGTTTGTTTGATTAATTGTTACAGTCTGAATAATGTACTGTCTTACTGTGGGCAATAAAAACCAATCTCCTCTAAGATTTTCTCCAAAACAAATAGGAAATACACAAATGCACACATGGCAGCCATACAGAAGGGCATGGCAGGAGGTGGCACAGGGCTCTGGGGACTGATTGCCTCAAGTGATCTGGCTTCTTGGGTCTGAATCCTGGTTTTCACTTCTAATAGCTCTATTAACCTCTTTGCAAATGGAAAATGGAGGCTGTTGAGGTCATTCAAAAAGATAATCCCCATATAGCTCTTAGCACAGAGGCAGGACAGAGTATCAATGCAAAAAATATTAGTTAGTTTTCCTGACAATCACAGAAGCGTGCAATGCAGACACACCAAAACCCACTAAGTACTTTGTGTTCTCACCCACGCATGATAAGCTTATGAGCAAAGAGACGCCAGTAAATCCACATGCGTAGTACATGCACATACATAGAGAAAATGCTTTAAATATCTCTTTTCCCTCATTGCCCGTCGTGCCTGCCTTTGTACTTGATATCATCCATTTTTAATGCTTTTCAAGAATAGAAAGATTATTTTCCCTTTCTTCCAAGAGATGGTTGTTACTACTGATGCCTGCCGTGGCTCACGGCTGGCTATCCTCTTGAATGAGTGACAAATATCTCCAGCAAATCACTTTTTCTAAAAGTAGACCATTCCTGGTCTGTAGCTTCAATTTTCGTTCCCATACACTTCTAAAAGAAAAGAAAAAATTGCGTTCTTTTTGAGACGTGCTGCTAATCTGTCCCAAGCAACATGAGTCGATGAACATGAACAATCCCCTCTTCAGCATGCAGAATGTCCTAGTTTTCCCTCATCTGTTTATTGGATTTATATAGAATGGAAATGTAAGGCTGACAAGTTTCTTCAATGCTGCCAGTTGAATGTTCATTCTATTTGGCCTTATGGGTCCATTTACCTGAAGTAGTTCACCTTGGTGATTTAATGTGTGACTTGTTTCTCTGTTTCCTCTTCAGAAGGCACATGGGTGGATTTAGTAGACACAGGTAACTTTCCAGTTACAGTCGCTGTGTACAATCAGATAAGTTGTTCTTATGATTAGAGGCCAACTAAGCTTTTCAGGGCTATGACTTCCCAGTGGATCTCTTGGCTTTCTGGGTAAAGGACCACTGGGCTCACATGATCTGTACTGCTGGGATGCTTGCTGTGGCAAAACCCGAAACACAGCAATGAAACAGTGGCACTGAGCAGGCATGTTATGTTGGGAACCCCATGTTGATATAAGTTCATTTACTGTCTTATATGATCAACTAAATTCTTCTATGGTGCTTTCCTGATTTGAACTGGAAAACAGGTATTCATTCAAATTTTCAAACCTCATAATTAACAGCTCCTCTGAAGTCTGTCATTAGCACACTTAACTCCACATTTTTGAATCGAAGAACATTGAATCTGAAAGATTACAGAAATAGGTCAAATCTGTGTTTTTATGCTACATTCTTTTTAGTAAAATCAGAGGTAATCGACTGAGCAAATTTCATGCTGATGAATTTGACATTATTGCCCTGCCAGAGGCAGCTTCTCTCCACATTGTTGCTATTGTAAGCATTATCAGTGTTGTTATCACCATGGTTATTACTATTCATGTCTCCAACTGTTGTATGTGAAATAAGGAAACCACACTATCCATTGGGCACTACTCAAGGCTGTTACAACTAAAGAGCGATAGACACATGCATGTAATTACTTAGATGCCTCTAATTGCAAATATTTGGAGATTCACACCAACTTGCCCAGCAGTAGGACAATTGTTTCATATGATATGGGGTCCCATTGGGAGGGGGATGGGACCAGGGATGGTTTATTTAGCAACAGAATGGTATCACCAAAGACTTGAATGCTTTCCAACATTTTATTTTACCTTTCTCATCCCAGTCTAAACATTGGCTTAGTTCATGGTCAAAAAATGGCTGAGCGTTTACAAGTGAAGAGCAGCATAGGAATGACGGTGTATTCTCTTTTGTCTGTTCTTATCACCCCAGAAAACTTTTCTCAGGAGCTTACGGTTAGAATTC
This sequence comes from Ctenodactylus gundi, assembly GCA_004027205.1. Taxonomy (NCBI): domain Eukaryota; kingdom Metazoa; phylum Chordata; class Mammalia; order Rodentia; family Ctenodactylidae; genus Ctenodactylus; species Ctenodactylus gundi. The sequence continues at coordinate 181,647 of PVKB01002869.1, forward strand.
TCTGGCCTCCTTGGTCAGACTGTATGTAACACAGGTCCTTCTTATGCCAATCATTGGGAGGGAGAATGAATTTATGATGACTAGCTTAGACCAATCAAGATTTGTCTCTTTGGTGTTTAGGCTGAAAATATGGTATGCAAAGAAACGTTAGATATGAGAACAGTATTTTCATTTTATTAAGAAGGCGAAAGAGCAGTAAATGGCTTTGAAGTAGACAAGCAATAAGAGTCTCCTAAATATGTAGAGGTTCCTGGTGGAGGAGAACAATGACTGGACTAACGTAAGAGAAGGAGAAACATGGGGAGGAGATCAAGACAGCAAGGACTTGAGGAAACAAGAGGACATGAAGGAATCGTTAATAGAGTTACCATTCCATCTTATTCACTGGTGGAATGGCGCCTCTGATAATCAGGCTACAGTATGTGAGCAAGGGGATAGAACAATGACTCTGATGATTACTATCTCACATTATATAAGATTCCATTGTAGCAGTTTACAGTGGGGATGATTTCGTGTTGGCCATGAAGAGGTACATTTGCATGTTTTAAGAGGAGGGGAGCCATGCTGCAAGGACCTGAGGCAGTTTCTAGTTACTTGGCCAACGTGGATCCAGACACCTCAGCCGCACATATGGCTGTCAGGGAATGGATTCTTCCAACATCCAGTGATCTCTGAAGAGGATCCCAAGCCTCTGACGAAACTGCAACCCTGGATGAAAAAAAGAGCCAACTAAACTTTAACCAGATTCGTAGCCTAGAGGAATTAGGAAATAAGTTCATATTATTTTAGGCTCCTGAGTTTTTGGTGTATTTTATAGAAAAAAAATGAATACAACCACTCTGAGCGGGTGGATGAATGAGAAGTCTACTTGAGTGAGTGTGATGGCACCGAACTTTGGAGTTATATAGCATCTAGTGTTACATAAACTCGACACAGTAGAATTACCAAGGCTGCTAACACGGAGGCATTGAAGGATCCATTGTGTGCGCAGGACTGCGCTGTGCAGCCGTATCGCTACAGAGATGGAGAATGTGGCTGGCCTTCGCTGTGGCTGCACCTGCTAATGAAATGAAATTCTGAACTGCTGTGACAGATTAGTTGTCACCCCCAAATTATGGTGCTACTCATTTATGGTATCTAGCTTGCTTCGGTTAATTAGAATCTGGGCCAAATACATACAACACAATCCCTCTGAGAACCATCAGAATTGCCTGTCACATTTATACAGCAGAAAAGGCCTTGTATTTTTGGCAAATGTTAGGATTTTTTTTTAAAAAAATAAAACAAGCCCCACTGAAAACTAATCATTCAAATAGGCAAGTGGGATCTAATTCAGTCTTTCCCAAACATAATGTTATATAAATGTTTGGATAGATCCCGACAGCTTTTATTTAATTGAACATATAGTATGGTCAGGCACTGAGCTAGCAACAAATGCATGCTTTCTTTTTCAAATCTTACTACAACTCTAAAAGTATGATAATACTAATCCCGTTCTACTAGGGAAGCACCTGAGCTGAGAAAGGTTTATAACTTAAGTGGCAGACTCAAGAATCCAGTTGAAGCCCATGTGATATATTCATCCACACGTGAATTCTTTGGTTAAAACTCAATTTCCAGGCACCGGTTATGCTGAATGTTGTTAAAGCTGGCTTTATAAATCCACAAGAAAGCACTGTGAAGCATCGAGTAGAAGTTAGAAGTAGACATGTGGGGAAAAGGAACTCTATTGACATGAAAGAACAGGGACAGATGGAAGGAAGAAGCACATAATGGACTCAAAGTCATGATTAGTTCATAACTGCTGAGTGTGATGTGTTACTGAGAAGTTAGGAGGCTGATTGGGAGGCAAGGGCTAGATCATGGCAGGACTTAGACGAGCAAGCAGTTTAGTACCTTCAGATAGAGTAACAGCTTAGAGGCAGCCTCACAAGACAAGGGATACCTTCTCCGCTTTATGACTATGATGTAGGAGTGTACTACTGGCAAGGGCCATAGGGAGCTGTGTGTCCAGAGAAGTATCTGGCCTTAGTCACTAGGTAGTGGAACTGGACACACTCTCAGGATGTGAAGGAGCACGCTTGTCATATGTAAAGGTGTCAGAGGAAACAGGAAGGCAGGGGATTAGGGAGGCTGGCACAAGACAAGGGAAACAGGCTCCCATTAGAATGGAGGAAAGTTTGGCTTATACAAGGGTGAAAATGACATGAGGCTTAGAGCTTGGTGCGAACCACCTCTTCTATGATGGCCCTGATGAAGATCGAAGTAAACTGGGGACCTGATAATTCTCTTTATTGCTTGGTGGGCATGTGTGTGATCATTAGCTTCACAGGAATAGTGTCAGTTAAATGCATGGTGACTCCTTGCACAGAGCTGTGGACAGGAACTTAAAAAGATAGACAGGATGCTTATGAGCTATTCTGCTGACACCAGGATCTTCTGAGCCCCAGTTAGAACCTAAAATATCATATATATTCCTTCCTCCTTCATAGTTTTAAAAATAAACCAGTGGTGTCTGCCTTAAAAATTCCAGATAATATGAATGTGTTTGAAATGAAGAAAAAAGTGACTCACTCACCAATCTTTGTACTCCACACAGAAACAATTAATGCCAGCTAGGTATGTATAATTCAATAACAAAATTTCTGTGAATTTGCTAATGTACACTAACTTATATTTAAAAATTTTGATCTGCCTGTGGATCATTTTATCTACTTACTAGTTATATACTTTTTACACAAGTGAGTACACACCCTTTAGCCTGTGACTTGCTGCACTCATGCCTGTTAATGAGCATACACATAAGTTTATTAATATTTTTCTATGCTATGCATGTATGTTATATTTAATCACTACCATATTGGTAGAAATTTGAAGTTGTCTTAATTTTTCTATTTTAAGCACTGCTGTAATCAACATCATCATACATATATTCATGTGCAGGTACATTTCATTAGATGACTATGACAAAAACTAATATTTGTGAGAGCTACTACGCTTTGGGCATCATGCCCAGTGTTCTACATGTGTGATCTCAGTTAATTCTCACAGTAACCTTTTGAAGTAGATTTCAGTAAACATTCATTGCTTTCCATGGAAAGCTGATGGAATGAGCTTGTTAATTTTCATTTATAATAAGCTCTTACTAGTATATGATCAGAATCAACTGGAGTTTATATGTTTTTGATGGATTAGCATCTTTACAATATTGAATCTCTTCATCCAAAACATGTCAGATTTTCTCATTTGCTTAGATACTGTCTTTCCATAATGTTTGTATATTATCCAGCTTTCTGTCACTTTAACAAATTATCTGATAGAAACAACTTAAAGAAAGAAAGATTAGTTGTGGCTCATGGATTCAGAAGTATATACTCTATTTCTACTTTTCTTTCTTTCTGTTTGAGGCAGGGTTTCACTATGTAGTTCAAGCTGTTGTTGAACTCACTATGGAGAGAGGCTGACCTCAAACTCATGGCAATCATCCTGACTTGGTTTCCTGAGTTCTAGGATTACAGGCCTGTGCCACCATGCCCAGCTTTGTGTGGTGCTGCAGAATTAAACCTGGGATTTTGAGATTGCCTGGCCTACTGGTCTATTTCTTGTAACCTTGTGACAGGGCAGAAATATCATGGTGGAAGGACATTATGGTAGAAAACTGTTCACGCCATGGCAGAGAAGGTGAGAGAGCTTGAGAGGAGGGGGTAGGGCATCAGAGATATTGCCCAGGGCCATGCTCGCAAGATCCACACCTTTCAGTAGGTCACACCTTCATTTTCCATCATTTACCACTAATGCCATCAAATTCTGACCTCCTCAATGGGTCAATCCACTTGGTTAAGTTGGAGCCCTCACAATCCATTCACTTCCCAAAAAGCTCATCAGCTGACAACCACGCCTTTATTCCACACATAAGTTTTGGGGGACTTTTCAGGTACAACCACAACAATTTGCAAGTTCAAACACATTGGAGTTGTGTGTTTCTTGTTAAACATATTCTTGGGTGTGTTATGGTAATTGTTGGCACAAGGAAATTGGTGGAATTTGTGTTTTATATTTTGAGCTTATAGTATACCAAAATTGTCTTATTAGTCACACAAGTTTGAACTGAATATATTGAGTAGACTTCCATATTGTCTGCTGATCATGACAAACTTGCTTCTTTTTCTAATAAGCAATATTTATTTTTTGCACTTGGGGAATTCCATAACAATGCTATGCGACACAGGCATTGATGTCCTCAGTCTCATTTGTTACTTTCCACTGACTCACGATTTACTATTCCTTTGAATAGCTGCTACAGCTTTATAGGATACCCTTCAACAAAAAATCAAATCCAACTTTACCCATAATTTTTTTTCTAAACATTTAGAAACTCCAGTTGATTCTGCATCAGTGAAGTTATGGTAATTTCTTCCTGTCTTTAATCAAAGTAGGAGATTGCACACATGCATTTCTTAAGGTTGAACTGCCCTTCCATTTTAGGTACAGTCTCCTTGGTTCCGAGACCAAGGAGACATATTTTTAAATATATTGGTGACTTTTTCTAGGGTTTAATTTGTATCTATGTTCTTTTGGGAGACATATTGATGACTGTCTTTTTCAGAGACATCCAAGTGATTTGATATTGGATTCCAGGTTGAATATATTTTTTTGCTCAGGATCTGAAGCCAGGCACCCTTCAATCCGATGCTTCTCTGATTCTCATTACGAGAAGGTCATTTGCTTTTTAATTTCTGGAAACATTTAGATAGTTTCTCTATTTCTATAGCCTGCAAATATTACTGTGATTCTTATGTTTTTATTTTTTCATATATCATTTTTATACTTTTTACTTTTGCTGCTTGGCACTTTTATTTTTATTGCTCAGTTTTTATAAGGCCCCTTTAATTTGAAAATATAAATCCAAATTTATCCTATTTTCTATTTTTAAAGCTCTTTTTTTCTTATTTTCTTGTTGTGCTGGGGATTGAACCTTAGAGAATTCACATCAAGCCATATCCTCAGCAATTTTCTGTACTTTTAATTTTGAGATGGGCTCTCGTTAAGTCTCTAAGCAGGCTCCAACTTGTGGCCCTTCTGCCTCCGCTCACTATGGGGCTGGGATCACAGGTGTGCAGCAACATACCCAAATCAATTTTCTTGTCTAATTATCATTTCATTTTCACTTCTGTCATTCTTTCCTAGTAGAGGTGATTGGTTCTACCTGTGTATATTTTCTCTAGAACTTTCTTTTATAAATGAATTGTTCTTTGCAGTATCTTTGGAGATATTTGCTTCCTTTATCTTCTACTTGATTGATTCACTTGTCAGATCTGCCCATTCTGTTTCTTGGACCATTTATTTATTTTCAAAACAGTATTTAATGAGTTTATTTATTTTAATTGATACATAAAAATTCGATAGGAACCTAATTTTTCTAAAAAATTGTAAGCATTGATTGTCCCTTTCATTAAGAAGAAAAAAAACCTAATTATTTTCACCTGGTCACAATACTTGAATCTCTTTAAAGATATTAGTTAGAAAGTTTTGAGGTTAATTTTAATCCTTGTGTTAACTCCAATTTTTCTGGGTTAAATTTTTGGTTTGGGTATACTAGTCTCGATGTTTATGTTTTGCTTGTCTATTCGTTTTTAAGAATGAAGGACTGGCGTGACATTATAAGCAGCTGAGGGGCCTATGCAAATAAGGCTCTGAGCAGAGCCATCTTGGCCGGGAATGCTGGGAAGGAAGGCTTGGTTTAAGCAGTTGTGGGTGGAGTCACGTAGGCAGAGTGGAGACGCGCACAAACGCTGAGGTATGGGGAGTTTTTCTCTGGAATTGGGGTGCTTTTCTTCACTCTCCTTTTTATCCTGCAGTAGAGCTGCTTTCCGTTCGTTGTTGGAATTTCCTTACCGTTATGACGTGAAGTCTGGACTTCACTTGTCTTTCTGGCCCTTGAACTGAATCCGTTTTTCCACCTAAACTAATGCATCTGCTTTTCTTTTTTCTTTTCTATTCTGAGCTACACCCCCAGCCCATTTATTTTTTATTTTTTGAGATAGCGTCTTACTAAATCATTAAATTGCCCAGACTGGGTTGAATTTGCAATCTTCCGGGTTTAGCTTCCTGGAGTGTGTGTGTATGTGTGTGTGGGGGAGGGGGGGTGAGGGTGAGGGGGATTACAGGCCTCTACCACCAGGTTTGGGCTGTTATAGGGTCTTTAGGCAGAAGTTCTCAGCTTTTGGGCCTTAGCAAGTTAATGAACCACTATAAGCGTCTCGCTCTGCATCTATAAAGTGGGCGTGGACAAGAGTGTTCGGAGGCTTGTGAAATGGTATGATGGCTTTTCCATCCTCCTCCTGCCCTTCCCTTTCGAATTCCTACTCTTCTGTTCCCTTTCCTACCTCTCCTTCCCCTTCTACTTTCTTGTCCTACTCCCTGTTCTCTTTCTTATTTATTTATTGTTATTATTAACATTATGTTATTTCAGGATGTGGACCTTTAATTCTTTAAAAAAACTTTTTATTGAATGTTTACTTCAACTTTGGACTTGTAAAGAGTAAAACTTGAAAACAGATGTTAATTCTTTTCCTGCAAACCATCACTGCTTCAAGAACGAGGTGTGGAAACATTAAAAAAAAAAGCAAATAAGAACTAATATCCAGAAATGAAGCTCAGTGTAGACACAGCATGTCTACCTGAAATGTCCTTCTCCTCTCCCTTTTCCTCCTCTTCCTGTGTCAGGTTCTGCAAATAGGGAGGTCATGCTGCAGGGCTGTTGATTGTGCAGGGTCCTGCACTCAGGGGAATTCAGTTTAACGCTCGTATTTCTTACTGTCTTGAAATTCTTAAAAATGGTTGAGTAAGGAGTTTCTATTTCCTTTTGCACGGGGTCCCGTGGATTATTATACATAAACGGTTCGGAGGGCTGTTATCCAGTTACCTGAAGAATCTGCATCTGTCTTGCCACTAGTTAAAGAGGAAACAGGTTCCCTCGTGCCTGTAGGCAGCAGCTGGGGAATCCTACGACTGTTCATTGCTAAGCTCTCTTGCATCGTTTCTATTCAAATTCCTAAAGCAGCTGGTGCAGACTTTCTCGGGTTCCTTGCAGCATTACTAACTATAGCTCCAATTTGACACACTTGGCATTTTTTATCCAGGTCGTTAAGGTGGCTTTTTGCAAGGTTTTGAAACATAGGGCCTTTTTATTAATGACTCTGAAAGGAATGAGCGTTTTTCTAAGATAAAAACAGTCTCCAGAAATATGCTGAATAAAAGCAAGGTCATGCTGTGGAGGTACCAGACTGTCCTGGAACGGGAAATGTGTGTCAGGGAGCTTCTCTTTGCCTCCTCACGACCCTTCAGCTGACCACCTGTTCCTGTATTTTCACAAATGATTGGTACTATATGGTTTATGTAGCCCAATAGAACTCTGAAGTTTAGCAACAGGAAGTATAGGGATAGGAGCATTTTTTAGAAATTTAATTTTTCCCTGGTAGTTTATAAATGAAAACAAACTGTTACGTGGAGTTTGAGCAATTTAGTTTCAGCCATATGTGGCTGGCGTCCTTTGCCTTTAGCAAAATCCACAGCTGAGAAAGGAAACATGGGAAATGGACTCTGGGCCAAACCAATGGGGCCGTGGCGCTTACCTGCATGCCGGCTGAATGAATTCTGGCACCTGGCCATAAATTCTGTAGGGTAAGAGGGGTTAGAGTCAGAGCCCTTACATACCAAGGGAATGCCTGCAGACCAGCTTGGGTCATAAACACCTGCTTGTAATTATGACTACAGCAATCAATTAACTGGATGAGTACCGTGTGCGTGCAGGGTGGATATTTATCTCCATGGCAGGGGTTCTCAAAGCACAGTGTCTACTGATCACGTCATCAAAACAGAAACTTTTGGAAATGCAAAAATCTCAGGCTCTGAAAGATGTGCCTGACCAGACTGTCTAGGAATCAGGCCCAGTCACCTGAATTTCAACAGCCCCTCCAGAGTATTCTGAAGCTGACTTCAGTTTTCAAGCTGTTAGAGGGCATTTTTCCCAAGGGTCGTTATAAGGCATCATTGCCTAACATTTACGCCAGGTGATCTGTACTATGACATTGGGTTACAGCGTCTGTTTTATAATTGCGAGAATAACTCAACCCTGTTGGGCTCATTTTCCTGAATCCTAAAATCCAGGGGTTATCTAGGAGTCACTCACGGCTCTTCCACATTCTGTTTTTAATGAACTAGGGTTCAGAGTGGTCCATTTATACCCACACAGTTATATAACCCACGGGCAATTATTGATGATACGTGAACAGCTATTATCCTGAATTCTTAAAACATCATCTTTCTGTATATCCATTTACTTAATTGAATCAAATGGTCTAGGTTTTGGCATCAGATGACTAAAACTTTAAACTTTTTTTCGAAGCAAAACTTTTAACAAAATTCCAACTAGTAGAGGCTGCAAAAGGAAAAGGCCAGCTGTGGTCTACTCCCACAGGTAGGAACCTTTCAGAGAGGGAGCTGTGGGGGCCTCGTCTGGCTTGCTCCCGTTTCTCAGCTGTTTTGACGCACAACTCCCTCTTTCCTTAGAGCTGTTCTCAGTTAATAAAGACCAATTCTCTGAAAGATGATGCCTCTTCTGTCTGCCTCTTCTATCTGCCTCTTCTGTTTCTGTGTTCAAAGGCTGACTGATACCAAGTTTAAAACATCCTATCTGAATGCCAGGTGTGGTGGTACATTCCTATAATCCTAGCTACTCAGAAAAGGCCGAGGCCAAAGGATTGTGAGTTTAAGGCCAACCTGGGCAGCTTTTTCAAATCCTCAAAGTTTAATAAGTGAGTAAAAAGGGCTGGAGATGTAGCTCATTGGCCGAGAGCTTGTTTAGAGACCGAGTTCAATCCCCACCTGTCTTATGGAAGCCCTGTCGTTTTTCTTCTGGGCAGAGATAGCTAGGTGGATTAGGCGTCCCAGAGTCCCACCGGGGATCAGGCTAAGGGGGACTTGACATGAGACCACATTCTTGTTCCACATGCCTGTCCCTTCTTCCCACAGAGGTTCTCTGGAGAAATACGCTCTATAAATTTCTTGCTGCTGATCTTCAGCCTCTGCTTTCAGAGACCTTGTCTTAAGGTGAAGTGTAAAATAAAATAAAAAATCTAAACTCCATACTTTCTGCAGCTATAGCAACCTGTAAGCTGCCAAAGAGCTACCACATGGTCAGATCTATACATTTTGATGAGTGTGATTGTTTTCACTTCCTTTTCTTTTTATTTAAAACTTATCTTTAGAGATAACATTAGAATCGTCCTATTAGAAGTGCTTACACTGGCAGGTGACATTTCAGTCTGACCACTGGGGGACAGTGTCAGAGCTACTGTTTTGCTCTTGAGCCTCCGTCTGTCTCATGGCCACATCTAGGTAAACACACTCAGAGGCCTAGATCCATGCTGTCTGTGCAGCTGTCCAGCCAGGCTGTGCACAACCTGCAACTGCAGGTCCAGCTACCAGCCAGAAAAGCCCTTATGGGAAGCTGGATAGCGTGATACATTGCTCCTGGCTCCCGATGCATGTGTTTAAAATATCTCCCATCATCAACACTATGATTTATTACAAATTGAGTAGGAGTTTTTTTTTTCCGATTGCTATATGCAGACATCACCAAATAAGCATGAAAGAATCTCAGCCAAAATAACTTTAGTCACAAGAAGAAACTAACAAATACATGAAACAAGATACATAACGCTTCCTCAGGCAAGTTAATAAAGTCCTTGGAATTACAGAGCTCTTCAATGATTGGAAGGAACGCTTTCGTAGAGATTAAAGATCTGCATATTTAAGAGGTGCCATGTGGGCCGAGCTGTGGTCTGACAGGAAATCTTATGATTTTGCATCGTGTTCTTTCTCATGTTCATGGAAGGAAGCATAAACAACGTGTTTCCATTTTGTAGACTGGTTTTTCCTTTTGTTCTCTACTTTGCCCCATGTAACATATTCACAGAATCTTTCCTTTGACCATTTTTATGTACAGGATTTATACTTAGGGAGAAGATAGAGCCTAACACGGAAGTTTTAAAAATCCACTCAGTAGAAATTGGCAATGATGAAACCTTGCATTTGGGAATCTATCTCTCATTGTTAATTGGAAGGTCAAGTCCATTGAGGATGATTACTAGCAAACTGATCTACACATTGAACACTCAGCAAAAAATGTATTAATTAAACAAATGCATGAAAAATTCAGCTTAATCAATTTTGCCTTCTAAAGATTTAGAAATATAGAGTCTGTTAAAATGCGGAATCTGGCAAAATGGATATGTAAACACTGAAATAAAACAGAAAAGATAAAAAGTTTGATGAGTTCCCAGTATAATAACGAAGTGAAAAATAAAATCAAAATACAAAACGTGAAAAGACAAAACTTCTCTGTTTATGTCTCTGATAGGTCATGAAATTCAGTGTCCAAGGAACTTGAAACCCCAACAATCAATAGTGTGATGATTTATTTTCTAATACAAAAATAAAATAGCAGAGGTGTCCGCGTAGGCGTGAGAGAGGAATGCTGTCTGTGTGGGAGGATATGGACAAATGTTTGAATCTGACACCAGAACTAGGAGACCAAAGTAGTACAGACTCATCAGAGAAAGGGTTAAACTGGTGCCTAGAAAAATGGTTCAATCCTGGCATGCAAAGTGGAGACCCTGTGTAGTCAGGAAAAGGAAATTATAGGAACAACAAAATTGCTTTAAACTTTGTATAGTGTTGGCAACTCTGTTATTATATGTGGATGAAATTTCATTTAGCATGTTCTGCTTTTGAAAGGAAAATGAAAAGCAGATTATAGGAAGATTTACAAACACAGTTCTCAACAGGGAATGTTCGGAGCGTGTTCAGGCTCCTTTCCTCAACATCCTGGTCTGGTAACATTTCCCTGTACTTCTCAGAATTGGAATGAGATAATTTCCCCACAATATGGAACTCTGAACAAATGTTTCTAGAATAAAAAGTGGTAATTTGCATAGTAGAAATAATGGGTTATCAGAAAATTAGCCCTAGGATTTTTCAAGCATCAATCTTATGTAAAAGACTGTGCACTTTGTATCATGCAATTTTTATTGGTGGTCTTCCAGTGTTGTTATTTATCCAAGGAACTTTATCTCATTTCTTAATAAAAATCAGTAGGAAAATATTGATCAATGAACATAGGTCCAAGATATAATTAAGTTCTTGCTTGTGTATGTAAGTCACGTGTGTGCATGTGCACGTGTGGGTGCGTGCAGCTTAGTGAAACTTTGTTTCAGTATCTGCTTAAAAATAGATGGAAAAAATCAAATCAGACAACTTACTAAGTTTATTACCTGGATGGGGACTTTCATTGTGCTCTTAGAATAAGATTCATTGAGAGAGAAACACTTCCATCAAGATCATGACCAGAGAGGTTTTCCATTGTAGAAATAAATATCTTTTATTAGAAATACTCTCTCAATGAAGGGAACTCTTCCAACTGTTCCATTCCAAGGCCTTTTTACTTGACCCCTTCTCCCCTTTAAAAAATGTTTATTATTCTTTCGTGGTGGGATTGCCTATGATACAGAAGCCAAAATTCCAAGTGTCTTTTTCTCCTTGGATGCTTCTGGCTCCTGTTACTATCTTGCTGCACAAGGACGTGTGAATGCAGGTTACTGGGATTAATGACCAGTCCTGGTGACAAAGGTTATCTTATAATTTACACAGACTAGGCAACATGAAGAGGAGAGTTTCAGTAGCCGTGAGATCAACATTCTTAATTGTTGGAACATTGTACTTGAATCCCTCCTGGTACTTATCTTTTCCACTGTAAACTCTTTCATTCTCTTGCTTTTGACACCACCTTTCGGAATTTTCCCTCTCCTTATGTTTCTGGTCCTGATCTTAGAATCTCCATTGGATTATCCTGCCCATTTACTCCGAGAAGGCTCTAGTCAGACAAGCATCTTCCTGGTTGAACCCAACCTCTGTCCCTTGTGCAGCTTCTGAGATGGTGGCTCCCTGAGAAAAGATTAGACACTGGTCCTTGTCTTTGAAATTCATCTCGTGCTTCTCTTTCCCTTCCTTCCTTTTTCCCCTCTTTAATCTCTTAAAGACTGTAATCTCTTAAAGAACTCAGCTCCTAGCTTTAAGTGCTCTCCATACCAATCCATCGTTCACTTCACTGTTACTACGTTAATTGGCAATTCTTGTCCACACCTTCTTTCAAGCCTAAATCCCTTTACTCAGCTTCTAAGACCTTCGTCTGACCTCTCCAATTTTCTTGTTTGTTTCTTTCCAGTATGCAATTTCAGTCAAGCCAATTACATTGGCTCTGTCCTTGTAAGATCATCCACAAAATTAAGTTCATATCCCATCTTTTTCAAGTTTACCTTGACTGCTACCAGTACACATGAGAACAAAGCTGCTTATATCCCAAAAGATTTGATAGAAGTATCTTTTAGATTATTGTATTAACTCCTCAAGAGTCATCCTCGGACCCTTTTTCTTCTTCGTGACATACACTGTATTCACAGCGTCTTGTTGACTTTACTTCAAAATGTATCTTAAAATTGATCATTCCCAAGTCTTTCACTAATATTTGCTTTAAAATACTTTTTCCTTATCTGGAAGATTGCTAATTTCTAAGTGGTTTCCTTCCTCCCACACGTGCTGTGTCCCAGTGCTACTGCAAATAACAGCCAGAGTAGTTGTTGCCAAATGTGTGTCTTGTACTGCCCATGTCCTCCATCTTTCTGGCTTCTTCCATTTTTTAAAAAATCAAACTTCACAGAAAATACAGATTTCTTAACATGACCAATAAGGTCCACTGATTCTAACCATCACTGTTTATTAGACTGTTCAACAATAATGAAAATTTTCCATGTGGTGTTTAATGCAGTCACCACTAGCCAGGTACTTGGTAAGCACAATGCAATGTTAGTACAACTGAAGAACTAAATTTTTTAATCTACGTGAATTTTTTTTTGAGACAGAGTCTCATTCTATAGTCCAATCTAGTTCTGAACTCATTATGTAGCCCAGGCTGGCCTGAAACTCACGCCAATCATCCTGCCTCAGCCTCCAGAATATACCACATCTGGCTTATGTGGTGCTGGGGAATTGAATCCAGAAACTTGTACTTGCTAGGCAAGCACTCTAGCCGCTAAAAATATGCCCAGAGCCCTAAATTAATTTACATTTGAAAGTAAATAGTCGCATGCTGTTAATAGCTTTCATCTTGAACAAGTACTAGTACTCGGAAATCATATCTCTGGGGGTGATTAGCTTTCTGGGCTCACCTTCTTCATTTTTTGCCCTTTTCAATCTGCAATAAGCACTCAAATCTTCTCGCTACTCCTTGCAAACGTGAGCTTGTTCCAAGCTCTGTCTTTAGCTCAGATCCTCCTTTTCTCCCCTAGATCTTTGCATGGCTCCTTCTCTTACTCCAGACTAGTTACTGACTCAGAAGTCAAATTTTCAGAGAATCCTTTCCTTGTTGCCGCTTCGTTTAGGGTTGTTACGACAAGAGTAGCATAGTCTGTGGCTTACGTAGGACACATCTCTCCTTGACAGGTCTGGAAGCTGGAGGTATGGGAGTGCACCGCCAGCATGGCCGACGTCTTGTGAGGACCCGCTTCCTGATTCACAGATGTCTGGATGTTCACTTGCTGTGTGGCCCCATGAAGAAGGACTGAGAGAAGGTAAGCTCTCTCTCATTGTGAGGGCGCTCTCTGTGAGACTTAACATCTTCCAAGGCTCAGATCCAAAGACCATCACTTTGCGAGCACGGTTTAAACATAAGAATTTGGAGAGGAAAGACACCCACATTCGATCCATATAGATACTCAATGTACAACAACTTCCCGTGCTGCTCCTTTTCACATTTGCTTCTCTGTGTAGTTTTATCTGTGCCTAAAATAATGCGATTGTGCCTTCTGCATTTTACCCGAAAGTGCAGACACAGAGCTAGTGGGAAAGTGTCTCTGGACAGGGTCAGATTTTTCTAGATGACTCTGAGCAAAGGGACAGAAGGGCAAGGAGGTCAATAGTATTTTAACAGGCTAATTATAATGATGGAAAAGTGGAAACTGAGAAGCTAAAATGGGAGAGAATCAATGAAATGCGTGTCAGGTTATTGGTTTCATAAATGTTTATGGTGCCATTGGGTGAGATATTATTGGGACAGAGTGACAATGGGAACAGTATAGAAAGATGCCACGTGGTTGTCACAGAGCGTGAAGCCTGAAAAGGAGTGTAGTCATTGTGTGGGAAAAATCTTGAACATACTAACAGAATTGGGTGGGTGATAAGGAAAAGGGTGGAAGGCAAAGTTGGAGGAGGGAAAAGCTCAGAAGCCAGGGTATTAGAAGAAGTCCTCGGTAGTGTGTGAAGAGCACCAAGGATTATGATAGGAGAAGTGGTGGCGTGAAGCGGTGTGAGTCTGGCTGTACCATTCATGGAGAAGTGGAGGCTTGCTTGAGGTTGGTGGGTGGCCACAGAGGACAGCGGTAGATGTGTTAATTTAACCATCACATCAGAAGAAAGAGAAATGAGCCACAACTTGAAAGCCCTGAAGAGGAAAGAGTAGATACCACAATAAGAGGTGAATGACACATTGAGAGAAAGGTAATAGCAGGAAGGATTTTGTGAAAAAGGTGAACTCCAGAAAGTAGAGTGCAGTAGGAAGGTGGATTGTGGGGGATTAGCAGATAAACAGATCAGAATGGACATGGAGCTGCAATCACGGCTGTGTTTCTTCTGGTGACTGAGATACTGGGAAAAGGGGTGTGATATCTTTCCCCAAGATTTCTAAGTCGCTTTGTTCTGGTAAAACTCAGTGGATAGGAGGGGGGAAATGTAGGATCTTGTCTCAGAAGTCTGGTACCTCTTCTTACTCTTCTCATGTCAGTTTGGAGGACAAAGGAGCAAGCAGTGGCATTCCTGGGAACTCTGAATGTTTTGGGTCCCTAATATTTATTCACTTTCTGATGTTTGTCCTTAATCCTTCATTCTGTGGTCAAAGTTGTTCCATGCCTGAGAAAAACATGTTGGCCAAAAATTTCAGTAATGGGGGACATCAAGAGGAGGCAACTTGTACCTGTTTCATTTTCTGACAAACAAAGCATGCTGCGTAATGCAAGAGCCATGTTCTCTCCAGCCCACGTGCTGCTCAACAGCCTCCTGCATAGGCCTCTCGAGGCCGTCAAGGATAGCTTCTAATTTTTTGGCTTGTTGACTCCATGGCTGATGCAACCAGAAGAAAATCAGAGGATAACAAAGGTGACATTTGAGTTTAGCTGAAGGCAGGCTGAATTGCAAATGTTCAAAACAGGAGATGTTGTCCAAGTGGCAGGTGGATATATGGGTTTACAGTGCAGGTGAGAGATATCTAGATTGGATTCACACTTGGGAACTATCAGGTATGGGAGGAAATACGATTAGATAAGGTCTAGTCGTGTCGAGATCCAGAGGAATGATAGAGTGAGAAGAGTTCAAGGTTGAAAATAAAATGCTGAGGAACGTTCTGGCACTTGAAGTTTGGGAGGAGGATGGGAAGATAGCTATTAGGATCAAAGAGTTCTTGTAAGAAAAGCAGGAGGGAATTATAGGGAGTCAGAGGTTTAGGAGTGAGCTAAAGGTCCCTTTTCTTGGTAAAGATAGGAGCATGGGTATTTCGTATTTCTGTTAATAAATCTGGACCTGAGGAACCAATATTGTATAAAAACCGAGAGCTAAAAAGGAATTTTACACTGAGTAGAACTTGTAGGATTTCTCGAAGAGTTAAAATGGACAAGACTAAAGAAAGGCCCCATGGCTATCCTACTGTAACTTATGAAGAGATGCTATAAAATGTAAATGAATAGATTTTTTTGTAGAAAAACATAAATTAACAAGTTTGGCTCCAGCCAATCAGGAAACAACAAAATGAAAAGTGGGAAAATGCCTTCAATTTTCATTTTAAAGGTGAGAAATTCAATTCTTATTGCCAGTTTATGTCTCTATCCCTGAACATTAAAAGAAGAAATCAATTCTGAGTTCTATAAACCATTCCACAGACAAGGCAAAAACCACCCATATACATATTTCCAAATCTTTTTTTTTAACTTGGCATATCTTGAAATCTGACCAAGAACATAAAAATAACAAATATAGAATAATCTCCCTTATGTATGTAGATGTAAAAATAATAAAGCCTTGGCAATCAAAACCTAGGAGTTTATTAAAAGAAATTCCCCATGGCCAAAAAGGATTTGTTTCAGGAATGTAATAAAAGTTAAATATTGAGGTATCTATTAATATAATCCATCAGATAACAAGATGAAAGAACAGAAAATAGTCACATGATTACTTCTCTGTTTGCCAAAAAGTCATTTGAAACAAAGCCAGATGTACTCCTGATAGAAATCCCAGTTAGTTAGGAAGATTATCTATGTTTAACAAAAGGAACACTGTCTCGGTGTAATTGGGAACATGAGTGGGAAGTCTGGACTTTATGTGTGGAAGGAATCTCTAGAATGATTTAGTCGCAAATGGATTTGTCATGAAACTGAATTCGCAGTGCACCACATGACCTATTTCGAGCTGTGTACTTGCAGGAGCTTCCAAAGTGGCCGGTAGTATACAGGAGAGCTAAGCCCACTGCTCAGCACCAACAGCATGGCATATTACACTTAAAACACTAGTGGTCTTCAAAGTAAGTAGGTTGCCACTTAGGATTTGGCCACTAATGCACAGCATCTTTTGAGAGTTCTCTTGTGCTAAGTTTTTGTCCCTATCCTCTGCAAAAGAGAATTGTGGTCACAGAGGCAATATTACTGTTGTAGGATATTGTAGGAATCTGATCATGAGCGCTGCCGCTTTACTGTGTTTTAGGCACTGTGTTGAGCTCTTAGCGTACACTGATTAGTTTAGCTGCCATCGTTATGTTGAATTCACAGAAAGCACAGTGAAGCTCTGGGAAGTAAGAGCAGAGAAGCTTGTTACTACAGCATCCTGCAGTGGCACAGAGGGAATTGATCAGAGTGTGATTTGAACACTAGGGAAGAGGCCAGTGCTTGGAACCTGTGAGCAATGCCTATTCCTTTTTATCTTATTAAAATAAATGTCATACAGCTCAGTGGTAGAGGCTAGCAATCCCAACACTCTAGTAGGCTGAGGAGGAGGGGTGAGAGTTTGAGCGCAGTTTGGGTAATTTAGTAAATTAGCAAGCTCCTGTCTCGATTTCAAAACCAAAAAATAAGCCTGGGTTGCAGCTTCGTGTAACAGCCCAGGCCTCAATTCCCAGTATCAGAAAAATAAATTGAAAATAAATAAAATAAATGCCATTGTGTACATCTGAGTCTACAACATGATATGTGATACATACATATATGTATATATTAGAGAGAGACAGAGAGAGAAAAATAGAGAAATGGTTTCTATAGAAAAGCCGATTAACATGTTAATAGTCTCACATAGTTTTTGATATAAAAATAGCACCCCAAATCTACTAATTTAAGGAAATTCCTGGCCCAATGTACTTTCGGCTTTACTCTTCATCTATACATCAGATCTTTAAACTTGTTCATCTTATCTGTTACTTTGTGTCCTTTGACCTACATCTTCCCATTTCTTTCTCCTTCCAAACTTCACAACAGCCACACCTCCTTCTCTTTGTATCTTTATTTATTCTGCATTTGAATGAAAGGAGATCAGACAGTAGTTTTCTTTCTTTACTTAACATAACATCCTCCGGATCCATTCATCTATTCTTGTATTCATGTTGGGCACAAGGTGGGTCTCCTTTACAAAGGCTGAATAATATTCTATTGTATCTATTGCTCATGGTCTATCCACTCGTCAATAGACGCTTTGTTTCTCTGTCTTGGTTATGCTGCAAATGAATACAAGAATAGCAATATCTTTCTTTTCATTTCTTTTTGGGTAAATATTCAGAAGTGAGCCCTCTGGGTTGTATGGTAGCACTATTTTTAAAATTTCTTTAGGACCCTTTAGCACCGTTTCCCACAGTGGCTGCGCTCAGTTAAATTTTCACCAATAGTGTACTGGGCTGCTGTTTGCTTACGACCTCTCCAAAATTTATTACCTTTTAATTTTGATAATGGCCAACCTGAAGGGTGTGAGATAATATCCCATGGAGGCTCATTTTGAAATAGATATCGCACATCTATCTTTTCATATACCTGTTGGCTATTGTTTGTATCTTTTTGGTGTATTTATTAATGGCTGTCAGAATCTAAAAGACCATATATTTCAAAGTTAGCATAACATTTATCAAGTATGACTAGCTAGAAAATATAAAGTAGATAATTCCTAATAGTAACTCAGACTATGAAATATTCAGTGTGATGTTGTTAATGTCTGTGCCTCCCTCAAGCATTTGTTGAAACTTAGTCACCAATGAAATAGTATTACAGTACGTGGCCTTTGAGACGTGAATAGATCTGGAGAGTTTTCATGAATGAGAATATGTCTGTGAAAAAGATACCCCCTAGGGCTACCTTTCTTCCTTCATCATGAGAGGACGTAGGTAGAAGCTATCATCTATAAACCAGGAAACACACCTTCACCAGACACTAAATTTGCCAGTGCTTTGATCTTGGAATTCCCAGCATCCAGAACTAGAATAAATACATTTCTGATGCCTGCAAATTACCACGGTTAGGGTATTTTGTTAAAGAACCCCAACAGATTGAGATACCTGGAAAATACATAACAGAATTCGGGCAGAAAATATTTAAATATAATTTCCAAGCATTTATGTGAGGCATAAAAGACATTTTAAACCAAGGTAATGTATAATGCTTCAGGGGAGAAAGCTCAGGATTGTAAAGATTTTACTAAAACAGTCTTGATGGTTGCACACAATTATTTTGAAAATATTATTTTATTCACAAAACAATTTAAGATTTTTAAAAAATTAAAACTTATTTTTATCTACTACAAAAACCAAAAAAATTACATGTTTACATAAAGTTTTGTTACATGTATGTATGGCGTAACGTTTGAATAAAATAAACATATCTATCTTCTCAAATACCTATAATTTTTTAATGTAATAAGTTCTAGTCAGAGTGAAACAAGAAGTCTTCAGGTATAATTGCATTGTAGTGTTACTATAGATACTGAATGTATACTGTATATAACAAAAAGCTAGAAAAGGGGATTTTGAATTTTTTTATTGTTTTCACCAAAATATTATTTTTCTCACTTGTTTAAAAAAAGCCACAGACAGATAAATAATAAATAAAACTCCCAGGAGGGTACTTGTATTATCCATTATCAAAGGCTATCATAAAGCTATAATAATTAAAAATAGCAAAAAATAGTACAGTACTGAATCTAAAAATAAAGTTTAGTCATTAAAATATAACAGATTTCTGTAAAAAGAGAACCTAGGACACATTAGCATTTATTAGATAATAAATGTAATATTTAAAATTAGCAAAAAAGAATAAATTATTCAAAAAAGGTTTAAAAATACTGATTAATCATTTGGAAAAAAATAGATCATTCATACCTTATAATGACATAAACTCTAGAAGGATTAAAGTGATAAAAATGGAAAGTTTGTATTAAATGGGTCTAGAGAAAAGTACAGATTAATAATATCTTACTCTCTCAGCATAGGACAACCTTTTCTAATACAAACAAATTGAAGAAACCATGGCTAAATACTCTTGAAACCTTTGACATCTTAGACTTTATGTTGAAAGTATAGCAAAACTAAGAAACAAATTTCAATCTAGGAAAACATCTGCAATGCATAAGAAAGACTATTTTAATACATGCCAAAAATTTTAAAAAATCAATAGGAAGTGGGCTATTAGAGTAGATAAGATCATGAATTGAAATTCACAGAAGTAAAGAAGTAAATAATAAAAAATATGAAAAATTACCTTTTTTAGTGAACAAATATAGTTAAAACAACAACGTTCACCAGTCTTTCTCCTTCAAATTTTCTGACCTTAAAGGATGACACTACAACAAAAATAACCACCCCACTAAAAAGTGGGCAAAGACCCTCGGTTGATCTTTGTACATACAAATGACTTACAATCTCATGGAAAGATGTGTGACATAGGTGGTCATTAGGGGACTAGAAATCAAAAGATACCACTTAAAACCTATTAGGATTAAAAAAAATTATTGGTGAAGATATCAGAACTTGGAAACTTTGTGCATTGCTGGTATGAGACTAAAATGGTAAACTTATTGTGGAAACTTGTATGGGAATTCTCAAAAAATTAAACAGAATTACTAGATAATCCAGTAAATTCTACTTCTAGTTATACAGTCAAAATAAATGAAAAGAATATGAATAGATATTTATATACTCATTTTATACCATCATTGCAACAAAATTATCTACGGGTACATGGGTAAACAAAATGTGGTACTTGTATACAGAAATATTGTTTAATCCTTAGAAGAAGGGATTTCTGACACATGGCATGCCTAGACGAACCTTCTGGACATTATATTGAGTGAAATAAGCCAGCCACAGCAGGCCATGTATTATATGGTTCTTCTCACATAAGTGTTGTGGTTTTGGGGTCTGGAGTGGCCCCCAAAAGCCTCATGTACCTAAGAATACGGCATACTGTTGGGAGGTGGGACCTGGCTGGAAGGGGCAAATGCTTGGGGTTTGACCTGAAGGGGTGTGTGCTGGTCCCTCAGACTTGGCTCTGTTCTGCTGTGCTGTGAGGATGTCTCTCTTTCTGGCTCCATTTTGCTCTTTTCCGACGCCCACAGTGAATGGACTGTGGCCTTCTAAAGCTATGTGCTAAAATAAGATTTTCCTCCCTTAATTTGTGGATGTAGGATACTCTGTTCCTGCAACCAAAAAGTAACATAATAAGGTACCTAGAGTTGTCAAGTTTATAAAGAAATAAAGTAGTAGAACTTCAGTGGTAAGAGAGTAGGGGCAGGGAGAATGTGGAAGTCGTGTAAAATGAGTTTAGTTGAAAATGAAAAGTTTTGGAGATGAATGCTGGTGAAGGCGGGACAGCTATGTGAATATCTTCTACACTTGGAAGATAGTTATGGTAAATTTCATCTGATGTATGTCTCACAACATCACAAAACAACACAGGGAGTTGAGTTTTAAGGACTACTATAAGCAGTAGAATCTAAAAAGAAGGGTATACACTAGAAATAAAATTTCCCTTGGAATTCATTGTCACAGACATGCCTTCTTGTAGGTTTGAGGCCCAAGTTGACACAATTAAAATTGGTCTAGGAACCCCTTAAGTGTAAGAGTGACACTATTTTTTCCTTGCCAGCTAGTGATAGAATGAGAACTTGACCAAAGCCAACGCTCTGAGTGGATGTACCGTTGGAAAACCTAATACTATTAACCTGCCCATTCTCTCCAAATGAATTTATAGCTTCAATGCAATTCACATCAAAGTCTTAGCTCATATTGCATTTTTGTGGAAAATGATCAGATGGTTTCAAAATTCATGAATAAATGCAAATAACTAAGAATAACTAAAACTTAGTTTTGATGAAGAAGAGCAAAGTTGTAGGGCTTATGCCACAATATATCAAGACTTTCAGAACAAAACACTATGGAATAAAGCCATTACATTTAAGCCATTGTGGAACAAGTACAGGGCATACTGCACAATATATCAAGACCTCTAGAGCAAAGCAATTGCATTTAGGCCATAGTAGAACAAGGATAAAGAGACCAGTGGAGCAGAACAGAAATCTTCACGTAGCCAAATTATTTATGGCAAAAGTGGTAGAAGACTCAAGACCAAATTTTGACTCCTACTCCATACCATAATGAAAATTTCAAATGAATTATAGATGTACTAGTGAAAGGAAAAAATCTTGGAGAAGGCCTTCATGACTCTGAGGTAGGCAAAAATTTTGTAATCAGGTTACATTAAGCAAATTCATAAAAGGGAGAGAGGACTCATACACAAGCTACATTAAATAAGGAATTTTTGTCAAGCTGAGAAAGGGAGGCCTCCCCCCCCCCCAAGATGCATGTATCTAAGTTCTTATATTCAGAATATATATGAAGAATTCCTACTAATGAATAGAAAAAATAACTCCACAAAAAATTACAGAACTTGAGAAAAGGAGAAATTAAATGCCAATAAATATACAAATAATCTGCTAAACTAAGTAGTCAATGAGGAAACACAGTTGAAAATTACATTGTGATATCAGTCATCATGTCTAAAATGAGAAAGTCAGACAAGACTAAGTGTTGATAGAACAAAGAACAGATTGAACTCCTCTTGTCATTCTGCCTATTTTTGTCTCTTTCTCTCTCATGCTAATGATCAAAAAGAGGGCCTTATGTATGCAAGATAAGTACTCTGGGCTACATACCCAACACCCCATTGAATTTTTATATAGCGCCAAAGGGGATACTAATTGGTGTAGCCATCTTGGAACCTTGACTGTAGCGATGGCGGGTGTATGTACACATTGTAACTTAGCAGTGCCACCTCCAGGCTCATGCTCAAGCATCTCATATGGCTCACAGAAGATATGTACCAGAATATTCACAGTAGCATTGCTTACATCGGCCTAAAGTAAGAAAAAGTCCAAGGGTCCCTCATTAGAAAGTGGATACGTCGTGTCCTATTCATGTAACAGACCTTTACAGAGCAATGAAAGTGAAAATAAATGCTGCTGCCTTCTGTGGCACGGGTGACCCTCACAGTGTAACACTGAATGGGGGCAGCCAGGCATGAAGTCCAGTGCACGTTTGATTCAAAAGTTAAAAAGAAGCAAAAATAGTTTATGGGGGTCTTGTTTCCTAGAAGTGAGCATGAGGAAAAAGTGACATTAGCATTCTATTTTGTGAGTTATCTGGTAGTTACACATAGATTAAAAGTTTGCTTTATTTGAAAATTTATTAAGCTTTGGTCTTAAAATATTTAGACTTTTGTTATATTTAAGTGCAAAGTTTAGTAGGAAATAAAAAATACCAAGCTGATAGAACTTATCTTGAGTCACTATGACAATGCAAATGAAATACCTTAAAAGCATTAGACCTGGTCATATAATTCATCATGAATCTAATAAGACATATATTCAATGTTTATGCACCAGGATGTCCATTCTAATATTGAATATTTTCTACTTTTACAAGCATGGACATTACTTAAAATAAGGGTGGGGTCAACCTTGTAAATCCAACAACTTCTAAGTAATGCTCAAAATTATTTGGTAAGGTGGAGGGCATCAAGCAGGTCACCTTCGCCAGAGCCACCCTTTGGATTGAAGTGAACATGCAGAGTCAAGAAGACAATGAATACACATGAGCCTTTTTAGTGCCTTGGTTGGAAAATAAAAACTGTGGTAGGAAGATATTACATCTTGCTTTCTTGAGCATCCTACAATCCTTAAAGTCTAGACCAATGTTTCCCAAAATTTGCTGCACAAGAAATCATCAAAGAAACTTGAAAAAATATTGAAGGCTGAGACAATCTTTCAGAGATTTTAATTTAGAACTAGCTATGTGTGGGGTTTGCTAGGTGATTTGAATGCAAAACTAGGATCCATTTTTAATCTTAAGTTCTCCTCTGGGTGGAAGTCAAATTTCTTATCACCTCATATGATGGGCATAGATTAGGTGCTTATTAAATAGCTGCTGACTGATGGATGCAGAAGCTGTTCTGGGAGATTCTTGGCATGTCTTTACACTTAAGGACTAGGTTGGGTGGTGGTCTGCTTTCTGATAGCACCTTTCAGAAGTGAGAGGGCACTTTGGTTCATGCCTCCGCGGGGGCAGTGAGTGGCTTGTAACACACTTTTAAAAATTAGTCTAGGGGATTAAAAATAGCCTACGTAAAAATCTTCTTGTGGTCAATAGCATAACTGAGGTACAAAGAAGAAAACTCTATCATACTATTGGAGTGTCAGTTGTGATTACTGAAATTATCCTAATAAGGGTGTTTGGAGTTGGCTAGATGTAGAAGTCTTGCAATTTGAATTAAAATATTAATAGCACTTTATGTTTATATATGTTTATAGAATATTAATTATTCTATGTGCTCTTAGGCTTTATTAAAAAATGCTGTTTGTAAATGTGCACCCAAATGGATATGTAGATGAGGAAACATCAAGCAGCTTGCCCATGGTCACAGAGGTGGCTTGTGGGTGAGAAAACATTCAAACTCATGGATTTGATCTCTAAGCCTATGTTCCTCCAATAGGATCTTGGGTCACATAAGTGATGGCGAAGAGCATTTACATCAAACTGTCACTTAGGCCCAGAAAACTGCTCTTGCCACGAATATGTGTATGACCTTTGACAAGTCACTGCCTAGTGAGAGAGAAGCTAAAATAATCACTGAAGCAACTGAGTAATCATGGAAGGCTATATACCTTTTGTGGGCCTGACGTAGGCTACAAGTCATTTCCCAAGTCAAAGCGCATGCACATACAATTGCGAATGCTGTTTCTGTTTATGCACAGATTTTCTGAAGACCATTCACAGACCTCTTGATTTAAAATATCTGGAACATAAGCTAATGGGAACATAGTTATGTTTACAGAAGAGCTCTTTTAGAGATGAAACTTGAAATATGAAAAAGTGAAATGATTTGCTGGCTGGAATCTGCTTTAGAATAATCCAGTGTGTGGAGAAAGGGTTGAGGGGTTGAGGTGGTCATAATTGGATATGTAAAAGAAAATACTTTCTGCAGTCATATCCATGAAAATGGAGTCTATGTTGATTCTTTATATTATTTTCTCTTCCTTTTCATATATTGAGGTTTTCCATACTAAAACAAACATATGAAATAAAAACCATCCATAATATTAAAAAAGTCCCTGGAGAAAATAATCTATAATATTTCCAAACATAATACTTTATGATTTAGCGTTTCAAAGAATCTGCAAAGTAAATGGACTTCTAGAAACTTTTTATGAACTCATTTTATACTCAGTGATAGTTTATGTACTTTCATAGATTTAAATATTTTATGCATATATTTGTATTTTACAGACTATGGACTAGCAGGTTTATGGTAGCCCCATTTTCCAGATGATACTGTGAAACTTCATTTAATGACTTCAGTAATATACTTAGGGAGAAAGAGGAGCAAAACCAAGAAAGATAGCAAAGAAGATAGACAAGAATTGGTCATTATTTCGTATGACAGTATAGCTCAATTTATTTCCCAAAATTTCTTAAGATATAGCTAGTGTTGTGAATGACTTTCACTAGCATGCATGATCCTTGGGACATCAAGGAAAGATGGGGGTGAGGTAAAATAGCCCCCAGGTACGAGAAACAAGCAAGGAAGTTGAAAGCCGGGTCTCCAGAGCCACACAGTGGGTCCTGGTCTCAGTTGCCAATCCACTAGCTGG
Source organism: Ctenodactylus gundi (assembly GCA_004027205.1). Lineage (NCBI taxonomy): Eukaryota > Metazoa > Chordata > Mammalia > Rodentia > Ctenodactylidae > Ctenodactylus > Ctenodactylus gundi. Next base: position 206,979 of record PVKB01002869.1, read on the forward strand.
GTAATCTTAAGTCGACCATCTAACCCTTCTAAGCTCCCATTTGCCCAATTCTAAAATAGGAATAATGGTAGTGTGTTCTATTCTGAAGATGGGGTTGTGTTTGAGGAATGTTCAGCACCCAGGGTGTTCTGTTAACTATGCAAATATAAAAAAGAAATGAAAATGATGTAAGATATAGATTGAAATGCTACGGGTGGTTGTCTCTGGCTTGTGAGTAGTTGATTTTTACTTTTCTTCAGTTAGGTTTGGACTTTCCAAATATCTACAAATACTTGTTAACTGTTAAAATCAAGAAAAAAGAAACTCTTAAGAAACAAATAACTTCAAACTCCTTGAGGAAACATAATGGCCAGAGAGGCCTCAACCATATTTGTTCTATGAGGAACTTCATAAAAAAAAGTTGTGTTTGTGATTGACAGATCGTAGTTGTAGTATGTTCATAGAGGGCAATGTGATGTTTCGCTATCTGCATACAATGCGGAATGATTAAACAAGTTAATTAGAGTACCCACCACCTCACTTACGAGATATTGCTCCTGGTGAGACATTTGAAATTTACTGTCATGCTTATCTTGAAATAGACATACTTTGCTAAACAGACCATTTCCAAGGAGAGTAAGTTGGAAAGTCTAGGACGGTTTTGTTGACATTTCCCTGCTAGATTCCCATCCTCATGGTGGAAGACCCTGGTGAATGCCAGCGAGCTTTACAACTTGGCCTTCCTGGTGCACAGTGACCCTTCCTGTTTCTATTTTGGGGGGTGGAGTAGACTGGGGAGGTGGGAGATTAGAGCCTTTCAAAAATATCATGAATTCTACGCCAGGAAAAATTCATCACCAGGGATACTATTTTGTATTCTATTTCCTAGGCTTCAGGGGTCCTTCTGTGGCTTATCTCCAGAGACAAAGATGACTAAGTCATGACAGCAAGTTTGGGAAATTATCAACACACCTCAGGTGTGTAGACCACTTTGAGAGAAACTGACTCATAAATTTGAAACCATAAGCCAGAAAAATCAGTGGATAATTATGGGCATTACATATGAGTTTGTGCTTTGCCAAATAATTTACATTAGGACATTTATAAATAGCAAAATCATACAGTGTTTCGGAACCATGCTGCTTTTTACCCAAATGCTAACACACCTACTGCAGAGCAACAGGCCCAACTCACAAAGTTTCCTGGCACTTTTACTCTTGCATGTAGCTACATTCATTTGCAGCATTCTAGATAGCTTTTGAAATGGTCACTGACCCATATCACTTCAGGACTGATGTTCAGTGGTGGACAGTGTGAAATGCCCTAAACTTCCTGATGGAAGTAGGTTCCATTGTGCATTGAGAAACCACTTGGTAGTGGATCATTTGAGGTGTGATAGATTCCCTTGCTTTATCTCAGAAAGAAAAAAAGTTGAATGCTGAGTCCTTAGAAAATACCAGGATGGAAAGCGGGTCATCTGGGATAGTCCTCAAAGCAATCCTGACCTGAGACAGCTTCTACCTTCATTTCTGATTGAATTGTACACCTGCCCCAGGTCAGAGAGCTGGTTCAACAGAAAAATAAGACAAGCAAAGATTTCTAATTCCAGTTTTAGATTACCGTCTTTGATGGTCACTTCAAGAGGCTAGGAAATGTCGCTCAACTCCCCAGGGCCACGTGGCTTGTGAGGTTGTACCTGCTGCTTTTGGCGGGGCTTCCAGGGGTCTGTGTGTGCAAGGAGCTACCTTTCCTTGTGCCACTTAATTTGTCCTCTAAGCTGCCATCCTCGCTTCCGCTGTCACTACATAATAACTGCTCACATCCCCCAAATGTCCGGGTTCTCCCAAAGAAATCTGTACCAAGAGCCAGGAGCCCTGTACTTACAAGAATCCATGTAACTACAAACTCCATCTTACGATTTTCACTCCCAGCTGGATTGCCATTTGGCATAGCACTATGAGCAGACGCATTTGATTTGATCCTTTTCCAGGATTTCCAAACATGTGCCTGGCACCCACGCGAGTTTCAAATGAAGTGTAACAGTGACAGGAGAAGTGCTATGGGATTGCTTTTGTGTATGTATTTTAGTGTGACTCTTATAAAGACAAGTGTAAGTTCTTAAGAGTACTAACTTACAAGAGGCACGCCAACTTTCTTGAGACTGTAGCACGTCCCTAGATTTTTTTTAAAAAATAAATCTTATTGGTATCTGAATATAGGAATAAGCCCTCCTAAGCAGAGGGTCTCTGAGACCCTCGGGGTAAGGAACCCCTTGTTCAGGCTTTTCTGGAGGAGTATCCCTCGGGCTCCCGGAGCCACGGAATACCTATGAGAGTCTGGTACACAGCGGGTTCAAAGCACGGAAACACCCAAGACCCCTCAGCCGCCCAGAAATCCCTCTGTGACCCTGGAGCCCACGTGAATTGCGAGTGCACCCAGGGTAGAGCCCAGTGCAAAGGCTCAGTTCTGAGTGGGCGAGAAGACCGGGTCCACAGGACGTGGTCCAGCAGCGCTACCAGCGGGTCCTGCGGGACTTTCGATCCTTAAGGGACTGCCGGCCTTGAGCCCTGGCCAAGCCAGCTACCTGTCTCAGCTCCGGCGCCGGCGGCAGATTGCAAGAGAAAAGGCGGACAGAGAGGGAGAGGAGTTGGTGTCCTGTTGGGGCAAGTGCGCGCGGTACCTTGGATTCCTGGCTGCCGGTGGATGCGGGAGAGGGCGGCTGCTCGGCTCTCGCCACCTCCGTGGGCAGCCCGTCCACGCCGTCTTCTCGGGCGCCCTTCGGAGGGATCATCGCGGCCACGCGGGAACGGTGGTGGGCTCCCGGAGGAACAGCGAGGCTCGCCTACTCGGACCGGCTCGCTCGGCTCCGCGTTCCGGGGACTCCCATCCTTCCGAGGCAAGGACTTGCCCTCCCTGCCCGGAGTCCTGCCCGCCTTCCGCGGGAGGGAGGCGGACAGCGCGCCCCGCCTGCTCCGCCCCGCGGCGCCCAGGCCACCTCGCTGGGGACGGCACAGTCGCGACTGCCACCCACCCGCGACGGCGGCGTGCGAGCCGGCTCGGGCTTGCCCGCCAGAGGAGGGGGACGGGAGAGGAGGCAGCTCCGGGGCGGGGCCGGTGGCCACGCACGGAGTAGCAGGGGCAGGCGGGGCAGGCGGGGGCGGGGGGCAGCGCCCACAAGCGCTCCGTGGGAGACTGGGCGCGCACCAGCACCTAGGTGGGGAAGTGAAAACTCAGATACCCGCCTTCCCCCTCACTGGAGAGAAAACCCAAGAGTGACATGGCCTGGCCGGGAAGGACCTCCTGCGAGGACTCCGTCATTCCTTACTGGGGAAATAGAGACTCGTAAGAGATGGGGTGAATGGACTTTTAGGGATTCCGGACAGTAGGAACCAGAGAGGGGTTCCCCTGCCCGGTTGGGGGCCGCCCGTTTCCCCATTCAGCCGAGTGTAAAAGCGGATGCTGTAATCAGTACAGGGACGCCTGCTTCTCATTTTGGTGTGTATTTATTGAGCTAAGGCCTTCACACATATTTAACCTCAAGTAATCCGCACAGCCACATGACAGGGTGATGTACCACCGCTTTCATTACGTAGGCAAGGGAACTGAAGTTTTAGTAATTGGCTTTAAGTCACTAATGTGTAAATCAGAGGACTGAAATTTGGATCCACATTGGTTAAAAATCCATGCATTTGGGGTTGGGAAGCCTTGGATCTAAGCAACCATGGCCTTAGCCCCAGGGACTTAGGGCTGCTCAGAGGCACAAACTCATCGGCAGACTTAGTGAAGATTTTAGAAACAGTGAGATAGGATCACTGGGTAAAAGTACATAGGGTTTAGTTTCTTTTGAAGTCACAAGCAGCGTATGCAGCAAATAGAAATACACCTAGAAATGTAAAAGCTCCTCCCCCAGCGATATAGAACTCCTTCCTTAATTTTCTAAGAACTGTGAGCCTGTAACTATGAATGTTTAGAAGACCAGGTTCGTAGGTGTGCAAGATATGCAATCGCTCCGGGCCCCATACTTGCTTTAATGCTCTAATGTTACCTTTACAGAATTCTTAAAAAAAATAAGTTGACAAGGATCTGTATTTTTCTCCTGCTGGCCCCTGTCGGTGATGTGGCTGGCCTTGCATTGTTGCCAGATCTCACATCCTTTGGACAGAACTGATGACTCTTTCCATCCCAGACCTGCGCTAGAAGAACCTGTGAGTCAGCCTTTCCCTTGGCATCTGGCTCTCCGAGTGTTCGGAATTCCCTGCTGTCCCTCAGCTGCGCGCTTGGTCAGGCCAGACTCGCTATTTCAAATGGCCACCGCCTTGTTCCCTCCTTAAAACACAATTCCTGGTTGCTGGTTCCTGCCAGCCTAATCCCAACAGTTAGCAAGCACACAATAACTGGAGCAGTGGGATCCACACATCTTACTTAAGCCTATATTCTGTATCTGATGTTGTGCTGTCAACTGGTATGGAGGGAGAAAATATAGATTAAATCTGTCCTGCTGGATATTTAGTCTGTTGAGGGACACGGAGTGTCGTTAAGTCTTTTCTGTCTCTCAGTCTCTCTCTCTCTCTCTCTGTTACACACACACACACACACACACACACACACACACACACTTTAAATACATTGCCATAAGCAAAAGTACAGGACTTCAGGCAGTGTGTCCAGATGTGAAACCTGACAGAAAGTAAATTTCTGATAGACGCACCAAGCCTTAGAAGAAATTATTCTTTGCTAGATTTGATTTTCTAAAGAATTAATGATGCCACCTGTATTTTAGGAAATGCTTGGCTCTCATTAACAAGTAAGACCCGATAGCATCAATTTAAATAGTGTTTCCTAGATCAGAGGTCCTCAACAATTTTGGCACCAGGAACTGTTTTTGTAGAATACAATGTATTTGTGGGCATGAGGTTGGAAGATGGGCAAAGGCTGGCATCAGCATCACCACCTCAGCATCATTTCAGATCATAAAACCCTGGATCCCTCACACGCACAGCTCCCAGTAGGGTCACTGCTCCTACGAATCGCATGCTGCCACTGATTTGACAGAAGGAGAAGCTCTGGTGGTCATGCAAGAAATGGGGAGAGGTTATAAATACAGATGAGGCTTAGCACCCCGGCCTGCTGCTCGCCTCCTGCTGTGTGTGGCTCAGTTCCTAAAAGGCCTTGGAGTGAAACCAGCCAGTGGCCTGAACTTCCCTAAATGAAAAAAAAAAAAAAAAATTGTGTGGTACTAAGGATTGAGCAGGCCGAGCACGTGATTTTCACTTTAACCCTCTTTTTTTTTTCCTTTTCTTTTTGGATGGAGTCTCACCACATAGCCCAGGTTGGACTCAAATTCCTGGGCCTGTGCTATTTTCCTGCTTCAGATTTCTGAGATTAAAGATCATATTGTCCCACCTTATGTGACAGTTTAAAAAAGCTACTGTCTCTCTCTTTATAACCTTAACCAGGTCTTGTGACAGAAATATTCAATCTTATAAGTAGTACTTTTCCTATATAACTGTGGACTTCTCAAACTGTATCAAGCTGTTGCTTTTGTGTGTGTGTGTGTAAATAGACCTCTTTCTATCACATCTTTTGTTATCTCACACATCTTGTTCTTCAAGACACATCTCCACGCATTTATTAGTTTTGAAATCTCCCATGACCCATTTATCTCATTCATATTTCCAAATCAATGCCATGTTGCTATGGTATCCTTTCCTAAGTAATCAACCGCAAAATTGTGTGTTCTTCCATTGGGCTAGAAGCTGAGCAAGGGCCGGGATAGCATCGTGTTCTTTTTGTTTCTTCAGCTCCAGCCCACAATGTTTGTTAACAAGATAGTTAAAAGAGGCTCCCCTTGTAGCTCTCAATGCTAAGATGATCTAGATATTAGTTATCTCAAATGTCTTCTACATACTGAATGGAGAAAGACTGGGCACTTCTACAAAACAGTGTGTTTTAAAATCAAACAAGCCCCATGATATTGGGGATTTTTGTCTTTATATTAAGAGAGGTTCTTAAGCTGATAGTCATGGTTGTCTGTGGATGTGGGACTCACTGACTAGCATAGATTTAAAGGGAATGATATGTAATTCATCTCTGGGAGCAGCCAAGAGACTAGACAGAAGGCTCCTTTGAGTCTGCTGGGATAGAACCACTGGCAGAAATGGAAGTAGGTATGTTTGAGACCTGGATCACAGCCATTTCTGCCCTTGGCCCTAGATGGTCATGTGTTCTTCCACATCCTGAGGTGATGAGCATGTTCTCATTTGTCACAAAAGCCAGATTTGAATCTGGTGTCAATGAGACATTGATATAAGGATGAAATGCCCAGAAGACAGCAGTTTCCATGTACTGGAGATCAGGCATGGTAGACACACAACGTGATTCCCAGCAGCACCCGATGAAGCACCGATGTCCCTGTGCAGAAGGATACCTGTTCTTGGCCATATGTAAATGCCCCTTACCTGAGCAGGAGTACCGTTACGACGTTTCGCACAAGACTGGAGGTCCTATATTAGAAACCGTTGCAAGGAAATGCTTGGCTTTCATTTTGGCTATGACTGTCAAGATAACCTCATTTCTATTACAGGCTGGTAAAGCCTGGGAGAAAGTTACAATCCAAGTCTTAGCTCTATAGCAGGGCCCTGCGATTTTTGTAGCTTCCCTTCATGGTTTCTTTAACTGGCTGCTGGATAAATATCAGGCTGGAAGAGGTACATGGTGACCAGAAATTTTCTCTACAAACTTGCGCTGGAACTCCCATCTCTGGTTCATTTACTTATTTATTAATTGGCAAAGAGAGCAAAACCCTCCTCGTGGTCACCTGGTCTTCTGCAGGAAACACTGCTGATGAGCAGGAGTGTGTCGTGCTGCTGTCTTCTGTCACTGCTCTGCTCATAGTTTGTAAGCAGACGCTGGATTTCCTTGTCTGGACCTTGGCTTTTCCCAGAACCACGTCGTTAAAAGTATTACTAAGACTACTTACTTAAAGCAGCCAATCTTATAAAGTGTGCAAAAAGGGATGTCAAGGAAAAGCAAAAAGGAAAAGAGTCAGGTTGTCTGGAGAATGGAGAACAGTCAAGGACCAAGGAGACAGGGATTCAAAGAGTCACAGTCTTCATGGACAGTGGCGTATATAAAAAAAGTTTGAGGTTTGGTAATTGGGTTGCTGCTAGGGATAGCTACCATGTATCTGCCTTCTCATTTATTACAGATGTTCTGTATCTGTTGTTTTGTAATAACTACAAAAATTAGCAGGATGAAAACAATTATCATGGGTCTACAGTGAACGTGGGAATGAAGACTTAAGTCTGATATATTATTCCCCTGGGCCAAATTCTGGCATTCTACTCTGGTGTCCACTAGACAACCTCAAGACTGATGTGTGACGAAAAGGCAGCAGGCATTAAAAGGAAGGAGCAATGTACTCTGAGAGCCACAGACACCCTGGAAGACAAAAAAAAAAGAGTTAAAGTAACAAAGTGTTGTACATTTCACTCTTATCTTTCAAGTAAATAAGTTATGCATGGTGATGTAGTCCTAAATTCCAGCACTCAGGGAGACTGAGATAGGAAGATCCCACGTTTGAGCCTATCCTGGGAAACTTGGCGACTTAGTAAGAACCTACCCCAGAATAAAAAATTTTAAAAAGGCTAGGGAGGTTACTCATAGCAAAGACTTTGGATTCAGTCCTCAGTGCCACAAAGACAAACAAAAAAACAACATAAGCAAGCAAATCCTAAGCAGAAGTATGCACTGAAGGAAATAGTCCACAAATTAAAACAGACCATATTTGCGAGGTACCATCTATCAGTTCCCCTCCAGCTGTTTTGCTGAATGCACCTGCTTTGTGGCTTAAAAGAAATGCTCTGCTCATGTTCTTACAGCTTACGATAACGACCCTTTCTATGGGCACTGATTAATGCTAAACTTCAGTCTTCATGACTGGTTTCTCCTCAGAATCAAAGCTGGAGGCTCTAATTTTCAGGACAGACAAGATCTACTTAAGTATTCTTAAATTGTCTTAAAGTATCAATTAATAATAAAATACAAGAACAACAGTGGATCACACTCAAAAGCACTGTTTGACTGTATTGGAGTTATTCTTGACATTCCCATAAGGGAGTATCATTCAATACTTTTGCTTCTGTAGTAAAGTACTTGTTTCTGGGCAACTTCTAGAGAAATTACGCTTATATACCTCACAATTTTGGAGGTTGATCATCCGTATGGCATGGTGCTTGCGTGGTGAGGGTCTCCTGATTGCATCATATCATGGCAAATGACATCCTAACAGGAACACATGCAAGATAAAGAAGAATCACCTAGTGACAGGAAACCAGATAGAAACTGGAGGCTAATGGAAGTCTCTTCAGAACTACTGTATATCTTTCTGGGGGCATCTCTGATGACTGAAGGGCTAATTTTATTCCTTATAGGTCTCTCCAGCTGTCACATTGCCACACTGAAGTCCAGGCTTCCCAGCACATCAAACTGTGGACTATTGTCTTATAGTTATTTGTTTCTTGGATTGAGATCCCATTTTTTTCTTTCAAATGAATAGAAGCCTGCTTCTTGATAGTTTAAATCTCTATGAAACAGAGATCAGCTTGAATCTTTATTCTACATTTAATGGGGAGGCTGTGGACCTAAAATTCAAATATCTCAGCTGTTCTTCTGCAAGAGCACATACAATTATAATTTCAGCCTCAATTGTCCTATGTCTAAAACAGGGTGATGCGCTCTCCTTCATAGGGTTTCTATCAGAACTTAATGCCTGGTCAAAGTAAGGTATGCTGTCATTATTATTGATACCATCACTAATTTTATCATTTGGGGAAATGTATTTGATTTGGGTTAGTTTATCAGAGCCAAATGCATTTATAGTATCAAAGTATATCTATTTTAAATCTCTAAAATTGCTCTTACATTCTATAGAAATTTAGAAGGAGTGAACACGTAAAATTTAATGGAAATGCGTGTAAAGTAAATCTGTCTTATGGATTTTGATCCTTTGGCCAGTAATTAACATTTTATGCTTCTCTGAGTTCAGAGTTATTAATAATTTAAGAGATCTATAATTCTACCCACTGTGATTGTTTAGCTCATGAGCAATGTCTGGCGTATTATCTTCCCCAACCTCAGTGCTTGCCGTTCTCTGCAGGAGAGTCCAATATTATTTTCTGTGGCTAATTCTCCTCATGTCTTGGACCTCTGTATCTGTCATCTGCAAATATTTTGGTATTTCTTTTCTTCTTTAATGTTCTCTAGAATGTAAGCCACGTACTGTCAGAGTCTTCACCTTTCTCTGTCTTCACCCTGTGTCCCTGTTGCTTAGGCAGACAGATAGTAGTTACTCTGAATATTTATCAAATTAATAGATTAATGAGTGGCAAGGTTTCATTGTTGGAGATAAAGTTGTAGATCTAATGCCAACTATTTTGTGGATGAACAGATTAAAATCTACCAGATTTAAATACTTACCCTAAGTCAGTTTATGCTTGGTACATGAACCAGTATGTATTTACTTCCTCATCAATCCCAATGGCCATTGCTCTACTCAGCTTTAGAATATGTAACCAAACTGCAAACTTCAAAGACTTTCCCATGTTTTCAAATTTCTTACGATACTTTACCAAGCATTTTAAACATTTTTTCCGAAGAAATAGATCTATTGCCATTAAAGAAATACAGAAAAAGAAAACTGAAGACATTAAAAATCATCTAAAATTATACCCCAATTAGTAATAATTGTTAACATTTTGGTAGATCTTTGGGAACCACATGCATCCATGGGCACATTTTCAATTGATATTTATTTGTGTTTACATGAAAATAATCTCGAGCAATTCAACATTGTAATCTCTTTTAGTTTGACAATATGTCGCAGAGTTTCGTGTCATATGGATGCCTGTATCATCTTTTAAAAAATGTCTCAGTGTATTCCACTGTTTAGATGCACCATAATTTATTTATGTAGAATCATTTATGCTTTTTGCTTGGAACTGCTAGAGAGCAATTAAAAACTCGTTATCTCTTTTCTACCGAAATGTCAATGTGGCAAGGTAAGCACCATTAGAGTGATCTTGTGTGTGAGATCCTCAGAAGCCAGCCAGGCTGTACAATGTCTTTCATGGGATTTGCTAAGTGGAGGGTGGAGACTCTAGCCTCTGTCTAAAGAGTGTAAACCCCAGGTCTCCATAACATATAAACAAACAGTAAAATTCAGAGTGATCATGGTTGTGTAAGAGTCCTGCACAGCATGGCTTGAGAGCATGTACAGGGAATAGACAAATTCTATCAGCTATAAAGGATGCTGAAGAAGGCTCAAGGAAATAGAACAGGTGACTGATTTTTCTGGAGAGGTTAAGGGAAGCAAAGGCTCACGCAGGAGGCGTAGTGTCAGTACAGAAATGGAGGCAAGGTATGCTTGTGCAGGCTTGTTCAACTCTGAGTCACCGATCACTGAAATGATGCCTGAGGGAGGGGGGAAAGAAATATCACAACTGAGGTAATACTTTAAAGAGAAGTTTTAAATTCTTTAAGCATGGCTCCTCATGAAACTTTGATCTTGGTTAGTCTTGGAAAACACCATTGGTTGTAACGAGTGCCAGAGGGCAGGGGGGAGAAGGTGTAAGAAACATCGCTGCAGGGTTAAGTGGGTCACAGGGTAAGAAAGGGCCAGAACTCAGAGTTCTGAGAATGACTTGTAGGATCTTCATTCCTGCAGCCAGACACAGAAAGCTCTGGTCTTCCTTGAGGTTGGCATGCGTTCTGTATAGAAAGCCCTAAAAGGTAAACACTCATAAAACTGGCACATTTACAACTTCCAAAGGTTTATGAATAATTAACTTAATCGTTATTTATCTTAAACATTTTCCCAGACGTGAGCAGTAGGACTGAGTTCCAAAGCAAAGAATAGGAATCCCAGGAGCCTCAGATAATAGCTGCTACTCCTTACCCATAAGGCTTCGCATTTACTTTGAAACGTGTTCCAAAGACTTAGAGAGTCGTGGTGGCAGCACATAAATCCCCCAAATTCCCACTATCACGTTTTTAAGGATGGAGGTTGGGTGGCCACTCCGTCTTCTGCCTTCTGTGACCCTGTCTGCTCCTGCCCTTGCTCGCTTGGCAACTGTGAGCCATCCATCAGGCGCGGGACAGCTGGCCTGGAAAAGATGACTCAGGCCTTAAGTCTTAAATACCAACTATCTTCCCTCTACGGCACGGGCAAACTTATCCCCATAAAGCCTCAACATAGGAAATATACATATATGTCTTCTGCCTTCATTGTTATAGACTTGAACAAAAATTGGAGATTTTTTTTCTCATAAGTAAATAATAATAGCAAATGTCAGTTAATACTGCCTTATCCAGCGCAAGGCAAGGTTGGAGTCGTTACGCAGGTAGGGATCTGAGGTGGCTGTGGGTTGCATCTGCGTTTCTTCCCTGAATCGTAAGCTACAAAAATGCTGAACTCTGCTAACTAAATGATCCAGGAAGCCCTGCTTGGGTGGCAGTTTTTTATTGCCTAGAACTACTGAGTTCCCTGCTTACCCTTCGAGCTGAGATAAACACCCAGATTTAAAATGAAAGCCCGTCTTATTTAACCATTTATTATATTTTCTCCAATCCCATTTATATAATGAGTCACCGTGTCCTGCATTTTCTATCTCTGAGAGGTTATGGAACAAGGAGCTAGCATCCAGCTGATGATAATTAAGACTATAACAAAATAAACTATGAGTGCCTAAAGGAATAAAATCCTTCTTTTTCCTCACTGACATACCAATCGCAGGTTTCTGAGCTTTGCTGCATGTCAGGAATATAGAGGGTACATGTATATTTCTTGGCCCAAAGGAAAATTCAGAAAAGCACAATCGGAGACAAATATTAGCCGTGAACGAGAAGAGAGGGATGGGGAAGCTGGAGGAAAATGGATACCTGTACCGAGAAGCACAATTTAGCAAACAAAGCAGTGAGAGGAAACTAGTTGTACTGCAGAAGGAGAAAAGAAAGGTCGTTCTTGGCATCTTCACGCTGATAAACATTCTCACCTATATTTTCTTGCGGTATGTTGTTATGAATATTTATTTTTAATTGTTATTACGTTGGAGATAGTGAAGGAATCCAGAAATAAGTTATTTATGGGGCTTTCATCAGTCCTTGCAAATTCCCTTACATTTTAATCAGTTTAATTAACTATCCTAAATTTGCCTCAATCCTCACTAAAATGTGTTCCTTTCCCCAACACCCACTGTAATGGTTTTAAAAAAATATACCTTAGACACACGTACACTAAAAAATATGTGGAGTTAATTTGTGTGTACAAGTGTTTTAAATTCCGCAAAACATATTGCACTGTGGCATATTTCCTCTTTCTAACTTATTTCAGGAAACTTAGTTTGAGTTTTTAAACTGTATGATAAGTAAATTATGCAAAGATTATTTAAAATAGATGGAGATCCATATTGTTGAATATATTCTCTTACATCGTGTATAGAATTCTGTTTATAATCGTGCCATGTTTTATTGATACCTACTCCATTATGTGATAATGATCTATTAGAGGATTTTGATGATTTAATTGTGCTGCCATGAGCACTCTTGACTTTTGGTGTTAACATCAAGCACAAGGTGAAAGTTCCAGTTATGTTCTCCGATACTGGCTAACTTTATCACGGTGGGTTCATCTGCATTTTGTTGATGGCTAATACAGCTCATCTTTTTGTCCTGTTATTATTGGTCATTCGGATGTTCTCCCAAACAGAATGAAAGACATGGACATAGAACGACACATGCTATGTGACACAAGGGCCATAGAGTTCAAAGCTCCCCTAGTGTCAGACATCATGGCACTGGTTATCTCTGGGGAGCAAAGACAGCTAGTATTTTGGATGACGCAGTGATCTTTCTGCGGTGCTGATCATCCTGGGGTACTGATCTTTCTAAGGTGCTGGTGGATCATTATTCCCTTTAGGTGGTGGCACCTCATCGATCTATAGAGTAGCAGTACATGAGCTTTTGTGAAGCTCTGTTTCAACAGAACATTTGTCTGAGTATTTGATGTGTACATAAACAACCCAAATACAGTGCTGTGACTTGTTTGTGAGCAGGTAGAGTGATAAATATTTTCCCCATTAGCGACTACTAAGACCCCTGGATGTTACAAATAAATCAGACATACCAAAACCCCCAAATGGTAGAGAGAAGAAAGCATATTGATTCAATCTGTCAGAGCCTAACAGATGATACTGTGGTAAATATCCTGGATTTTGTTTTGCCTTGTTTACCCAAGGCTTATAATTGAAGAAGCTTAAATCTCAAAAGTGACAATTGAAGTAGGCAAAAAAGAAAGCCTACTCTCATAAAAGGATCAAGAAATGCTTGACCTAGCCAGACAACAATATTTTAGAATGTAGCCACTCAAATCTAACTAAATATCGCAGAAAACTCCTTGGCTCCCTCCTGGACCATGCCAGTACAGACCGAATGGGAAGCCAGGATCTCTGCACTTTCCAGGATGCAAAGAAGTGCTTAGAAAATTAGGACCTTAATTCCTGTCAGTAAGTTGGTAATAAGCCGCAGCTATGATGCCAGCAGAGAGCATTTGGAGAATGAAACTTCCCTTCTCACCCTGCGGTACAGACCCCCTCCCCTGGGGAATCTGCACCAGATACTAATGGAGATAACAAAGTCGTACTTTTGCACTTTATGCAATAACAGTGCCAGGGAAAGCCAGCTAAAAGAAACTTTAAATAAGACTCAGAGCTTCTTGAAATAATATAGAGTGTCTAGTTTTCAGTAAAAGTTATACATTATATCAAGAAACTGTAACATAACAAGTGGAGTGCAAAGAATCAGTGGATAGACCCAACCGTTGAGATGACGGAGATGTTAAAAATGTTTGGGAAAGGTTCTAAGGAGGCAGGATAAGGCACCAGTGACCAATTGCAGAAACGTTTAAAAGAAATGAAAAAAATATGTATATATAGAACTCTTCAGAAGTAGGAAGTCTTAGCAAACACAGAAAGGAATTAAACAGAAAAATTTGAATAGAAAATATTAAAATTGAAATAAAAATCACTACGTGAATAGGCCCAGGAGCAGAAAGACGATGATAGAAGCAAGAATTTTTGAGCAGGGAATTGAAATTACCCAATCTGAGCAGCAGCAGAGAGAAAACTGATGGAAGAACAGATGGGCCCCAGGGACCAGTAGGTCTGTAACCAAGAAGATTAATATGGACATCATCAGAATCCTGGAATGTGATGAGCTAAAAAAGGACTGAAAATGGCTGAGAATTGACCAAACTTAGCAAAAGTCACAAGGCTACATATTTAAGAAGCTGGGAGAACTCCAAAAGGAGAAGTGCAGCAAGATCTATATCAAGATACTTTACAGTTAATTTTATAAAAAGTAAAGACAAAGGAAAATCTTGAGAGAAGCCAAAGAAAAATGATACCTTTGCCCATAGGAAAAAAATGAAAGTGGGATTTCTCATTAGAAATCATGGAAACCAAAAGAAAGTGGTTTATTTTTCAAGTGCTAAGAGAATAGACTTATCAACTCAAAGTCCTGTGTGCTCAATAAAAGTATCCTTTAGGAGAGAAGAAATCAGGCAGGACACACTCAAAAGAAGAAAAAAGAAGAGACTGTGGCACCAGATAAGGAAAGGAACTCTGGGGGTTGGAGGCATAGCTCAGTGGTTAAGTGTGTTTGTTTGACAAATGCAGGACCTGGGTTCAGTTCCCCAGCACCACATAGGTTGGATGTGGTGGCACATGACACATCTTAGAAAAAGATAAAGGAATGAGTAAAAAATAAAGGCCTGAACCACTGAGCCTGGCTCAAAAGAAAATTGAAAAAGAAAAGGAACTCTGGTACATGAAGAAAGAGAAATAAAACCCTCGGCAGGAAACATGCTGGGTAAATATAACAGGCTTTCATTCTCCTGTTGAGTTTCTTCTCTTACCGTTGTCATTTTTGGGGGAGAACTTTCACTGGATGTCGTTTATGATGATCTGGTGACACATAAAATCACTGTGCATCAAAATGAGGCATAAAAATGCTTCAGTTTCAAAATATTGACATTTAAATATGATCCGTAAAAAGTTAATAAATTTGACTTATCAAATTTTAAGAGATTGCTTTGTGAAAGATCCTATTAATAGAATAAAAATAAGCTACAGAAAATAGTTACAAAAGATTACCTGAAAAGTATGATCTTACAAAACTCAATCATAACAAAAGCAAATTATTCACTTACAACATGGACAAAAGAAATGAAGAGACATTTCACAGAAGCCTATATATATATATCTTAATATGTGGGAAAAAGCACATGAAAAAGTCAAATCATCCATCATTAGAGAAATGATGAGTAAAACAGCCAGAGAACTTCTATACAACTTATATAGTTGTTCTACTAAAAAAATAGTAACAATAGTCAGTGTTTAAGAAGTTAAAGAGAAACCAAATCACTCATGCATTGCTCTTGGCAATATGACATCATAATTATTCTGCATAACAGTACATTTCAGAGAAATGAAGATGTTTTATTACTACATCTATAGTTTATTTCTTATAGACTGGAACGTCCATCATGTAAGATTCAGCCACAAAAGGGAAGAAGTAAAAGCCAATTCCAAATTCATATACTGTATGAGTCCATGTATAACAAAATACTCTTAAAGTTATAAAATTATATAGATGAAGAACTAATTGATGGTTGGTAGGGTTAAAGACAGAACAGAGGCAGAGAGAATTGGAGTGCCCAGCAAGGAATGTCTCGCATCTCGACTGTGAAAATCAATATCCTGGCTGCAACAATACACTGTGGTTCTTCAAAATGGAGGAAGTGTATGAGATCTCTATTATTTCTTACAGCTATCTGTGAACATATAATTAAATACTCAAAATCAAGAATATAGTAAAAACATACAACCTGAGACAAACACCTGAGAGAGAACAGCTAATTTATGGATCAATATACCTATGAATCAAATAATAACATCTTTTTGATGATCATGTTTGGTTAGAAAAATGAAATCAAGGCAAGTTATGTATGTACTTTCACCCATTAACTCCATAAAATAAAACCAATGGCATTTATCTCCAGGGAGAGTAGGAAGAAATCCACTCTCACACTAATTGCCCCTAGCGTCTTAGAGAATTACGCGGTCCACTAGCCACTCAAATGAATAATTCAGATGTGTCTGCTAACTTACTCTTGGAGATTGATAACTCTCTACTTAGGAAGTGACTAGAGAGAGGGTAAGAGATTAATTATTGTTTTTCTCTGTAATATTTATATCCTTATAATATTTATAGACAATTTTTATATATTCGTACCACCTATAAAAGAATTGACCTGATACTGAATTATGCAAAATAAACATGATGAAAGAGAAAAAAGAAGAGGATTTATGATTTCATTTCTGACATGCAAAAACAAAACAAAACAAAAAACACTAGAATTCATT
>PVKB01002869.1:223535-243330 GCA_004027205.1 Ctenodactylus gundi
GGACATTTGTCCATGGGAAGATAGGTCTTACAAAACTCCAGGAAAAGACATAATCACATTTTTAAGTTGAGTGTCAGATTGCAGTTCTATACATTCCATTGGAAAATTGGCAGGTAATGACATATTGATATTGACTGAAAATGAAGCTGCAAATATCCTAAAATACTAATTGAAGATGTTGGAATCTGTTTTTAAGTTCCTGTAGCAAATCAAAAAGCAAGGCTACATTTTTGTTGTTGTTGTTGTTGTTTATAGGATCTTTTTAGCCAATGTGTGGAAATGAGTAAGAATGTCTACTTTGAGTTTGCCATAATTGTAGTTTCGTTTGGAGCCCCGTTATGATTTGAAACATTGTAAGTTAGATTTCACCTTGAAGACACCTGTTAACCCCACTTAAACAAGCTGTCAAATCTCCTAAATCTGTAAGTCAGTTTTCACCATCAAGTTCTGGCATAAATTTTGTGATATGACAAATGACTTGATATCACGTTGCAAATCACTGAATCTTTTCAAAATTTTTGCCTTGATTTAATCCTTTTACTTCCGGAAGTAAATGATGCTGCCAAAATCAGCATCCATGCTTTTAAGAGATTCCTGAAATTGTTTATTATTCATTCAGTTGGCCTTTATGAAACTCACAGCATTTATGACAATTTGCATGATACGGGCAATTTTTAACACTTTTGAAAGCATTTTTCCTAAGTATCTCTTACCATTGCTGACGCACTATCAGTAATGATATCAGATATGTTCACAAAGTACAAAGAAAAATACTGTAGCATTTTTTACTGCTTTAGATAAATATTTTGATTTTTTGTGTCTTTCAATGGCTCTAGCCATTTATTCAGTGACATTATATTTGTCCTCAATACCACTAATAAAATTGGCAAGTTGTGCAGTATCTGTGGGATCTGTGCTTTCTTCTATTGATAAACCATAAAATTTTCAGTTAGCTACTGCACTCTTCAAATCTCTTTTGACAGATTTTCTATTTTTTTTTAAATTTGCCTGGTGATAATCTAGCGAGATTAGTTGATTTTAGTAACATTCTTGTTTTTAAAATCAGAGCAAAGTACTTTTCCCATACTTTCTAAATATTGCTTAATAAACTCACAAGTAGCAAATGATTTTAAAGTTTTTGTTCTTAAATTTTCTACCACATATTTAGCTTTTACAATAAAGTCTATTTGAGTTGTAGCTTTAATTCTTTTCTTTTTTTTTTTTTAAGGAGGAAGACTTTTTTCAGTTTTGCTGCTTTGTCCTATGACACCTTCTTTGATAGGTGTCAAGTCCGGCACCATGTTTTTGCATACAGTGCCTTTTCAAACTATACTTTTGAGAAATGACACAAATTTCCTATGAATTAAGCAGAGTGCCTATTTGCCATGACATCTGTCTACATTTTATTAAACAATCCTTCATCAGTAATTTTTTTGGAGGGGTCTTGTTTCCTTTGAGACATTTGGGTCGGCATGTTGGGATTATAAAAAATAAGCAACTATATTTGCATTTATCATGAAAACTAGTAGAAATCAAAGTTTAATAATCAAAGTAAGCTGACATGTCTTCTAAATAATATTTGAACATTCATTGTTTACAAGGGTTGATTGAAAGATTATCAATAATCACTGCATTTCATTTGATAAGTAATGACAAGAACAGGAACCTCTGATGGTATCAATGCAACTGGATTTTGCACTGGAAGCAGCACATAGACATAGAACTGAAGCCACATGTCCACGCATGTAGCAAGGGCATAAGGTCACAGAAGTCCTCTGTCTAGTGCTGAATACAAACGTGAATTCTTTGTCACAATTCATTTTTATGTGACATTGCAACAAAATCTCTCACTCTTCATTTTATTAGTTATTTTTAATACTTCTTGGCTTCTTATGGCCAAACTCTTTGCAGTCATGACAATTACAGATGGTAGTTTCATATGGATGAAAGTAATGTGTTTTGATTATTCCATTCTGTTCCTTTTAGGCCCATAGAATTTGCACTTGAGAACTCAACAATTGAGTTATAAAAAACTGCAAAATAAAATCCTTATACTCTTTTAAGAAAACTTACTAACTTATGTTAAGCCACATTCAAAACCATCCTAGGCAATGTGTTCCAAGGGCTATGCATTTGACAGGCTTGCTCTAAAGGAAGCTTATTCAGTGCCATGTGATTTAGACAACTCCAGACATCTCTAGTTTTTCCCATCTCAGCTAAGGTGAAGGAAGAATTAGTAATGCCTAGAAAGTCCACATCTTGAGGTAATGACCCACTAACATATAGAATGTATTCTTTCTTCCTCTGTCTTACCACCTAACCAACAGGTTTTCAACAGAAAAATAAATGCAAAGTTCAGAATCAATTAGGGAAAGTTCATACAGTTACCTAAAACCAACAAGGGATACAGGAAAAATAAAAAGAAATGTGAAGACTCTAGCCAGGTACAACTACAGTAAAAATTAAATACAATGCAAATTCTAGTAATTAGATCATCACAAAAACTCACACTAAGAGACAAATGGAGTGACATGTCTGTAATGCCAGAAATCTGAGAGGCTGAAAAGCAGGAGGATCACAAATTCAAGTGTAGACTGCACAATGTAGTGACTTAGCAGATCCCTGTCTCAACATAAAAATTAAACAAAAAGAAGGGTGGGGATGTAGCTCAGTACAAAGATCCTGGGTTCAACCTCCAGTATTACAATTAAAATAAAAACTTCAAGCCAAGAACTGTTTGTTTTGGTTTCTGTTACCAGTATCATGTCAGATTTTCAACAATAGATTACTTGGCATTACTTAGAACCCCAGATAATTTTGATCAGAAGAGATCCTCCTCATAACACAACATATAAAATCATAATGACCCAACACACACACACATACACACAACAATCAAAAGCTGTAAGAGAAAAGCAGAAAGTTACATACAAAGACAAACCAATCAGAATTACTGTATACTTCTCAGCACAGATTTTAAAGCCCAGGAGATCACGGAGCAATGTCTCCTAAGTGCTAAGAGAGTAAGACTGCTGTATTCCCCTAAACCATCCTTCAAAATAGAGGGAGAAGTTAAAACTTTTCATGATGAGGAAAAACTAAAGAATTTCATGATCTCTAGACCGGCACTGCAAAAAGTACTTAAAAGGAATTCTAGACAGAGATAGGGAGGTCAACGGTACAAAAGACCTCAGAGAAAAGGAAACAATAGGAAGAAGAGAATGAATTAACAAGAATTCAAATCAATCAATCAACATTGAAGTTTCAAAATGATGACAGGATCCTGCAAATAGACCACTATAATAACACTGAATGTAAATGGTCTCAACTTGTCTATCAAAAGACGCAGACTGGTTGCTTGGATTGGAAAACAAAAGCCCACAATTCGCTGCTTGCAAGAAACACACCTTACCCCTAAAGGAGCACATAGATTCAAAATTAAAGGATGGAAATCAATATTCCATGCAACTGGACCACGAAAAAAGGCAGGGGTAGCTATACTAGTGTCAAACACAGCAGATTCCAAACCAAACCAAATCAGGAGAGACGAAGATGGACACTATATACTGGTTGATAAAAATATCCAACAAGAAGTCACAATTACCAATATGTATGTTCCCAACCTCAGGGTACCCAATTTTGTAAAGCAAAATCACTGGACTTGAAAGGCTATAAAGGGTTCAAATAAACATAGGAGAGGACTTAAATACCCCGCTATCACAGATTGATAAGCCATCTAGACAGAAAATAAATATTGTAGAGTTAAACCACTCCATGGGAAAATTGGACTCAGTGGATGTTTACAGAGTGTTCTATTCAATGTCAACTTAATATGCCTCCTTTCTCAGCAGCAGACGGGACATTTTCTAAAATAGACCATCTTATTAGGCCATAACAAAGGAATTAATAATTTTATGCCTATTTTCAGATCATTTGGGAATAAAATGGGAAGTAAACAGCAAAGGAAGCTACAGGAACCATTTAAATACATGGAGACTAAATAACTTACTACTGAACAAACAAAGAGTCCCAGAGGAGGTCAGGGAAGAAATCAAAAACTTCATAGAGCTCAATGGTAAAGGAGGCACATCACACCAGAACATATGGGACACAATGAAAGCAGTCTTAGAAGAGATATTCCTAGCATCCATGCACACATCAAATGATCAGAGCAATCCAAATAAGAAAATTAAATGGCAATAATCCAGTTCTCATTAGCCCTTCAAAAACTAAATACCTAGGTGTAAACCTAACTAAGGGAATGAAGGCATTCTGTAAAGAAAACTATTACGCTGAGGAAAGAAATTGAAGAGACTGCGGGTTCCAGGCATAAGGAGCAGCACAAATGTTCTGGGTTTCTTGACTGTTTAAATGCCATCCAGGCTGATCCAGGCCAGGAAGTTTCACTAAGTACTTAAGAGATGAAGGAGTAAGGACATAAAATGCGACAATGTTGTTTTGCATGAGAAAATTCTAGCTGAGTGACTGTCTGTATTTTTTATGATATTCGGAATAATGCCCGGACGCCTAGGTCTACTCTAATAATCCTGAGATGCCTTAAGAAATCTTTTTTCCCTATGATCTTCCTCTCTTTTCTTCTTTTGTTACTGCTTTCTTCTGGGAACTGTTTACACCCTTTGCATATGACATAGTCCTAGACGATTGGGGTTGGGAGAAAGCTAGATAGTTCATTCCGTGTGCTTTTTCATTTATTCATCATTGAGAAAATGGAGCAGGTCTTACCACACGGCAACCCCAGTCATTCCACGAGTGATGCCTCCCACCTTAAAATTCTCTTCTCAGTTTCTTACTGGTCTGTGCCCCAACTGTAAGAAATGATAAAAAGATGGGCTGTCACACTAACACCTTGAGAGGGAGAAAAATTAAGGAAGACTCTAGTTTGTGTGGGCCCTTTCAGAAACTCTCTTCCTTTTTAAAATTTTATTCTATTCTTTAATTTTTTCTTTTTCTACAAGACTCGCTCCTTTTCCATAGAATACAGCATCAGAGGTCACGCTCTTGTCTCTTGTGCACTCAAGTGCTTCACCTGCTGTGTCATCATCACACCCGCTCCCCAGAAAAATTCTTACAGGATCAGAAAGACCTACTGTGGAATGTTGAAGCACAAGGAGTCATTCCTTTTTAAAATGAAATCCTTTTAGAGAGAATGTATGTTACTTATAATTAATTTTTACACATCTTTGCCATGTTCAACACTGAGCACTGGAACAATCTTAGTTCTCAAACTGCGGAAATTAGACGAATTAGAGAAGAATTCTTGACAACGGACAGTGGCACACTCTGAAATCCGAAGTTGTTTGTGTCACAGTGTCTAAGAGAACAACACTAAAAACACAGCACACCAGAAACCCAGCAGCATTGCCTGGAGGTGATGTCAGAGGTTAGTTGGGGCTCTTCCTTTTCTTTTCTTTTTTCTTTCTGGAAAGAAACCTATTGAAAATAGGATTAATGTAAAAAAATGAGAGCTAAAAACAATACCACACAAAAATACTACAATTCCAAAATCTAATAGGTCACACGAAAAGGGAGAATATGTATTACATTACATGGGGAATATTTGACTAAAGCCACATAGGTATATATGGGAAAAAACCAGTCACCTTAGAATAGAAAGAAAATTTATAACCTTCACTCATTTAAAATTATGATTGTGCTATGAATTATCTTACAGTACTTATTGACATAGCTTTCCTGGTTGAAAGTCCACGTTAATAACCACAGCTGCACACTTTTGATTCATTGTAGAGTCCTATAAAATAATCCCAAAATGTCTTTCTTCTTACACAATGATAGATAGAATTCTTTTTTTTTGTCAGTGTTTTCCAGTCAATAATCTCTCATTCCCAAAACAGTCTGGACTACTGGATAAAAACAGAAATGACCAGTGGTTTGTATAGTTTTTCTTTTTCTAATCAGAACTGACACGACAACTGCAAGAGCCACCAGCACACTCTAAACTTCATACACTTAGTGTTCCACGATTAGTCACTGTGACGTCTCCATTAGTGGTAATTAGATGTGAGGCTGACTCATGGAAGGAACCACTTGCACACGTCACGCGAGACAGAGGCTGTGGCATTTTATATGTGTGTTTAAGCCCTTGCATTAACCACATGTCCTTTGTGTTCGTCCTCAAATCCAGCTGCGTTTTACCTTGCCAGTTGATTCTTCTTCAGACTTCCTTCCCCGATTCCATACCAGTCAGCCCCAGGCTATATATCTATGCATCTTTATTACCTGTATCTGTACTGTTGGAAGATGCTATTTGGTCACAGCCAGCTTGACCAGACATCCCTCCGTACTGCCGACCTCTGAATCCCATTTCAGTCACATAGAAAAGTCCCACAAGGGCAGAACACACCAGTAATAGCAGCAAAGCATGTGTTGAGTGCTGTTGGTGTGCTAGGACTCTCCGGTTCTTTGAGTTCTTCAAATAAACCTAAGAGATAATACTGTTATTCCATCTCATGACAGAGGATCTGGTGGCATCAAGAGATGGCACAAACCTGCCCAAGAGCACAAGGCTATAGTGTGCAGGCATCTGGACGGCAGAGTCACGTTCTTGTGTAGTACATGACCTCAAATGGAGCGGCGCCCTGCTAGGATTCAAAGTTTAAAATGCAAGAGGAGGAATTCAGATATCTTCTTATGCCTTCGGCACATTATCTTTCATTTACAGACGCATGTAATTAGAGCCTGTGGTATAAATTAATCCAAACCAATGGAAAGAACGGAAGTTACAAGCATAAACAAAATTCTCATAGAAAAGCTCCCTTGTTAATTGTCTTTGTGGCAAGCAGTTCGGTTTTTGTAGCTCTCACACTTGTTTTGTTATGATCATATTTCAGATGTAAATGGAGTTCAGATTGAAGATAAAATAATTCTCTTGTCTAGCAGGAAACAGTTACTTACAAATGCATTCTTGAAGGTCTTTTGATAGTTCTATTGTGAAGGATAAAATGTGACTTTGAACAAAAAATTTGCATTGAGCAAGGTTCTACCTTTGAGGAAAACATGAAGGATCAGGAGAAGTCCAGAACAAAAGTGTTTCTGCAGTATTTGCATACAAGTAATTGAAAAATGAAAAAAAATTCAAAATTTATTATATTATAGTTGTTGCTAGTTTAAATTTATGACTTCAGCTGGAAGATAAACACAAGTAGCTCTTAGATATTAATTTGAGTTACTCAAAAGAAATTAAATCTACACTATTGAAAAGGGACGATTCACATGTTTTCGTAATTGTGTTCCATTAGGACAGAATTTCAATTTTTAGAAATTTAATTCTGTTAGACGTGACATTCAAGATAGAGAAATGGAAAGAACTGAACCACTTAGCAGTTGTTTTCCCATAAGCCATTAGCAAACCCACGTGTCCTTCTAATGATCTTGGAGCTATTTGCCATACTCTGTCACAGGAGATGAGCTCAGGTTGTATTTATGCCGTTCAAGTAACAGAAAATTTAACATCTAAGACTGTGCTGTGTGGAACTATGGAGAGAATGACAAAGAAGGGAGAAAGGGAGACATAAAGAAAGTTTACATTTGTGAATTTAGTGGAAAAAAACCCAAAAGCATAGCATGTCACCGAATAGCATTTATCAATTTAAAAATCCATTAGCTGACGTGTGAAACATCCAGATAAACACCAGAACAAAAATCAAAACCCACCGCTTTCTTAAAACTCTTTTCCCAGGCTCTAGCCAGTAGAGTATGTAGCCGTCCATAGCGTTACCCTTGACCTCTGTCTTCACTAAATTCTGTGGATAAGAAAATATTCATAGCCACTAGGATAAAATATGCTTCCTGTAGGGTTCAGTGTGCTAGGCACTGTTCTAAGTGCTTTGTATTTGTTATTTATTTAATATTCTTAGCAGCCTAGGAGAAAACTGCTATTTTGTTTCTTCTTGTGACGGAGCAACTAACACGGCACACACTAGGCACAGAGGGTGAGTGAGCAGATCCTACCTTTTGAAAGGATAGAGCATATGTGGATTTTAGGAGACTTTTTGAAATCTACTAATCTATTTCCCTAACCTGATCTTACCATCACCCTAAAAACAAGTCTCTAGATGGTGTTCAAAAATGTCGTCCCACATTTTGATGAAAGATTTCAACTTCTATTTATTTTACAATTTCCTACTCTGACTTCCAACAAATCTGAGCTGTATGTGTGCATCTATGTTCTATGTAAACCTCAATGAAAGCATTCATTCCATTGTAATGAAACATTTATTGTAACATGGTGTTTGCTTTCTCAAGTCGAGCAGAGATTCTGCTAATTGTTATCTATAATCCTGATGTTTGGCCCAGTCTTTGGTTTAAAATTTGTGCTAAAAAATCATTAGTTGAGTCAAGTCAAGATGATTTCCCTACTTGAAATTAACTGAGTTTTCAGTCTTGGAGCCAATCATATTATGCTAATAATTTTATACAAAGTTAAAATGATTCTTGCTATCACATCCAATAAAATATCTTCAACTTCTTTGAACAGAGTAATGATAGACATTACTTTCATTTTTGGCCTTCAAATTACAAGAGAATGCTTGTAATTTTGCTATGCTTGTTCTTATTATACTTGTTAATGCTTGTTATTTTGACGTATTGGTATTTTATAATATCCGAAGTGCTGTTTTCTTGAGGGAAGGAAGTAGAATTAGAAACGCGGAGTAAGAAAGAGCTTGAGAGTTGAGTTCACATCAAATTTAAAAACACTGGAGCTAAGAGGTGGCTGGTTGAATTGTCCTTGAACACAGTGTGGGCACGCGCAGTGCAGGCAGGTGAGGAGGACGCATGCTGTTGCACTTACCTCCCGTTTGCTCCGGTGTTGTGCAAACTGTCCCAGATTGCTTTTCCTTTGGAAGCTGGATACTTCATGCTAGGTGGAGACGCAAATGAGACACAGTCAAAAAATACTCAGGTCACTGATTTAATTTGTTCTTTAATGCTTCCAATACCACTGCAAAGCTGGCAGAATGTTGCTCCTTCTGTTCCTCAGGTTAAATGCACCAGTAGTTATTTTGAGTTGCTCTATGCAAAGCACTCTTGTGTTCTGCGCAGGCCAGCTAGGAGGCTGTGGCTAGCTACCCAAGGGGAATGAATCTCCAAGCCAGGCTGCGTGGCACAGGTTTGGATCCACAGCGCTCTGGTTGGCTGAAGCGGGAGGATCGCCAGGTCCAGTTCAGTCTGGGCGACTTAGCAACTTGGTGAGAATTTGTCTCAAACAAATGAACAGACAAACAAACAAAAATTCAAAGCTAAAAAATGGACTGAGGATGTCGTTCACCATGAACGGCCTGGGTTTAATCTCCACCACTACGAAACAGAGCAGAACGGAACCACTCATATAGGAGCATTTGTTTCTCCCTCTTAAAAATGTTATAGATATAGATAGAGAGTTTTGGTAACTATAAACATAAATTCAAAGATAATTTGGTATGGCAAACAGAAGATGACAGTCTATTTTCTGCCCTACCTTTCTTTTTTTTTTTTTTTTTTCTTTTTCTGGTGAAATTTGGACCTTCGATGAAATATTCCTTACTATTCTTCCGGCACTATGATTCTGTTCCTGTTTTCTGATGTATGCACCCACTGACAACTACCTGCTTTGTTAACTATGTAGTTGAAAGTTTTAAGAATTCCAGAGAAATTCCGTATCAACATCCTGTGTGCTCCTTTTCCTTAGTGATGTAACTACATTTAAAGTGCTGTAGAAATTCAGTAGAGCTTTTTCTGTGTGGGTGCCTGAATAATGTTATTCATTCACTGAGCACATAAGTTAAATATTAGCATTGCTAAAATTATAGACACAATGACTAATGCCTAGACGAGGATATGTAAAATAGCTTAAATTCAAAAAATTAGTCACAAAGTCTACGAGTGAAACTAAAACTCATACAAGTATTTTGGCTTTTAATTTCTACTTTATGATCCTTGGAGACTAGTAGTTTTAGGTTTGTTTTTTTGGTAAGAACCATAGAATCATGATTATTAAATTCATTAGACTTTTTAAGCTTATTAATTAAAAACTATACTTGGCAAAATTGAATTACAGCAATAGAATATTAGGTATTAATATGATTTGTTAGGTAAGAATTTTCTTAATATACTAATAAGCACTTATTTTGTGCCTAGACATATGTTAGTTTCTTTTCTCAATATTCAATCCAGGTACTAAAAATTTCTTTTTAAAGTTGAGAAAATTGAGATTTAGTGAGTGATTTAAAAATCTCACTTAACTGACATCAAAGAACAAGTCAGTTCTTCACTGCTAACTGCTACAACATGAAAAAAAGAAACCTTAATTATACTGTCAGACTTTTATTTCTTTTAGGTATCTTCCTTCTTTCCCGCTTTCCTTCCCTCCTTACTGGTAACATAAATACAAACTCCATAATGTAAATGATAAGTACAGTACTAGCAAACACCCACGTACAAATGTATATACATGCCAGATTTTCAAAAACCCATTGGTCTATTGATGGGTATTTTGCCATCTTCCATGATTTAGCTAGTGTTAGTTGTGATGCTATAAGCATCGGTGTACTTGTAGCTCTGTTGTTATATGACGCTTTTTAACTATTTTGGAAAAAAAACACAGAAGAAGTATCACTGGGTCAACTAGAATTTCTATTTCCAGGTTTTTGAAGAAACTCCACAGTGGTTTTCATAGTGGTTGTACCAGTTTACAGTCCCACCAGCAATGTAAAAGGGTTCATTTTCCTCAGTATCCTCGCCATCATTTAAGGCTTTTTGAGTTCTTAACAGAAGCTATTTTCACTGGGATAAGACAGCATCTCAGTGTTGTTTCGATTTGCATTTCTCTAAAATTCTTCCGTCTTGTCAGTTTTCTCTTCACTTTGTTAATAGTTCCCTTTGCTGTGCAGAAGATTTTTAATTTGATATAATCCCATTTGCTGATTCCAGAGGTTATTTCTCCTGCATCAGGTGTTCTATTGAGAAAGGTTTTGCCAAAACTTTCATCTTCAAGAGTTTTAACTATTTTGTCCTCCAGGAGGTTCAGTGCTTCTCTTTTACTTTCTAGGTCTTTGACCCACTTTGATTTAGTTTCAGTACATAGTGATATGTCTGGGTCTAGGTTCATTCTTCTTCGTGGGGATAACTAGTTCTCCCAGTACAATTTAGTAAAGAGACTATTCCTTCTCCAGTGTAATTTTTTGGCTGTTTTGTCAAACATCAGATTTATGAGGGGATTGAGGTTGTCTCTGGATCCTCTGTCCTGTTCCACTGGTCAACATGTCTATTTTTATGACAGTATCTTACAGTTTTCATTATTGTTGCTTTGTAATATAATTATATCTGGAATTGTAATGCCACCTGCCTTTTTCTTATTTAGGATTTTTTGGGCTATTCTGGGTCTTTTGGTATCATGTACATTTTAGACTTGTTTTTCCAAGTTCTGGAAAAATGGCATTTTTGTAGGAATTGGATTGAATTTATATGTAAGTTTGGGCAATATAACCACGCCTATGGTATTAATTCTGCCTATCCAGGATCAGGGATGTCTTTAAATTTTCCAGTGTCCTACTTAAGTTTTTTTCTTGAGCATAATGCAGTTTTCATTGTACCAGTACTACATTTCCTTGGTTAGGGTTACTCTTAGGTATTTAATTTTTTATTGAGATATTGAGGTAGGTTGTTCTTCTTAGCTCTTTTTTTTTGGTGAGTTCACTGTTAATGTAGAGGAATTCTATTGATTTTTGTATTAATTTTATATCCTAAAACTTGGCTGAATTTATTAGTTCTAAGAATTTGTTTATTAGTTCTGCTCTTGGTACAGTTTTTGGTGTCTTCTCTGCAGAGAATCATGTCATCTGCAAATAAGAAGAGTTTGACTTCTACCTTTCTGACATTTATTATGTTTATTTTATTCTCTTGCCTGATTATTCTGGCTGGAGTCTTGAGTATTATATTGAATAGGAGTGGGGAGAGTGGACAGTCTTGTGTTCCTGATTTAGGGGACATGTTTTTAATCTTTTCTCACTTAATATAACGTTGGCCGCAAGTTTTTTAATAAATGACTTCTATTAGTTTAAGGTAAGATCCTTCAATACCTATTTTCTTCAGTTTTTTTTTAATCATGAATGGATGTTGGATTTTGTCAAAGGACTTTCTGTATCTATTACGATAACCTTGTGATTTTTTTTCTTGTTTTCATTTATGTGGTATATTATATCCATTGATTTTTATATGTTGAACCATCCTTGTATCCCTGGAATGAAGCCAACTTGTACGATCTTTTCAATAATTTGTTTAATTCTATTCACCAGTATCTTTTGAGGATCTTGGCCTCTATGTTCATTAAGGAGATTGGCCTATAGTTTAGTTTCCTTTTCTAGTTAAATCTCCGTCTAGTTTTGGTACCAGGGTAAGGCTAGCTTCCAGAAATGAGTTTGGCAATGTTCCATTTCTTACAATTTTATAGACCAGTTTGAGATGTATAAGTGATAGCTGTTTTATGATGTACTGGTGGCATTGTGCTGTGAATCCCTCTGGTCCTGGACCTTTCTTTGTAGGTAGGGACTTTATTACTGCCTCATTTTCCATCTTTGTTAGGGATCTATTCATATATTTAATTTATGTCTTCTTGATTTTGGTATCTTACATGTATCTAGAAATTGATCCATTTCTTTTCAATTCTCTAATTTGTTGGAGTATCTTTTCAAAGTAATTTCTTGTAATTATCTGAATTTTGGCAGTGTCTGTTGTAATTTCAACTTTTTCATTTCTGTTTGAATTGGTATGGGTTGTTTTGGTTATTTTTTAATTACATGAACTAAAGATTCAATAACACATTGAGATCATATGTCATTAGATGATGCATTATCTAGTATCATAATATCACTATGACATTGGTTATGGCCAATGAACACATTTGATGAAAAAACAGAAGAGGCAGAATTTATGCTTATAAAACTTACTGGTCTTATCATGTGCTGTATCATCCAGGAACTTGTTGGGAAATTAGCAAAGAAAAAAATCACTTATAAATTCAAGTACTATCCATGACTACTAATTATGCTATAAAGAGCTGGGGATATCTTGAATCATCACTCTCATAAATAGAATGAACAGGTCCAGGAACTATTTGAACAAGTATTTTATCTCACTATTTACAAAAATTCGTTTCCCACCATGTAAATTTAAGTTCCCTGGATTTGGAACTTCTAGAACTAAACAATTGTTTCCATTAGGGAACATTCTCATGGTTCTGATAATTGAAAACTAAAGTTACTTGGTCATTTTGATGTACTTATACTACTCAATTTGCATAGTGTCTGAAGACTGAGTATATTTCTATTGTGAATGTAAATAATGTTGCCATTGCATAGGGATAAGGACACAGTGAATTTTACCTTTGCAATACAAATTCCTATCCAATCACTGTGTTACCACTGAGAATTCCCTCATTCTGCAAAAGAGATAATCTGAGTGGATTAAGCAATCAATTCCTGCAGGTTTGAGCTATTGCCATTAAGAGGATGTCAATAGATGGCAAGGGGTACATGCAATGTATAGAGAAAAGGCCATCAAAACTTTGTTCATGTGTCCATCAGTTAATTTCTGTCATTTTGTCTACCATCTTTTTTTATTTTCTGAATTTACAGGAATTATGCTACACCAGAAAATCAAATGTAAGGCGTCAGAGAGGGTTATGAGAGTGGGCTCATAGCACAGTAACACAGCAGCTCATTCGAACTTATGTATTCAATCCAATAAATTTAATTTTTTAAAAAATATAAAACATTGGATATGTTGGGGAAGAAGGGTTGAGCTAGTGGACATGTCTATGTCTAATGGTCTTAAACTGACCTCTCAGAATGTATTTCCCACTTCTTTTCATCCTCTTCTCTCCTGAGGAGGCTGATGAGAAGACATTTGTTAACAGGCCACAAGCTAGAATGCCTGATAAAATATAGGGAACTCAGTTAACACTTAAAGCTCAGATAAACACTGCATATATTTTTTACTGTAAGTCCTAAAGTTTCATAGGATATACTCATGCTACAAATTTACTCACTGTGCGTCTGACACTCAGATGTACCTGTATGTCCTATATCTTTTGATCTAATAAATCTAAAAAGTCTACTTTCATTAAATCTGGTCTCTGGTGTAACTCTGTCACTTGGTATCTCCTGTAAATGACTAAAGGGATACGATAGAGTTAAAGTATTTATTTTTTTTCTGGCTTCCTTTGAGCAGGATCATCTTGGGCTGGCTTTGTTCCTTGCCAGAAGTCCACTGATCCTCTCAGACTCTCTCTATATGATACTCTCTTAGGTTCTTGGTGACAGTCTTCGTTGATCCTGCAGGCTTAGGGGTGGAAATACCCAATCATATCATCGGCCTTGTGTTACTTTACTCAATATGTTTTTTGAATCTTACCTACAGCTTTGAAAGTGATCTTTGTAAATTAATCGTCTGTTGTTTACCCTATTAATGGAAATCTGACAAGATATAAATCCATACCATTTCAAGAAATGAATTCTATTGCAAAATGAAAGATGAATAGAATTTAATCCCAAACTTTCTTATGTAGTCTGATGTCCTACTTTCTGTGTGAACCTATTGGACATTTTACATGTTCAGGGATAGGGTACTCTTTCCTAATGGAATTTATGATTTAGTAAATCCACTGAGAGAAAGAACCCTATCTTTTGCTCACCACTATGTCAACTGTTTCCAACTGTTTCATAACAGTTCTCATAATACTTCAAAGAAGGTGTTCTTAATTTGATAAAAAAGGAAATGAAGCTAAGATAGGTAAGTTGGAAATTTTAAGAGCCTTACCAAAAGTGTTTCTACCAAATCTGTAGATCTCATGAGGACTGCTTGCCAATCACTCTTCTACCAACTTTTGCAGAATACATACCATAAAACATGAACCATTCTCAGGACTCTCAATGTATTTAGTAATTTAATGTGCCACAGAAACTTGTAGGGTGGTACAGATATTAACATAATTTTACAGCTAAGAAAACAAGCACCGAAATTTCTGTAAATTTTTGTGGAGCAGGGTTTGAGTCCATTCAGACTGGCTGTGAAGCTGTCTGCTTGCTATGGAACACTGTGATATTTTACACTAACAGGAAGTTGTACTTAATTTTGAGGGCAGATCACAGTAAAAAGAAGAGATAATTCAAGTGACGTTGCTGTCTGGAGAAGTGGTCTGCACAATAGTGAGTCAGGGGTCTGCTGTTCTGTCAGGGGTATACTGAACAACCATGAATGCTGGTGGTTCCTGGAGTTGATCTGCATAGAAGACAGTTTTTCTCTGAGTCCAAAGAGAGCAGCAGCGGTGTGGAACTTATTCCCCTCTAGCCAATCAGTGTCTTGTGTGGAACACGTCATTGTCTCCAGCTCTTACAGGAAGTATCCACCTTCTATACTTACTTCTCAAAATCTAATTATTCCAGGTTTATGCCACCACCATCTTTGGACATCTAAACACTGTTGAAGTTTAGAAACTTTGAATTTTCCTCTAAATCACAGTTGCCCCATTCCTAATATAGAAAGCGCCCCCCACCCCCACACACACACCAGATACATGTGATGGTACAATTGAAGAAAGACCAGGTCTTTTTATGCAGTTTTTTATGTCAATTCAATAGAAGGGAGACTAGTCAATACTTAATCTTTTGCATCTGGTCCATCTCACTGAACATTATCAACACAAGGTGGACCCGTTTTCTTTCAAATGTTTTTATCTGTCTTTCTTTATGGCTGTACAGTATTCCAGTTTAGATAGATGCCACATCTTTATCCATTCCTCTGTTAATGGGCAAGTAGATAGTCTCCAGAATTTAGCTATTTTAAACTGTGCTGCTATAAACATGGATATGCATGTGTCTTACAGTTGCTGACTTCATTTCTTTGGGAACATGGCCAGTAGAGGTGTAGCTGGGTCAAAAAGACGTTAACATGAGAGAGAGGGTGAGAAGACCAGCAACTGGCTGCTAGAAAAAGGGGCAAATCACTGAGAGTTGGAGGAAGGGAAGGCACAGGGAAAAGGTAAAATGGGGGGGGGGGGTGGCCAACGTGGTGTAGACTGACACTGTCTCCCCAAGTTGTGTATTTTTGATGTGTTATTGAACCTGTAGCTCATGCATATTCAAAAAATGAAAAAATGAAATAAAAAGATGGGCTATGTGAAAAAAGGTTGTAAAAAGAGAGAGATAAAGATATTTTTTAAAATTAATAGTTCCATGGTTTGAGGCTCTCTTTAAAACTCATGCAGAAATGTAGTTGCCCTTGTTAGAGTATTGAGAAGTAGGAACTCTAAGAAGTGATTGTGTCAAGAAAGCTCTGCCTTAGTGGAAACACTAATGTCATCGCTGTGGGAGTGACTCAAGTGTAACAAGGGGGCGTTTGTTTCACATGTGGCCCCGTCTTGGAACCCTGCCTCAGCTTTTCATGAGCGTTTGCCTTTTCTTCTGTGTCGTGAAGCAAGAAGAAACCTATGGCCAGAAGCAGCCTCTCAGTGTTGGACTCCCCCAGTTCTAGAACCGTAAGCTAAACAGGTGTCTATTGTGCATAAATTACTCAGCCTGAAGCATTCTGTTACAGCAGCAGAAAATAGACCAAGACCAATAGTGTTCTTATTTTCAAATGGCACAGTTGTCTCCCTGGAAAGCAAAAGAAACTAACTTAACACCTGTCAGAACTCATTAGAGTCAACTGGCTGGTGAGTTAGAACATTCTCAATAGGTTTCTACCTATAATAAATGAGAAATGTAATGCAAAGAGTGCCATTCATGCAGCGAGAATAACTTAAAGTATGTTTTATAGGATTATATAGATTTTATATACAATGAATGAAGTGAAACAAAACAGCAAAAATTATCGTGTGCCTTATACACATAGAAGGCACTTAGTTGGTAACCGGTGAATTTAGTACATGGAGAAAAAAGGTGGAGACTTTTTTCCCCACCATTCTTATTTATATATGCGATACATAATGTTTATAATAAAATTGAGTATTTTGTTCACACATATATCACATCAACTTGACAATGCCTTCCCATTTTTGCCCTTCCCACACCCTTCTTATGACGCCTAATTTCCACTATCACACCCATTTGGTTCTTTAGAATGCCTGTATTTAATCTTAGGTGCCTGACTCATTTCACTCAAATGATTTAAGTGAAAGGTACAGATTTTAATGATAACAGCTCTCTTGTCTCTGGATGGGAAGATATATTACTAGAATAATGATCATTTTTATTTTCTGTACTCCAATGCGTAATGTAAGTTTGAATCTAAACAAGTCAACTCTCTCTCTCTTGAGTTTTCCTTTCTTCATCTATAAAATGTTGTCATCCCACGAGGTTGTCAAAATGACCAAATAATACAGTTGTCTTTGGACATTCTTTTTACAAGATGACATTTTGCACAAGCACGTTGTTAATAGAAGTTGAACCTGTCAGTAGTGTTACACCTCAGAAGAGGGATATGTAGCCAGGGCCAATGCTGAGAACTTATTATTATGGATGAGGCCCACATCACACATACTTTATGCTCAGATATGGCCTCATGAGTGACTACTGCAGAGCACCCTGCTACTGACTCATCACTCAAAAGTCCTTTAAAAGGGAACTGGGATCCCATAAAGGCACTGGGTTCGGTAAAAAGCCTTGAGGAATATAATTGTATAGGGAGCAATTTTTAACTTTGACATAGGAGATAAAATAGAAGAATTCGATATCTCTGTGCAGTGTATCTGGTGAGAATTTACAGTGCACCTAAACTATGCTAGCTATACCACCTACTTCCAACCTCAAACTCTGAGATTATTGGAGTGAGCACTTAAGAGTCTGTTGTGGAAAAGCAGTAATCCTTGGGGGAAAATGGAGCCTGTCAAATGTAGGAGTGGTCCAAATTAGTCTCAAAGCTTGGAGCTGATAATGTAAATTGCCTTGGTAGGACCACCTAAAGGGAGCTTTCTTTGGAAAGTTTATTTTTAGCTCAGAGCCCTAGAACAACAAAGACCCAGCAGAAGGTCCGCTCCTGCCTGACAAATGACGAAATGCACACGCCCTCAGGGGGGTTTCTTTGCCTCGCTCCTAGGGATTAAGGAAGAGGCTGAATAATAAGGTAGATGCCAGGAAAAGACTGCATAGCCTCAACTTCTGACACTGTTTCTTAATTGCGGTGGCAGATTTCTCTATTTTAAGGTATTGAAAGGAGTAGGAACTTAGGTAAAGTACCTTGTGAGTACAGCACGCCCATCCACTGGCATTTGTCAGCTGCTTCTCTTTGATCCTCAGCTATGTTCCTCACCAGCAGATGAAGGACCATTGCTCTTTTCTTTGGCTAGTTATGTTTCCCCAGCTCCTTTACCTTCCCAGTGCCACTATTTTTGCTCCCTTCTTAAAGGAAAGAAAGAAAATGCTGGGAAGGAAAAAAAAATATATAGGGCACCATCTCTTGTCTGGATTATTAAAATCAGTGCCCAGATGG
The DNA here is from genome assembly GCA_004027205.1 of Ctenodactylus gundi. Lineage (NCBI taxonomy): Eukaryota > Metazoa > Chordata > Mammalia > Rodentia > Ctenodactylidae > Ctenodactylus > Ctenodactylus gundi. The sequence continues at coordinate 242,037 of PVKB01002869.1, forward strand.
GTTTTCTGTCCCTGGTCCTGCTCATTCTTTTGAAAACTGCCAGAGGGATATTTCCAAAACAAACTGTGACTCCCTTGAAAGTCTATGAGCTCTTCAAAGAAAACAGTCATCTTTGTGTTCTTGGCTCTAGACCCATGCCTGCCATATAGTAGATGCTGAACAAATGTTGGCTTAATTTGGATGGACCTGAAGGCCTGTCAGTCATTAGCATGCTTCCCGCTAACCTTACGTGGAGGTCTGTGTGTAAGTCAACTCTCAGCTCCCCCTAAATTTCCACAGGCTATGACTTCATAGGTCATAAAACACTGTACTCTTCAAGTGATTCCTTGGCAAGGACTTAAGTTACTTAATAAGATGTATGATCTGTGAAAAAAAGCAAGTTAGAAAAACAGCCGCATTCTGCATAGTAGCCATCTACTCACCTGTAGAGGCTCTAATAAAAAATCTATTTGCCAAAGATGCGACTTACAGGTTGCTCTTTGAGATTGCTTATATCAGGTGTTTGAAAACCAACAAAATAACAATTCTACAATATCAATAAAGTATTACTGAGAGCCCACTTTCCAGGATATGTCATAAAAATGCGTACACCGGCCTTGACTTTGTTAACTGGATATTTTGCATATGATATATGCATTGGGTTTTGTGACTGAGAAGTGTCAGGGGCTGTTGAAATACATACTTAATAGGAAGTGAAGGGCTTTGTGGCAGATTTTCTCTTTTCTAAATCCAATTTTATTTTCTTTCTGGGATTGCAGGTAGACTACATTTCCCAGTCTCCCTTGCATTTTGGCACGGCCATATGGCTGATACTTAATTGATGCGATGTGAGGAGGTGTGATATGCACCAATTCCATGTTTGGCTCAAGACCTTCCATATACAACCCTTCACATATTGTCTTGGCTTAACTGACTAGGATAGAGTTAATCATAATGGAATTAAAAACCACATAATTTGTCTGCAGCCAGCAGCAGTGCTGTAGGGGTGGGGCCACCCAAGCCTTTTGCAATTTGTATCTCACCACAGCTTGCACAGGGTGCTGGGTACAGAGCTATCAAATTCAGAGAACCTCAAGATTTGGTTCTTGTCTTGCTGGATCTCATCCTGTTTTGATCTGATTGCTTTCTATCCTCCTATGTTTCCTTTGTGGAATGCCAATATTTGCCCTGTACTATCGTATATTGGAAGTGCCTAACTTTTTGACTTTTTTAGGAGATTGTAGCTGAGAGTTTGCCTTGTATCTTGGCAGCGGGTTTGAACTTGGACTTTTTAACAGCACTAAAACTATAAAAA
>PVKB01002870.1:0-243450 GCA_004027205.1 Ctenodactylus gundi
TGAGGCCAGCAGCACAAGGCAGCATAGAGTAGCTGGGAACAGCTTCCCCGGAACTAGGCCTGACCCCTGAGGCCGGCAGCACAAGGCAGCATGGAGTAGCTGGGAACAGCTTCCTCGGGACTAGGCCTGACCCCTGAGGCCAGCAGCACAAGGCAGCATGGAGTAGCTGGGAGCAGCTTCCCAGGAACTAGGCCTGACCCCTGGCCGGCAGCACAAGGCAGCATAGAGTAGCTGGGAACAGCTTCCCCGGAACTAGGCCTGACCCCTGAGGCCAGCAGCACAAGGCAGCATGGAGTAGCTGGGAACAGCTTTCCCGGGACTAGGCCTGACCCCTGAGGCCAGCAGCGGCCTTGTCTAAAGTTGAGATTAGAGGGCTGGGGGGGGGGGGGCAGGGAAAAAAAGGGGTGGGGACCTCCAGGGAAGAGGGACCCCAATAGAACCAGAATCTTAGCCAAGGTTCTTCTAGGAAAGAACCAACAGGATCCACACAGATTCAGGAGATTTACTATAGGAACTGGCTCACACGGTCCCAGAGGCTGCGGCTACAGACCTGAAGACCCAGGGAGGCAGGAGTGTGATTCAGGCTGAGCATGCCAGAGAGGGTGGACAACAGATCTGCCCTTCCTCTATCCCTTCTTCAGTTATGGGCCTTCGTGGATTGGACCGGTCCTGTCCACACTGTGAGGGCGGGTCTTCCTCCTCAGTCCCCAGACTCAAATGCCCACCTACAGACCTCACCATTCTCACACACTCAGAAGTAACACATGGCAATCTCTGTCTCTGTAGGCTAAGGAAAGCCCACAGAAGGCTGAAGATATAGATTGTACCCCGAAGATCTGATATCGAGGTCAGACCGGTCAAGGATGAGGCTGAGGTCAGGTAGATCAGCAGCCTGTGAATGCCCAGGGCCCAAATTAGTTCAGTCACTCTAGGCAGAAGCTGGGGATGCTGGGAGATGGGAAGGGGGAGAATCCCAGCCTATGCTAAGCAAGCAGGAAAGTGAACTGAATGTTTAAGTTAGAGCCTCAGAAACATGAAAACACAGGGACAAAAACGTACAGCAGGGAAAATGTCACTCACAGCTGGAAACAGGGACTAGAAAGCCAAGGAGAGTAAGTGATGTTGAGAAAACTAATTGTCTGCATGAATGATATAAATGAATCAATAAGGATCTGCAATGCTGTCACAAGCATCCACGTGCCTGGGGAAACTGAGCAGGCTTGTGGAGCTGCCGCCTGGTGCGGGGCGTCCTGATCTCCTCAGACCTGGAGTCATTCATCAGGCAAAAGGTATCCATTCCACCAGGCAAAATTACTCCCCATTAAACCCATGTTGAAGAGGAAATTACATTTAAAATAGTGAAACACTTAGGACTTTGAGATCAGAAAATATTCTTAGGTATAACAAATACAAAGAAAGCAGCAATCATAGAAATGACTGATAAATATGACTATGCTACTTTCAAAATTACAAATGGACAACAGAAAGAAACTCTAAAGACAAGCCATAACTAGGGAGAAGAGATGTATGACCTATAAAACTAACAAGGCTTGGGAGTCCACTGTGTGCTGACCTCTCGCATGGACTCAGCAGGGGAGGGGCCGGGACAGATCTGGGCCCGAGCATCAGCAAAGGAGCCCGACATGTGGAAGGCCTTCTTGCTCAATCCACAACACACAGACTGGCAAAGCGGGGAAACTGCTGTGTAGCCACTCAATTTAGGAAATGTAAAATCCTCATGCAGGTGTATTCTAGAAAATGCAAAAGAACCTCTAGAAGGCAGATCAGGGGAGACTGTGGATGGGGTGGGAGCAGAAGCGAGAGAGGCTCTGAGGGCTCAGGAAGCTTGGGGAATGGATAAAGCCATGCTAGGTGATCACTCAGGACAAAGAGTTTTAGGTTATTGTAACTATGAGTAATTTTATCTCGATAAAGCCGTAAAGCAGACTTCCTCTCCATTCCCAATCCTTGCATACTCAGAAATAATGCATTACCAGCTGTCTGTATCTGGGTGCCCCTTAGCCCAGTATAGTGGACACATACTATTAGACTTCACTAGAGTAGAGAGGGAGAGCAAACGCTGCAGGCTGGAGGGATAGACTGTGCCCTGAGGAGAGCCGTCAAGTTCGGCTAGTCCAGGGTAAGGCTGAGGTCAGGTAGGCAGAGCAGCATGTGCACACTGGGGCCCCGTGGGCAGCCTGGGTGATGCTATGCTGTCTACAGCAAACCAGCAGAGCCTCTGAGTGGGGAGGCCGAGCAGAGCCCTGGTGAGTGGGACGAGGTGGCAAGCCAAGCAAAATTCCACACGACCCGCAGATGGGGTCTTGCCCACCTGAGCGGGGAGTCCAGGGCTTTGAGACTGAGACAGTTCCCTCAGGGAAGCTGAGCGCCAGCGGTGGTGCCTGTGGGAGGTGAAGCTCTGCAGCATTTGAAATGAACAACAGATCAAGGGCTTCAACCCAACACAACTGGAAAAAAAAAGGTATAAATGCACAGAACATACAAGATGTTTTAGAAGCACACAAACTGCGAGACCTTTTTGTGTTCAGTCCCTGCTGAGATCCGTGACGTCCACTGTACTCGTTGCAATATGAATAATTTGAAGTTGAAAATGCTTTTGACTAATCTAGAGGTAAGTTCTGGTCTAGAAACCGAGCTGGTTGCTGTGGAAGGAACCTGAACAACTTGGCGTTTATCTTTGCTATCTGAAATCGTTGTGGCCAGATGACATGGGCTGAATATTTTGTTCTAGCAGCCTGAATGGACTGAGGCATGCATAAAGGTTCAGAGCTTGGCTAGGTTTCTTTCTCCTTAAGAAAGGATGGGCAAGGGACTGGCATAAGCAAATGAGTGCTGGGCTTGTGGGGCTTGTCCCTGGGGAGTGGAAAATCTGTCCAGAGTTCGGGGAAGGCTATGGCAGGTGACAGCAATGGTGCACGGCCTCGTGTCAAGAAGGGGGCTCCAAGGGGCTCAGGGGGCAGGTGGTCAGCCACAGAGACTGTGAATGTGCCACACCTGAAAACTTTCCACAACTGGGCCCTAGCATCAGTCAGACAGCAGCTCACGGGCCCAAGGGCTCTCATCTCGGCTGGTTCAACAGACTCAGAGCTAAGAATCAGGGTGCTATAAGACCCCACACCGCAGAGACACAGGTCACTACTGGACTATGGCCTTAGAAGGATGAGACTGCCAGAGCAGATGAGCAGTGAGCAGGAGGTGAGCAGAGAGTGACCATGCTCCTCCTCCCATCCGTGTGTTCCTGGGAAGTTCTAATGCTGCCGCTGATCTGACAAGAGAAGAGGCCTCAGGCCCCGCTCCCCTTGCTGCTGCAGCCAATTCAAAGCCACCCTCCCAAAACCTATTGCGTAACAAGTACCACGCCCCCGCATGACCCCATCCTTAGGAGAGGGATCTTCAAGCAAACTGGTCCCAGGCATCAAAAGGTTGTGGTCCACTGTGTAGTGTGCAGGAGTATGGTGATGTGACTGAACATGCTTCATAGCCCTCTGCAGTCACAAGCATGAGCATTAAATGTGACTTCGGGCACTTGGAAATGTACATATAGGCAAGGGGGCCTCCAAGTCATGGGATCAATATTGTAACAGATGACAAGGAGTTACAGCTACAAGCTCTTTTCATTTTTCAGATTATTTCTAGCATTTCAGAAAAGTTGACCTGTTAAAAAACATTGACATTTTTAAAGCAATCTGATAAAGGTTTAATTTAGGGAGTCAATATTTACACATAAAATGTTTGGATCAATTTTAAAATGGTGTATTTGCACATTTAGCAAATCACGCTTGATAGAAAGTCTTGATCATTGAGAGTTAATGAAAGCACAAGCCATGGAAAATTTTTCTACCCAGCATTCTGGAAAAAAAAAAAAAAACAGAAGGGTAAGTGTGAAAGTCGATCCTGCTCCTGTGTAGAGGAAACAGAGAAGGCAGGAGCAAAGGGGCCAACTGGTTTCCTGTGTGAGTCTGCAGTGGACTGGGGTGGGTGTTCACTCAGCAAGAGCCTCATTAGAGGCCTTGTGACCCTTCCAGAACATGACCTCAGGTCTCACCTCCTACGCTTGTTGGGGACTTCAGGAGCTGGTGCAATCGATCAGCCTTCATTTGGAAACCAGCGTGCATGCTCATACAACAACTCAAATTTGGTCTGTGGTCAGATTTCAGAATCAAAGATGTAGGGTTCATTTGGACCCGAGCTTGTGAACATTTTAATTTGACACTTCTAAAGCCTCAGGGCACCTAATAAACCTTCAGATCTCTGTGTCGGAGCGGTGATGCTTAAGGGGAATAATGCTCTTACCACTTGCATATGAGAAAGGCAGTGCAGAGCTCCAGCCATTGCATCCAGAAACATCCCGTGAAGGATTGGGGCCTCTGCTCCACCAGCGGAGCTTGTGCCTCGTCGTGGGTTTTATCCAACTCCTGCCATCACCTCTCAGGGCTCTCAAGTCACAGCTGCAAACAGCAGGACACCAACAGCCACCTGAAGTCATTATCCATTGATGTTTCAGGGGCTTCTTCTAAGGTAAAAAAGTGCTGATTTAACTAGACCACATGGTGTATTCGCACATTTAGCAAATCATGCTTGTTTGAGCCATGGACCGGAAGAATATGGCCATCTGTCACACTAAAGAATTCCATCTTAAATTCAGATGCCAGAAGTTATGATTTGTGGCTAGACTGAACACAAGCTTGGAATAATGTGTCCCTTGAAAGGGATAAATCATCCAAGAAAGCATTTTTTCCAGTTAGGCTTCCTGAAGCTAATTCAGTGAGTTCTGCACAGTGTAGTTACAGCTCCTCTGTCACAATGAAGCCAGGTAAGAGGACAACACTAAGGAGCATAGACTCTTTCTGAAGTGAACCAGCCACGGCTCGTCTGTGGAAATGTCTCAGAAGAGCTCACAGAAAATCTCTTGGGTGACATTTTCAACGTTGTCAAATTTGCTTTTTAAAATCAACTTCAGACCTTCAGAACTGGCTCAATTTGGGCTTTCAACTCTTCATTTAAAAAAATGAAAATCTGTGTCTAACACGGTGATGGAGAAAATTGCAGAAGATCTTTGGTTTTTGTTTGAGCCTAGAAAAATCCCAGTTATGTGAAAATCACCCTGGCCTTTGGGGACTCCGGGGACATGGGAAGCCTTGATGGTGGTTCCCAGGTGAATAACGAACAGAGGAAGACACTGGACCAAGGCGAGCTTTGGGCGAAGCTGATGAGACTATCTCCAGGCGTAGTCAGGGCAGCTCACTGGCCCATGAGAGAACAGTTAAAAACATTTGTACCTCGAATGTATCCATTACAATTTCAGCCATCTGAGCACAAAAAGTCTGGCAGTTTGCGTGATTTTCCATGTTTTGCGCATTCTTTTAGTTACACCACATTTTCTAGTTATGCTGAGTTAGAGACCTTTATTACTGGGTGAGACGGAGGACAGGGTGGGTGACCAGAAGGCCACAGGCAGTGCACACCATTTGTTCAGCCCGAAACCTTCCCTCCTTCACCTGCTGTCTGAGTGAAGACAGGCAGGCTCTGATCCTTGCCTGCCTTCCTAAAGGTTTCTGATGTGTGATATGAACAAGCCCAGAGGGACATCACTGACTATGCCCAACACAATCTCCTCTGCACTGTGGGGGAAAAGGCGGTATGGGAGGGTGGCTTGGTCTACTCAGTAGAAACTCTTTTTCTGATACTAATCCCAGCTGGGCAGCAGGAGAGACCTCAGTAACATGAATATGTATTGCTCCTCTTAAGAGCCGCTGTGCTTTATGTTTAGAATAAAATATACAATAAAGTCTACAGTAGAGGCTCATGAGACAACTGAAGAAACAAGAAAAGGGAGGAAATTGGTGGAGATGTGCCTTGTGGGGATGTCAGAGCCACTGGAGAAAGACAAGGGAACCTGATGTGAATATCACAGGACTTACTGGAAGAGGCGGTGGGGTGGGTGAAAAGGAAAAGAACAGGAGAGAGAAGGGAAGGTGACGTAAACCCAGCAAAACAGAAATTCTAGAAGTGGAAAATGTCAAATCGAACAGCATTCTTCTAATCCATCCTTGGGCAAGGGGAGATGCCACCACTGAAGCTAGAAAATACTTTGAACTGAATAAAGAAGAAAATATATTGACTTTTTTGAGATTCAGCTAAAATATTCTTAAAGAAATTCATTGCTATTAATATTTGTGTTGCAAAAGAAAAAGTTTAGAAATGTGGTTGCAGCTTCACTTTGAGAAGCTGGGAAAATCAAAGTAATCCCAAAGTAGAACAATGGAAATAATGTGTACAGGAAGCCTTCAAAATGAAAACAGAAAAACAACAAGGAAATTCAGTAAAGTTAAGACTAATAATTGATTTATAAGTTTAATTAATTGGCGATTGGTCAGAACAACCACATCTGCATAGAAATTCACAAACACACAGAAAGGTACATGTGTACATGCACATACATGTGTGCACACATGTACCTGCCTAGACACAGGTGAACATATGCAAGTATACATGCACACACATGCAGATTTCCTATCTCAGCAATGAAAACTGAGGTATCACCACAGTCTTGCACACATTAAAAAAGGCAGTACTATAAATAAGTTTCTGTCAGCAAATACTCCTCATGGATGAAATAATGGACCAAATCCTTGAAAAGTTTGACTTAACTAATACCAGCACAAGAGAAGCAGAACACATGGACAGATTTGTGCACGTTAAAGAAGATTTACTCTCCACAGCTGTCCTCCAGGCCCCACAAAGACAAAACAATATGCAAAGATGGCTTCGCAATCAACTCTCTGAAGATGGCAGGGAGGTGCATGCTCCACTGCTTTCTCAAGATCAGAGCAGTCTTCCTAACACCAAGCAAAGGAGACCCTGACCATTGTGCCTCCTGGGTGAAAACATTCTCAGCACACTGTTATCAACCTAGTAACATTAAAAATAGATTTATGGGAGAATTTAAGGGTGCATGTATATTTGAAAATCAATCTACCATATTAATAAAATATAATTATATTATTGTCTCAGTAGATATAGGTTAAACATTTGACAAAATTCAAAATATGCTTTGGAAAAAATAACCATCAAAATAAGAAAAAAGGAAAATTTTCTTCTCCTTCATAAAGGGTCTGTATGAAGAAGGGCAGCTGATGCCACACTCAACAGGGAAACCTGGAACTCTTACCCACTAGGACAGAGGATGGTTCAGTTTCACTAGATCAATTTATTATTGTACCATTAGCATAAAGATTGTCAAGAGGCAGAAATTGTTCATTATTTACACTAGAAAAGAAACTTATCTTCAATTGCAAAGGATTAAGATTGTGAATGTAAAGTTATCTAATACCTCTGCTAAAGAATGGGATTTAAAGATGGATACAAGTTACAGAATGCAGGATCAATTAAAAAGTGTGTTCCTTACTATATAATAATTACAAATACCTGGCAGCTTAAAAGTTTAAACCAACAATTTAAGATGATAGAATAGAAACTAAAACATGTGGGAATAAATTTAATGAAAGATAAGTAAATTGCCTACAATAATATCTACACAGTTTTTCTAAGAGTAGTTAAGAGAATTATAAACAAATAAAAGAACACATAAGCTCATGGATCATTGAAGTCACTTCTCCCATGATCACCACGTAGAGTCAAGGAAATAACTATCAAAATTTCAGTAAAGTTTTATATAAATGAGTAAGCTTAGGCTAACGTGTGTGGATAGTCAAAAGATATACAAAAAGAACATTCTGCAAAGAAGGACAAAAATGGAAGATTAATATATTATCTTATTTTAAGGCTTACATAAAACCATCAAATTCAGACATTGGTTCGCTAGCACCAGGATGTGCATCATAAACTCAGTGTGACAGAATTTAAAAACATATCAAGTGATGAATAAGGTCAGTTGGGTTCTGATGATTCAAAAGGGGAAAGGTAGAGCTTTCATTAAATGGTGCTTGAAAAAACAAACTGTTTGGGGGAAAAAAATTCTGACTTCTACTTAAAAAGTATGTAAAAATGAGCTGGAGATGGAAAGGAGGCCAAAATGTAAAAGACAACCCTTCCAAAGTCCTGGAAGAAAACTTAAGAAAATACTTTTTGCAAAATTCAGATAGACAAAATATTTTCAAATAAGAAAAGCATCAAGTATTAAAACAAAAAGTTTGACAAGCTTGACTTCATCAAAATTTATGACTTCAGTTCATTAAAAAAATACTTTAAAAGAGATAGAATGGAAGCCCAACACTGGAGGAAATATTCATATTACACACATCACAAAGAACACATACACCACAGATAAAGACTCCCTAAAATCAATGGCCCAACACAACCAAAGAGCCTGAACAGAGAATTTATGAGTGAGTTTACACCAGAAAAAACACACATGTGGGCAGCATGTGGCAGAAGCAACACATGACGTGAGCTATCAAGCAAATGCAAAACAAAGCCACTATGAAATGCCACACACACCCATTAAAAAAGGCCGAATGAAGAGGTAACCTGACAACACCACATGTGGACAAGTCAGAGGAGCCACTGGAACTCCCGACTCCTGGTCAGAGCCTAGGAAGGCCCAACCTCTTGGGAAGCAAGCGTTCCTTTAGAAAATATAGCACCCTGCCCCAGGATCCAGCTATTTTGTCTTAGAAGTTTGTAAGAAAATAAAATAATTTTCTGCAACAAGCCTGTAAGTGCTCCTTCCTGTATCTTTATTCACATGGAAAAAAACCAATGGGATGGATAAAAACTGTGGACTATTCCCCGGAAGGAATGACTCCACACCAAAGAAGGAATGTGTGACCAGCCTCACATAGTGGAATTTCAGAAATCTCGAGCAAAAGAAGCTACGTTAAGAAAATTGTATCCGGTTTTACCCATTTCCATGAAGCTTCTGAGCGGCAATCTCTGGTAGGTGGATTTGACACCTCGGGGAATGGAGGGAGAGTCCACCATCAGTGCTGGTCCATCCCTGAGGAATGTTGTTCACCTGGCTGTGACCTCATCACCTCCTAGACTGCCTACTCACACTTTGGTAAAAGAAGATATGCCTAAGCCCTTTTTTAATATTAGGATGTTTTAAAATCTTTAGGGGTTGTTTGTTTTTGTTTTTGTCTTTGTTTTTTTTTACAAAAAGATAAATCAGAAATACTTTTTTGTTCCAATGAAGTCTACTGTTCATTTCCTTCACAAATGGAAATGTGGTAGTAAGGACATTATTGTGGTTTGGCTCTGGAATGTCCCCCAAAAGTCTCATGTATTTTAATGTTATGGATTGTCTATGGAACCATGTGCTGTTGGTGGATTGGGGTCTACTCTGGAAAGGTGGATTACAGTTAAATTAGTATTAAAGGCGTGTGAGTTGGGATTAATGGTGTGTAGCGGCCACACCTTCCACACCTGGATGCAGGAGGGGTGAATCCCTGGGTGGAGACCTGGAAGGATGTATAAGCTGCCTTCCTTGGACTAGAACTACGACTGGGACTGGGACTCATCTCAGCTAGTCTCAACTTGTCTTCCTGTGTGTGATGTCATGAGAAGCTGCCCCCACCTCTCTGCCATGTACTTTGATTGCTGCCAGTCACCCCTGGATGGACTGTGACCTTCTGAAACTGTGAGCTAAAATAAACCTTTCCTCCTCTAAATTTGTGAATCTTGGGTATTGAGTCACAGCAATGGAAAAGTAACTAAGATAGAAATCATGATCTCAGGCCAGGTGGTACTATGACAAAATAGTAGTGGAAACCAATATAAATTATGTGATTATATGTGCAAGACCTAGAGATGTTACATACAGTGTGCATCAAATCCGTTTTTGTGTTTATGACAACTCTTTTGGCCTGCTTCCACCTAATTAAGAATTGGAAATAGCTGCTCAAGACTTTAACAAGTAATGATATTGAAAACTCTACTATTACGGACTTTTTCAGGAGCACACTAGTACCACCTCCCTCGTACAAATAGAAGCCAAGGGAAGTAAACAGCTGTGTGAGAAACAGGCCCAACTGGAAGTCCGAGGTTCTTGTCCCACCTGGCTAATTCATCCTTGGCTACTGTCACCTCCTGTGAGTCACAGGATGACACCCTGTGAGATGGAGCTTCAAAAATACCATAGATTACTTCCTTACATAATAAATGACTTATTTCGGATCATATTCCCTGTGTACTTTTTGGTTTTAGACCTCATATTTAAGTACATAATTAATTTTCAGCTAATTTTTTGTATGTGTCTGAAAACATGAGTCCAATTTAATTCTATTGCATGCGTACCTGTTTTTCTCAAAACCATTTATTGAAGATATTCTTTCCCCATTGTGTACTCCTGACACCTTTGGCAAAGATTGGTTGTCCATATGTGTATGGATTTTATTTCTGGGTTCTGTGTTCAGTTCCATCAACCTTTGTCTGGTTTATGTCAGTACCATACTATTTAGACTACTATGAATATAATAAGCTTTGCAATGTAGTATTAAAATGACACGATTATCTCAATAGATGCATAAAAAGCATTTTGCAAAATTCAACATCTCTTTGAGATACAAACTCTTAGCAGTTTAGGTATAGAAGGAAGCTACTTCAACATAATAAAGGCCATGTTTGAAAAGCCCAAGATCAGCAAGTATTCAATGGCAAAGACGGGAAAACTTTTCCTCAAGATCAGGAACAAGACGTGGATGCTCACCTGTGCCACATCTACTCAACATAGTGATGGAAATCCAAGGCAGAGCAGTTAGACTCTAAGGAGATACAAACAAATAAAAACCATCTAAATTGAAAAATGAAGTGAAATTCTCTTTATGTAGATATGTTTCTCTATGTTGAAAACCCTAAAAAATTCATAAACACCTATTAGAATTAATTTAAAACTTGAGTAGAGTTGGCCAGATCTAAACATCAATCCACAAAAATTCATAACAGTTTTATATACTGTTAGTGAGAAAGACAAACAGACAGACTGGCAGAAAGAAAGAAAGAAAGAAAGAAAGAAAGAAAGAAAGAAAGAAAGAAAGAGCTCCTAGTCACCATAGCATCAAAAAAGAACAGGAATAATTTTAACCAAGGAGGTAAGTTGAAAGATGTGCTTAGTAAAAATTAAAACATTTAAGAAAGAAGTTAAAGATGCAAATATATTAAATAGAAAGATATCCCATGTTTATGGGTGGGAAAATTAACACTGTTAAAGTTTATATTACCAAAAATGATTTATAAATTGCTTACAATTCCTATCAAAATTTTAATAGTATTTCACAGAACTAGAAAAATTATTGTAAAAAGAACCCAAATAGCCAAGCAATCTTAAGAAAGAGCAAAGTGGGAGGCATCACAACGCCTCATTTCAAAACTTATTACAAAGCTATAGTAACCAAAATAGCAGGGCATATGACATTGGGAATGTGCTTGCTGCTGTGATCTCTTCTGGACTCAGGGGATGGGCCCCGTTGATGACCACATCTCTCCTGCAGAGGATCGCTTGCAGACATTAAAACCTCACTGCTCTCACTTGTATTAGTTTGGGTTCTTTCAAAAGGCAGAATTTACAGAAATTATAACAAAAAGGATTTAATTGGAAGGCTTACAAATCTGAGGATAGAGATAGTCAAAAATGACAGCCTGCACATGGGAGAGCTGGAGTGCCCGATGGCTGCTCAGCCGCAAAGTAGGACACCCGTCCAGGACTGCAGAGCAGCTGGTAAGAGTCTGCTGCAGATCTGGGTTGTTCAAAGAACAGTGGCGAAGACTGGAGACTGAAGATAAGTGACTGAGAATCGGTGACAGGCAGGCACTCACCTTGCACATAGAGTTTCCTCAATCACAAAGATGCTCCTATCATGAACAGGAAGTGGAACCTTCAGGTACGTATTGCAAAGGTCATGTCCACCCTGAGTATAAATGGACAAATTTACATGTCTCAAAGCAGAGATTCTACAAATAGGAGAAAAGTCACTGAAAGAGTAGTCCAAAGCTTTAAAAAGTGCAGACACTATAAACAAAATAAACTACATTTAACAATGCAAATTCTACATGATTTTTCAAAGCAAACTAAATTACTGACTTAAGCCTTTTGATACAAACATGTTATTTCCTGAAAAAAGTATAAATCTCAACCAAAATGACCTAATAGGGAATATTTTATGTCAAAAGCTAGTTTTAAGCACATCAATAAAAATGCAAATGAATTTTGGCTTCGTTTCACTGGGAAATGTACTCTGATTTTAAACATATGGAAAGGCTGCTTAAGGAAGTTTATGAACCAGAGTTTAGAAGTCATTTGAATGATTTTCTGACAAAGAGAACAATCCTCTAGACCACAGTCACCCACAGTCCCTTCATCCTGTCACACACTCTGGCTTCTGTGTTTCACAGGGCAGTAGCGGTGTTTATATTTCACAAGAGACCCCAGGGGCAACCTGGATCTGCCCTATCCAGACCAGGAGGTGAGATTTTTACTTGGGCCTTCGGATTTCCAATTTATTTTTGGTTTCCTGTTCTGTTTCTATAGACTCAGACTATCTATTTAGCAGAGATTTCAGCTCGTTTAGTAGAAGCAGTGCATCAGGAGATCCTGGTCTCCAGAAAAAAAAAAGTCTCTGGTGAGATTCCACAATATTCTCTCACTCAGAGTCCTCAGGGTGTCTCTGGCCCATCAAGAAAATGTACAAGGATGACCAAATGGAGAAATTCTCCGAAGGGTGTTTGTGAATCACGTGGTCCTTCCCTGGGAAGCTGTCTTCACGGGCAGCTGGATTTCCTGTACCCTCTCCTGTTGCTGGGAGGCACCATGCGCCCCTGGAGAGGGGATGCTGCTGAGTCCTACAATACTTGCTCTCTCCGGTAGGGGGCATCAGAGGGGTGGGAGCCCTCCCGTTTGTCCCCTTCTGGTGTTTTTAGCTGCTACCCTTACCTAAGTGAAATTGAGCTGTACAGTGAGTTAGGAGTGTTCACTGCTCTCTTGTTTCCTGAACAATTTGTGCAAAATTGGGAAGTATCTCCCCTTTGAACATCGAGAACCTATAGGAAAGCCAGTGGGCCTGGGGGTCTGTTCATAGGAAACTTTTTTTAAAGCAGTACTATGGGTCAAAACTAAAATACTCACACTAAGCAACAGCCTCAGGCCTTTTTTTTTTTTTTTTTTTTTTTTTTTTTTTTTTTGAGGCAAGGTGTCACCAAGTTGCCCAGGCTAGGCTTGAATTTGCAATCCTCCTGCCTCAGCCTCCCAGTGTGCTAGAACTGCAGGCCTGCACCATCACTCTTGGTTTATAGGAAACTTTTAACTACAGACTCAGTTCCTTCAAGATGACTGGTTTCTTGACTTAACCTTTATAACTGATATATTTCTAGGAATTTGAGATTTTTTTTCTGAGTCAGGATCTCACTTTGGAGTGCAGCCTGGTCCTGAATTCCCTACAGCCTTGAACTGCGAGCAATCCTCCTGCCTCAGCCTTCTGAGTGTGGGGATTACAGGTGCACACCTACCTCACCCAGATTGTGTGATACTGGGGCATCAACCCAGGGCCTTGCGCTTCCTAGGCAACTACTCAAATATATGGGTACAAAATTATAGTCTTGCGTTATTCTCCTAGTGTCTATGGGTTCTGTTATGATGTCGTTTCTTTCATTCCTAATGTTGCAAAATTTTGTCCTTTCTTTTTCATCTTAGGTTTGAGGATTTTTAATATTACTAATTCTGTTTAAGAATAAGTTGTTGGTATCTACGTTTTGTGCTCTGTTAGTGTGGAAGCTCATTGCTAGCTTGAGACTTTGTTTTTTCTTTGAGTCAAGATCTGGTTCTGTAGTACAGGCTGATCCTGGACTCATTATGTAGCCCAGGCTGGCTGCAAACTCAAGGCAATCATCCTGCCTCAGCCTCCCAAATGCCGACATTACTGGTGTATGCCACAACGCCCTGCTGGAACTTTTCATAATCACCGTTTATCTTTACAGCTATAAGATTTGCCTTTTGTGGGAATATATAAAAGAGCAAACGTGATATTTACTCACTAGAATTGAGCCTAATGTTGATGAGAATCATTCATGCAGCTCTAGATGTTAAGTGGCACATTCCTCTCTGTGGCTTTATTTCATCGCTCTTACGTGACTATGCTTACCTGTTTGCTTGTTGGTGGACATTCAAGTTATTTACAGATTTGGTACATTAAGAAGAAAGCTGTGGACGTGTGCTCATAAGCCCTTGTGTGAATGTGGTTTCTCTCTGGGAGAACCTAGGAGTTGGATGCCGAGAGTCAAACAGGAAACATCCAGGGTCAGAGTGAGCCCTGGCTTTTCTGTGGGAAGGATGCAGCAGGAAGGAACAGCGCTAAGACTGTTACTGTATTAATTTGGGTTCTTTCCAAAGGCAGGATTTACAGATTCTATAACAAAAAATCTATTAAGAAGACTTAAAAATTTGAGGATAGAGATATTCCAAGACGGCAGCCTGCACGTGCAAGAGCTGGAGTGTCCAGTGGCTGATCAGCCACGAAGTAGCTCTCCCATCCCAGACTGCAAGACAGCCAGTGAGAGTCTCCTGCAGATCTCAGTTGCTCGGAGAACAATGGCGAAGACTGGAGCCTGAAGGTCTGGGGCTATAGATCAGCGATGGGCAGACAGGTGCAAGTCAAGAATGGAGTGAATCTGTGCTGAAGATCTGAGGCATGCAGCAAGGTGGCGACCATAGACAATTGCTTTCCCAGGGGAAGAAGCTGTAACAACCTTTCGGCTTCCTTCCTTTTATACCATTCAAGTTCCCGTTGGCCCTCCCACATCTGGATGAGTGCTCTTCTCTCATTGGCCATCCCACACATCATTCACACTCTAATCCGGGCTGGCTCTCAATTCCCAATCTAGGTGTGGTTCCCACACCCTAAACCAGGTGTGTTTCCTGATTGTCTCAAGTTGACATAATCTCTCCAGTGGTCACAGTTACCTTATTAATTGAATCTGCCTGTTAATTGCCCAGCAGGACATCCACCTGAGTTCTAATTGTCAAAGGAAGAAAATGGCCTCCTCTTCCGTAGTCTTCTAGAAAACGTCCGGCTCAGAATGTGTTCAGGAAGACCTTGGCCTGACTGTTGGCCAGCTACCCCATCAAAAATGAGGTGTGAGTGGAAATTTCATTTCCACAGGTGACATTTCTCAGGAAGGCAAGAGAAGGATTCATGTGTTAGTTTCCATTTCAAAGTAAATAACTATTATTTCCGAAAGTTTGGCTGGCTTTGGAAATGAGGGATCAGAAATTGCTGAATCCATACTTCTACCTTGTAGTTCACTAATCCAAAAACAATTAATGCAAACTTCCTCTCTTCGTATGAAATCCTATTTCTAAGTTACCCCTCTTCCAGTCGACTAAACACAATGCAAATTACCTTGTTGTTTCAGAAGGAGTTTTGATAATTTATATAACAGGTGAGCTGGGACGCATTTGTGGAAACATGCTGGTGCCTAAATAAACACAAAACTCTGATTCTTTTCTCCTACAGAGTTATTAAAAACCATAAAGAAAGAAAGCAAATGCCAGGCAAGAGAAGAAAAATACAACAGAAAGCAAGGAGCTTTGAAATGCACTTGGGGTAAGTCCTTGACCCCAAATAGCACTGTAGAAGTAAGAGTGATTTTTTTTTTTTGAAAGGCTGCAGATACAAAGTGAAGCTGGCCCTAAGCACAGCCTGGATGGAGGCGGCGTTCTGAAGAAGTAGCACATCAAGTACGGAAGAACGGAGCTGATACTAGAGTGATACCCTTGGAGCCAGGGCACCTGGCTGGCCATTAGAGCATCCCAGAATGAGGAGCTGGCCCAGGAAAAGTGGACCACAGCCTCCATAACAGTGTCTCACGGCAATAAGACCAGGACAATGCTCACACATGTGAACAAAGGCCCTCTCGTGTCTACATTTTCTAGAATCACTTATGTCCTGCATAGAAGCCTCTCTGAGTTGAAGCAAGTTCCATTCAGAATCACCAAAAAGCAATGCTCTTTGATCTTTGTTTGTTTATTGTTGTTGTTTTTGAAGCTCTGAGGATTGAACAGAGGGCCTTCACATGAAGACAAATCCCTAACCTTTTTTTTTTTTTTTTAAGCAGAGTCTTGCTAAATTCCTAGGTTGCCCAATGTGGGTCCAAATTTGTGATCATCCGTCCTTGGCCTCCTCGAGTGCTGAAATTGCAGGTGGATACCACTACTCCCAGCTGACAATTGTAAGTTCTAAAACAGTGGAAGAACTGCACATGAGTAAGGGTTTGGTAGTGAAGAAGACATACTGTACAATTTTTCCTTAAATGCTATAACTTGTGAATAATGAATTATCACCCAGATTCCAGTTGCACATGTAAATGTGCTATTAGGAAGTGGGACTTGGTCTGAAGAGGTGGGCCAGTTGGGTCCTGACCTGGAGGGGTGTGCTCTTGTCCCTACTCCTCCCTTCCCCTCTGCTTTCTTGATGCTACGGCTTGCGCAGCCTTTCTCCACCATGTCCTTTCTGCTTCGGAGTCAGACAACCACGGCTCTGAAGTCATGAGCCAAAATAAACTTCTCCTCCAACAAATTACAAATGTTCAAGTATTTTGTCCCAGCAAACGGTACATGATTAATATGCTGGGTTTTGAGATTCTGCAGGCTAACACCCTCAACACCAGACAAACTAGATTTCTCCCATAAACCTCGTAACACAATGTCCCTGAGACTTCTACCTCTGTTCAGCTGTATGGATCCTGAGCCATGGAACTCATGCTGGGTAGTTTTGGGACTGCTTGGGAGCCCTACCTCTCTTTATGAAGCTGCACCAGAATCCATGGGGTATACAACATGCATCTCATGGGCCTGGTACAACATTCTGGTACTTTTTCACTTCATCTTCTCTAAGAAAACTTTTTGGGGAAGGTAGGTAATTCCAATTTTTTTTTTTTAAGTTTGGAAGATGTTAACAGCTCTCTTCAGCCATTGAATAATGAATTATTTATTTTGCTGTAAAATTGCATGAGTGTTTTAATTTCAAGGGCCATTAGATTAATGAGAATAAAGAAATGGCCTTGCAGCACCTTCTAGCTTCAGACAATGGACGATGCACACAGCAGAAGGGATCAGAAAGGATCAGAGATGGAGCTTGAGGATCCACGGAGCCTGAGTGGAAGCCCTGGAGGATGATCCCCAAACTGCCCAAACCAGCCTTTGGAAATGTGAACGCAGATGTAGCGAAACAGTCCTTCCTGCCGAACTTGGGGCTGCCACACTTCCAAATTCTTACTAAACTTTTTTTTTTAATCAATTTAGAATTCTAGAGAAGCATTTTTAAACTTTTTTTCCCCAGTCTGGCTGTTGAAAACCAGCCTTCACAATAAGCTATCTTTCTGGTTCTTTTTTATGCTTTGTTTTGAGACAAAATCTCACTAAGTTACTGTGTTAGTTTGAGTTCTTTCAAAAGGCAGAATTTACAGAAATTAAAAAGGATCTCTTAGGAAGGCTCACAGATCTGAGGATAGAGATAGTCCAAGATGACAGCCTGCCCGTGCGAGAGCTGGAGTGTCCAGTGGCTGCTTAGCTGTGAAGTAGAACTCCTGTCTGCGACTGCAGGAGAGCTCATGAGAGTCTGCTGTGGATCTCGGTTGTTCTAAGAACAATGGTGAAGATCAGTGACTGAAGATCAGCGACAGATGTCAGCTAGAGCACTTTGTTTGACTAGTCTGGAAGTTTGGGGTTTCTGAGAAACTGGCTACATTAGCTACTATCCCATCAGTGGGACAATACCCAACACCTGTGTTGTGGTTAGGATGTGGAGTGTCCCCCAAAAGTCTCGTGTATTTTGATGATATGGATTGTCTATGGAACCATGTGATGTTGGTGGATTGGGGTCTAGTCTGGAGCGGTGGATTACAGTTAAGACTAAAGGCGTGTGAGTTAGGATTAATGGTGTGTAGAGGCTGTACCTGGATGCAGGAGGGACTGGTTAATGGGCAGAGACATGAAAGGATACATAAGCTGCACCTGCCTTCCTGGGGAACAGGAACTAGTCTCAACTAGCCTCAGCTTGTCTTCCCATTTGTTCTGGGAAGCTGCCTCCACCTCTCTCTCTCTGCCATGTACTTTGATTGTTGCTGGCCACCCTGAATGGACAGTGACCTTCGAGACTGTGAGCTAAAATAAACCTTTCCTTTCCTAAGTTTGTGGGTGTTGGGTATTGAGTCACAGCAATGAAAACGTAACTAAGACAACCTGCAACTTAGAGATGGAGAGGTTTATTTTGTTCCACAGTTTCTATCCACAGTTGGCTGGCTCCAGGACAGAACCAGCATGGCAGAGGGAAATGGTGCGAGATTGATGTTTAACCCATGGCAATGAGAAGCAGAGAGAGAAGGGAGGAAAACACACACTTCTAGGTCACACCTCCCAGTGACCTGCCCCTCTGACCAGGCACTGTCTCTGAACATGAGACTTGGGGGAGACAGTTTAGATCTAAGCCATGACACTGGCCCCGGAGGCACATGTGTCCACTTGAGGTTTTCTGCGGGTTCAGCCTGCTCCATGATGAACACTTGTGTTTTCTGATCTGAGGTCCAGCCTTCTGGGCTGGTGGTATGTTTACCAGAAAACAATGAATGTCCTCCTGACCCTCGACCCTGGGTTTGCCTACCAGTCTCAGGAGTCTCAGGATGTCAAGCTGTCATTAGCTAGTGTGTATTTTGGAAGAAGAGCGTCTCATGACAGCTGGACGCATTCACAGTCCTGCGGCATAACCAGGAGCCCTGTTTGTTCTCTGCACAAATTACTGCTCCCAGAGCCCCAAGAAGACAAAAGTTGCACATAACTGCACTGTTCATTCCAGGAATTCCCAGAAGACCTGCCCATTTGCTTTTTGGGAACAATGGCTGAGCACATAGGTTAGCACCTGAAATGGTAGAGATTTGTCTTTATGGTCTTAGAGTTGGAGTCTTAGGCCCAGAGGTCACCAGGCTGGCTCTTCTGAGGTCTCTACTTAGTTCATAAACTGTGTCTTCTCCCTTGACCCTCACACAACTGCTCCCATGTGTGTGTCTTCAGGTGTTTTTCTGGTATAGAATAATACTGAATTAAGGCCCAGCTGACAGGCCTCATTTTAACTCCATCACTTCTTAGAAACGTTTCCAAACATAGTCTGAGGTCTCAGGAGCTAGGAATTCGATTGTGCATTTTAGGGGGAGGCAATTCAGCTAGTGACATGCTGTATTCACCCATCCTCAACTATGATTCCTTAGTCCTCACCAAGAGTGTCTCCACTGGACAGCCTTCACTAAATAATACACTTAACCCAGGCCACAAAACAGACACAATCCAGTTTGGTGGTCCAACCGCTCCACAGCAGCAGGTTTATACACCGTTTTCCCGCAATGAGCAGTTAATTCAGCTTCCTCTTAACACACGGAGGTTTTGGCAACATTGAGGCAGGTTCTATGGGTGAAGCCTAAGATGCTGGCCTTAGACAAGTTGTTAGTCACATGAATGAAATGTGAAAAGAAGCAGACACTAGGCAATTCTGTCTTGCGGCATCAAGGGGCTCTGTAAATGTTGCTACTTCTCCTAGAGTGCTTCTCTACCTGAGGACTTGGGAAACTTGTCCCGTCACATCAGGTGTCTTAGTTACATTTTCGTCACTGTGAGTCAATACCCGACATCCACAACTTAGGGAGAAAAGATTTATGTTAGCTTACAGTTTCAGAAGGCCACAGTCCGTTCACAGGTGGCAGCTGGAAAATGGTGGAATCGCATGGTCAGGCTACAGCTAGAGCTAGAACCAGAGTTCCTGGGGCAGAGATCCTGGGGCAGTTCCTGGGGCAGCATGGTAGAAGAGAGACAGAAAGAGACTGGGAAGAAGGACCGAACCAGCACAGGCAACTCCCCGATCAAGCCCCAAGCATCTGCGCCTTCCAGCCAGGTCCTACCTTCCAACTCTATACAGTACCCATAGGAACATGAGGCTTTTGGGGGGCACTTCAGATCCAAACCATGACATCAGGCCTCTACAGCAAAGGCTTCCTTATGCACACAGCCTGCCCATGGTGAGCAGTAAAATAAATCAAGTAGCAAGTAATTCAAATATTTAACTCTCAGAGAATATTTAAAGCATAAATCAAAGAAGTTACTTCAATGGGTTTAAATGCTATGAGCCCACCTCTCAGAGGCTTCACTGGGATTTTTGTCTGGAAGCATAGATGCAATGCAGAAAACTTCATTGTCAGGTGACGTCTTCTGAGGACCCCCGGCACACTTCCCAAAACCAACGCAATTGGAATGCGGTTCTGTTGTCCATGCTGGGGAAATGTCAATACAGTGCAGGTAGAGTTACTTATGGGGACTCTGTGAAGAGTGCTCCTGGGCTGCCTGGAGCAGAACCGATTTCTGCAAAGCAGGCCACCCCGTGGGCTTTCTTTCCACACCCTCCCCACACCTCCAGGATCAGCTCCTGTTATGCCCTGAGGATGTTCTAAAGACTGTGGTAAAACAAATACCATCAGTGTTTTGAACATCTAGTTTTGCCAGATGCTTCTAGATCTTTTGAAAGTGAAGCATGAGTTAAACCTCCTAGACATCCAGATAGGCCAGAACTGCTAGTAGTGACCTGCAGGAGGCCAGAGAGATCACAGAGTGCACCTGAGTGTCCATCGCTTGCACCCCTCCTGTCACAAGTGCAGCCGGGCGGGACATTTTGGGGCTGAGTCCAGAGATATCTTAGATAAGTCTAAACTTTGTGGAGAGAGATGACACCCTTGGTGAAGACAGAAAATTCTAATTTTAATAGTAACCAAGTATTATGGTTTAGATCTGGAATGTCACCCAAAAGTCCCGTGTATTTGAATATTATAGATTGTCTACAGAACCATGTGCTGTTAAGGTCCTAGACTGGGGGATGGATTATGGGTGTGTGTTGGAAGGCAGATGTGTGGATTGGATTGCAGATGTGTTGTGGGAGCTTGAAACCTGAAAGGGGCAGAGCACTGAGGCTGGTCCCAGAAGGGGTGGATCAATGGGACAAGACCAGGAAGGATACATTCTGCTTCCTTCCTTAATTCTTGGACTTGACTTGGCTTCCCATTTGCAATGTCATGAGGAAATGCCTCCACCCCTGCCTCTGCCATGTGCTTCTACTATTGCTGGCCACCTCCCAGTGGACTGTGACCTTCTGAAACTGTGAGCTAAAATGAACCTTTCCTCCCCAAATTGTGCATGTCAGATATTTAGTGACAGCAATGAAAAAATAAGACACCAAGAATGGCTGAATTGTTAAAATCACTAAAGATGTCACAGATGTCAAAGTGACTGCGTCACCACCAAGGAGTTTCTGAACCAGAACTGGGCCAGCTGTCAGATTTCCTGCTCAGTCTCATGTGATGCAGATGGCAAGTGGTTGTTTGGGGTAAAGGCTGACTTTACTACAGGAACATGGCACTGTGGTTCTACAATGTCAGAAGAGGGGTGAGGGGCTCTGGTCAGTTTAATAAGAAGGAAGAGCCATTACTAGCAAAGCAGATGAGGCAGCAATGTTCAAGGTGGGACAGATGGAAGAGGTGGAGTTCAGGTGGGCTCTGCACAGCACACAGCTGATTTGGTTCCTTCTGTGCATCTGTGGTCCCACTAGCAGCTCCTCGTTCCCTAGGGAGGATGAGGACAAGGCAGGTCATGTGCAGCAAAGTGGGACCTCTTGGAAATGGCAGGTAGAAAACTCCTCTGTGGTAAAGAAAACCGGAATGTCACCAAAGGAGTAATTTTTAGCCTTTCCTTTTTTAATGTTTCATTTAAGAACCCATTTTTTTAAAAAAGAAATTAATGTGCATACCAATGTTTTTGGTTATTTTGGTTTTGATTTGGAGGAATATTTTAAAAGAAACTGAGATCACAAAACGAAGACTGTGGTCCCAGACTTTTCTGCCATGGTCGTTGGGAGCCTCTTCACTGCACCACCTGCGTGAGATCAATACCATGAGAATTTATGACTAAGAGCCTCTAAAGTGATGGTCACTCTGGAGAGCAAAGTTTTAAATTGAATGACTTAAGTTGTAATGAAATTTCAAGTTATGAAACAATAGAAAATGAAAGACTTCTCAGTCATCCATGAAATCAAATCTTCCAACAAAGGGTTTAATCCCTTGACCTATGTCAGGGACCTGGCCAGAACATGCCCGAGATGTCCCTGTGAATGGCTCACAGTTACAAATCCACACTTGTGCACACATGAATGCTCATGTTCACACACACATTAGCACACTCGTATAATATACATACTCCCAACACACACATGTACACCATGCATAATGCATGCATGTTCACATGTGCACAATTCATACACAGAAACACACGAGTACTGGCACACATATAAACATACATGCATGCACATATATGTACACAAACAGCCATATATGCCAGCAGGCACCTGTACACATACACATACAAAACATAAAGACTATGAGAAGATAGTCAAAAAATCTTAGCATCATTATGCCATTGTAATATCTTAACACTTATACAAGAAATTAGACTTTCGCATTTTAGTGTTTTCTGATTAGAATTTATTTTCCTGATGATTCTTGCCTGTTATAATATAGCCTCAAAAGGTGTCTTAGCTCAAACAATCGAACGTTTGTACAAAGCATATAATAAGCATGAATGAAGAGTTTGCCTATAAGCAGATATGCCACCTGGTCTCAACTCCGGCAGGCAAATCACAGCATGAGGATCCTATCTAAAAGTACATTGTGCCAGGTGTCACCCAAATTCCTGTTCTGCAGTCTTCCATGTGAGCCAGGCCCATGCCCCTGGGGCAGGGCCCCCTCTCAGCTGCCTGGGAGAGGCCTATAATTTCAGAGCCCTCTCCAGTGTCCTTCAGGTCAGATTTGTCTGCTACTCAGCTAATTATGGTTGAGTGAGTAATAATTATCTAATTTTGTTTCAGCACCTTCAAATGAAGCGGTTGTATCCCAGTGAGCCATTGCATGAAATTGAAGCAAACTTTTTCCCGAGCTGCCTCTTGAAGACAGATGAGATGACCCTGAAGTTTTCCTCACTCCTCACCAGTTTCAAAGGCATTATCGTATCTTTCAAAGTACAATAGTGTAATCTTAAAATATTAAATTCTCTTTAATGCAACAAAATTGCTATTCTTCATATTTCACTGAAAAATGACGTGTGGTAGAGATTTTTTTTTACAAATGATATCTTTAGTTGGCAGAGTTGGTTAATAAAGAGATCTAGTATTTCATACCATTAAGCGACATTATGGCGCCTCGTAAAATATGTAGGTGGTATTTCAGTAACCTGCAAAACACTTCAGTTCAGAATAAATAACTATACTCAGTTATATGTGGCAATGTGTTATAAAGTATAATTGTCACCTGCTACCAACTATCAGCTTAAGCCTGTGACAGCATGTAATTTCCAGCAATACCTTTCAACTCAGGACTGTGTTCTGTAAAAGGATCTGTAATAACAAACTCCTAACGAGAGCTATGATTCTCTGGAAAGACTGAGATATGAGAAAATTACGTCTTAAATAAGTTAAGAAACACGAAGTTTTACAGAATGTGAGAAGACCTCATGGTTTCACAGGATGGTGTTAGTTTGTATAAGGAGAGTGGAGAAGAGGTGAGGTTGGGATGGGTCCTTGCTGTCCTCTCCTCTCTCCATTTGTTCCTCTCAGCCACCTCCTTAAAGGTGCCCTCAATACTCCACAGCTGGGCTGCTGTCTGTGTACCCTCAAGCTCTGATGGGGTCCCCACCCCAATAATAGCAATCAGCCAGAGGCTTCTGGCACCCACCGTCCCTCTATAACAGCCCTAAGGTCCCATCAGAGTGTACTTTTCAACACAGACCCAGGAACTCAGGTTTCCTAGGAGGCACAATTTGCCTGTCTCTCTGCCAAACCTACAGTTCTCCTGGGGGAAATCACACGTCTGCAACTCCCACCGCCTTGACCACCATGGCCAGCCACCCAGAGCCACACCCTGGGACTGCGAGTTCCATTCTTTAGTTGGCAGGAATTGCTGGCCTCCTGGCTCCATCTCCCCAATTTTTATTTCATGTACACCAATGCAAACACACACAGAGTGCCATCATTGTCACCACCAATAATCATATTTTCCCAATTTTCTGTATATTTAAGCCATCTGACTCTAATTTGTAGTCAACCCCTCTCCAAGTTACAAAGTCCCCAGGGGTGTTTCTGTAGTGACTTCATACCCTTCTTCCTATCCTGCTTTGAACAGCTGTGACTGCTGCCACCTGACCTCTGCCTCCATCACTGCGTGGTGCCACCCTGCGGGTCCTTCTCACAAGGGCTCTCCTGACTCCACCCTCCTCTACACTTGGGCTCCCTCATGTGATGCTTCCCACCCTGCTATTGTGGAGCGACACAGCATTACACAGAAGAAGCACCACTTAGGGAAAATTTAGGAGTCCTTTATGTAGCCAGCAACTGAGAATGAGCTCATGCCCCAAAGAATTCTCAGTGCCCAAGTGGGGATCCAGCAGGGCTTATAAAGGCAAAAAAACACACCGGAATGGGAAGGATTATAAGAACAAAAGGGAAGGGGCAAAGAACAATTAGAAGTAGACTTACAGAAGAAAAAAACAATGGCAAGAATCTAGCAGTGATTTGAATTTCAATCGATGCCTTCTGCCTGATCTTAGGGGGTTTCCCATGGGGGGAGGGGGGGAAGGCAGGGTATGAGCATAGAGTGCCACCAGGTCCCTGGGGCAGCTACACAGCAAAGAGGACAGGGCGAAGAACATCAAAAATGGCGGGGCTCTCGTCGCTTCATTATGACTCAGCCAGAAGGCTCTCAGAGCCTCCAGAATTATGAGAAATATATTTTTCTTTTTAAATTGTCTAGTCTGTGGTATTCTGCTACAGCAGTAGAAGATGGTTTTACAAGTTCAAAAGACAGAAAAAAGTCTTCATTTGCACGGCCAGTCCTGGGACATGCACGCCAGGCGCAAGAATTCAAGAAGGAAACCCAGCCACTGAGTAAACGGAGCTTGGCCTTCACATGCTGAGCTTGAGAGCCTCGGGTGGTTCATGTGTGTCACAGGGCAGGATTCCCAACTCCAGCCTGACCACACTGCCCTCACTCCTGCCCAGCAGAGAGTGGAACCGAGGCAAGGCAGAACCAGAGAAGACCCAAAGTGGCCACCCCTCCCCCTCAGGGAAGCTCCCCCTCCCCCACTGCCAGGAGGAACAATTTCACCAAATCAAGAAGGCCTTGAATGAATGCACCTGATTAGCACATTCATTCAGCCAATCTGCATTTTTGTCTCTCCATATTCATTTTGTATTCACCAAATTTGCATATTCATCAGCCTTTCCTTTGCAAATCACAGCTCTAATTGTTACAGCACCATGCACAAAAGCATTTGGAATGAGGAGGCTGGGAAGAAATGGGAGTAGCTTTTAACCCAGGATGGCTACATCTGTCTGGGCTGAGAGGCTCCCCCTTTGTCTTACAGATCCATGAAGAAAGTCTTAAATTACTGGACATAGAAACCACCTCAAAGCGATGTTTTCCACAAAATCAGGTCTTCTAATATGAATAAATGTTTTGTATGAGGTGTATACGCCTTCTAGAAACATTTCTCCTTTCCTGATGAGTGTTGGTCTCTAAAATTAATGATAAGTAAATAAATCTGCATAATCTTACCCTCTATCAGGAGGCAAGTTGAGGATTTTGATGACATGTATAAAAGGGAAGCAAAAGAGTTTAATGGTATTTGATTAGAGAAGGCAGCTGGAATGAGAGGGGCTGTTGGCAGGAATGACACTTCCTCAAGTGTTGAGGCATGAATGGAGCCAGAGCTATAAATTTGGAAAAGTTATTAATGACTAGAAACTGACCAGATTGGGTTTGTGGATAGTTACCAACTGCTCTGTGTCTCAGGTCCTTTAACTCAATGCCTGGCCAAACTAAAAGAGGTCAGTCATTAAGGTGAAGAGGAAAAAGTTTCATTCAAAGCTAACTTTGAAGAAAATGGTGGCGTTCAATACCTCAAATCTCCTCTTTGTCTTTTACAGATGAGCAAGAGTCTTTTTTTAATACCACAGTACAAAAGTATTTATTTGTTTTCAAAACCAGCCTTTGAGTTTAAAAAATAGTTTGCTGTGCAAGTCTTAGGAGGATCTAATGTTAGAACTTAGAATGTTATAGGTCAAAATTAAGAGGCCACCAAATACCAATTGGGGCAAGGTAAGGTTTTTTTTATTATTATTATTACAGCCAAGGTGTTATTATGACCAGCGGCGAATTGTCCCTGGACTCTGGGTGAGTTTTCAGAGAGCAGCCGCAAGGCAGCTTTACACAAAGATTATATAGAGGATTTTACATCATCACATGTATTACTACATAGCAACCAATCATAACCCTACACCTAGCTGTTGTTCTAAGTGGGCTGTTCCTGTTGTGAGATATGTGATTCCTGCAAAATACATGATTCTTGTGAAATACGTGACTCTCAACAGGCTACAATGGAGGCAAGGGAGGGGAAAGAGGTTAAGCCTCCATCCTTATCACAAGACTCCAGAGACATCCTGATAAGCGCACAAGCAAGGCTCCAAGGTGAGGCAGGTGGGGTCTCACAAGATGAACTCACAGCAAACTGACTTATAAAGTAAATTTTTTAACTTAGACAGTAAACTCTAACTCACACAGCAAACACACAACCTGAATAGCATAATCACCTCTTTAGTACATTGGCAGTCTGAGTCGTATCATTTCACAACCTGGTTACAGAAAGTTAACATCAATGTGAGGTTACAGAAAGTTATAAGATTACAAAAGTATACCTAATGTTGGATTTTTAGTACCTGTCACGTTAGCTGCCTAGTGGGACAGAGTTGTTAGATACCCGGAAAGGGGGATCCTTAATCTGAAAGTAAATCGCTTCTTCTTTGCTTGTTCTTCCCTCCTCAAAAGTCATACCCTGCTTTTAGGGAAAGGGAGAGAGTTGTCTGGAAGTTGTAGACCTTTACGCTATTGCACGCACACGCTAGGGTTTGAGCTAGGAGGGGTTAGGTGTGGAGTGGGCCTTCATCTAAAGCTTTCCCTGGAAAACAGGACCTTCGAGTTTAAAATGCTATCCTGCCAGTGTCAGGATGTCAACCTGGGACCAGAGGGGCCTCTTCTAGAGGAGCTTTAAGGAAATCTTATTCAGCAATCTCCTGATACACTCATGAGAAAGGAAAAACCAATTATGCTATGATACATTGTGTTCCTCCAA
Source organism: Ctenodactylus gundi (assembly GCA_004027205.1). Taxonomy (NCBI): domain Eukaryota; kingdom Metazoa; phylum Chordata; class Mammalia; order Rodentia; family Ctenodactylidae; genus Ctenodactylus; species Ctenodactylus gundi. Next base: position 27,233 of record PVKB01002870.1, read on the forward strand.
AGCCCACAACAAAATCGTCCCCAGCGTCAATGAGTGTGTCTAATTCAGCCAATGAGATGGTACCAGTGGAGGATACTCTACCATACGCCAAGGATGTGAAGCTCAAGTGCTGCTGCGCTCTGCCTGGTTCTCTTCCCTGACACGGTGCTGCCTTAGCTCCTATACTGTGGCCACTACATGCTCAATTTTCATCTGCCTTTTGTGACTCTTCATTTGACCTTTCCTCTCTCTCTTTGTCCCATCGCTATTCCTCATTGGTACCAGTAGCATGTTTAAGCCTGTGTTGGATCTGAGCCTTCCTGTCTCCCTAGCAAGAAAGTTACTTGGTGCATGACTTGACAAGCTCAGATCTCACACAAAGAAAGGACTTTCTTTTTAATGAGGCATGCAACTATTGATGCTTGGCTTACTTTTCAGTATCTGAAATGTATATTTAACTGTGTGATTAAGATAGTGTGAAAGAAATTCTGAGATGGAATATAGTTACTTTCTAAGGCAAGGATGGAGGTGGATGACATAGAGAAGGTTCTTGGCTAACATCTACAGACAATATCAATAGAAATATTTGGGAAGAGGAGACCCCCTTTTCAATTATTTTATTGGTAACTTACGTATTTCTTCCCTTTCCCCTACCCCTACTTAACCTTTCCCTCACCATAAAGTCCATCACCTTACTTTCTTTCTTATCTCTTACATTTTTTATGGTTTGGCTCTCTCATGTTAGAGAAACCATATGGTAATTAACTTCCTGAGGCTGGTTCATTTCGCTGAGCATATTGGTGGAGACCCATTTTTTAAGGCTCTTCATAATCCAAAAACTTGAATAGGCCACATGGTCCGTGTTCCCGTTTCTCCAACAGGTCCTCAGTGACTCAAGTAAGGAACGTGGCCTGGCTAGTTACTGATCTTTTACAAGCCCCTAGAGACTCAAGCAATGGCCCTACGCCAACAAAAGATCAAACAGTGCTAAGTTTTTTCAAAGAAAAAGTACATTCTCCTTGGCTGGTATGGTCCTAAAGACTCACTCAGTGTTGCTTCTTTTACCATCCTTCATGAAAAGTCAGCTGGTTTGCAGACTGTGGCCATGACTGTTGCAGTTTTAGGTATGGCAGCAAAACTAACAAGAATTCCTTTTTTCCCTCTTTATAGTTTTGTGGGTAGAATATTTATTCTTACTATAACTCTTAGGAACTTTAGCATATGATGTTTTTTCCTTCTATTACATTGGGAACTTCCACCTTTTTACTATAGGAAGCACTTTATGACTTTTCTTTAGTAGATCTGAGTTGCCAGCATCATTCTAAAGCTTTAGAATCCTTGTTAAGAAAAATAGGGGTTACCTGAACACAAACACTGTGGTCGCATGACAGCTGGTCTGTAAATAGAACAGTTAGGAAGTGACTGATGGGCAGGTCACAAAGGCAATGTGGATAGTCTGGACCAAGGAATGAACAGTATGGTGGGGGACATCATAAAATGCTCTTTCATCGAGAAAATGTGCCAAGTTGTTGTGGTTTACATCTGGAGTGGCCCCCAAAGGCCTCACGTACTGATGAAATCTGTGTGCTGTTGGGAAGTGGGGTCTGGCTGCAAGGGGCGGATGGTTGAGGCTTGACCTGGAGGGGTGTGTGCTGGTACCAACTTTCCTCCCCGAGACTTGTCTCTGCTCTGCCATGCTGTGAGAATCTCCACCTCCACAGCATCATCTCCGGCCCCTGCTCCAGCCCCAGACCCCAACCCCCCTTTGATTCTACCATTTCCAGCTACCTATCTATGAACAAACAATGATCTTCTGAAACTGTGTGAGCTAAAATGAATCTTTCCTCCCTGAAGTTGTGGGTGTCAGATATTCTGTCCCAGCAACGAAATAGTAACACAGACACAAGCTTTATCTGTCTTAGAGAGGAAAAGGAGATACAGAGCTGGGCTCCCAGAGGTGCCTCCCTCAAGGTCACAGTTAGCCAAATAAGTCAGCGTATGTATGCATTTATACGTCCTCAGGCCTGAACCTCTCCTGTGGGTTTCAGACTCCCCACAGTGACAGGGATTTCAGGAAGCCAGAACTTCCCCAAATCTTGGCCAGAAAAGATGCCTGTCTGTGAGTCCAGAGGCTGGCAAAAGGTCTCTCCTCTCCCCCTCCCCTGCTTCTTCTCGTGGCTTCCAAGCCAGCCCTTTGGAAGTCTCCTGGGCACTCAGCAAGGTTCATTTCCACTTGCATTTCCTGTCTTCACATTGCCGACTTCATTTTCATGCATCATTTATATTTTCAAGGATTATGGGGAAGTGGAACTATAGCTAAGCACTGACTCTGAGGAGTCAGATCAGGGAGGTCCTGCTGAGGAGCTGAGGGAGGCAGCGGGCACCTGCTGGGGCCCTCTGAGCGACGTGGATGGCTTCACCCTTCCCTGAATCCTTGGCAGCGGGGACTGGGCATGGGAAGTGTGATTCACCACTGAGTTTGCCTCAAGAAAACACTGGATGATCACTCTCCGCTGCTGCCGTTTGAGACCACCAGGGTCATGGGGTGTCTTTGCCAACCAACATGGGCATTGAGTGCCCACATTTCTCTATGATGATCTGGTGACCTAATGCAGAGATTATGGGGTTATATCAGGATTCAGATAACGTTTGGGGATGATTAGCATTTGCACTCACATAAGTGGTGCCACAGTGGCCGACCAGTATGCTGTGGCATCATGAGTCAGCACATTTCAGTTCAGGAAATACAACATAGAGTTATCAGGAAGTGAGAACTGAGGAGCTTTGATACTTGGAGGGAAAACTCCAGGGAGGGCTCTGATCCCACACCAGAGCTGCCTCGGGGTCCTTTCCTCCTTCACTGACCACTGACCAGAGCCCTTAGAGCCTTCTCCTCCCTTACTGACCGTGCAACAGAGACACATTGAGGTCCTGTCCTCCCTTACTGACCGCCTAACAGGAATGCTGGGAGTCCTCTCTTCTTACAGGAAGGCAATGAAAGTGTGATGTAGGAAAGGTGATCTGCCTGCACTGGTCACCGTGTTGGTTTCGGGGACCTTAGTGGCCACCATGAAACCACAAGTTATGAGGTGCTAAGCACTTAATACTCATTAAAAATGTCAAACATCAGGAAAGTAAGAGTATTTGACAGGTAGGTTCTCCCAGCTTAAACCTCAGAACACAGAGGTTGCCAGTGTCCTATTATGCCATGGCAATTAGCACTTCCTTAACCTTTTCTGATATTTATTTCCTTCCAAAATACAGAGACAAACCCTATTTTGGCACCCTAATTTGTAAAGATGACACCTATTTATAGATGTGTTACATGAATCCCACAGAATGAAGAGTTTGGCTTTGTGGTGCTGATGAAATGGTGGTCACCCCTCACTTGACTGGACAGCGTTCTCAGTTTCTTGGCGTTGAGAGTGCCCTGGGAAGCCACTGGAATGCGAATGTCTCACTCTCCTCAACCTCCAGTGACTTACTCAGCCACTTCTGGAAAGATTATCTCTAAATTGATCCCTTGTGAGATCCTGAGGGCCAGGACTCCAACATGTGGACTTGGGGAATGCCATTTTGCAAAATTTCCCCCATTTAATATACAGCTGGCACTGGGTTTGGTGCAAATAGATTCTTTTATCAGCTATTTATGCCAAGCTTATTTTATATTAAGTATTTATCTATTCTTATTTTCCTCAGGGCTTTTATCATGAATATATGTTGGATTTTGTCAAAGGCCTTTTCTGCATCTACTGAGATGATCATGTGATTTTTGTCCTTGCTTTTATTTGTGTGGTGTATCACATCAATTGATTTACATATGTTGAGCCATTCTTGTACGTCTGGGCTGAAGGCAGCTTGATAATGGTGTGTGATCTTTTCAGTATTTGTTGAATTCTGTTTACCAGTGTCTTTTTGAGGAAGGACAAACGGAAAGACATCTCATGTTTCTATTTTCATTAAGAAAAATGGCATATAGGTTTTTGTTGTTGTTATTGTTAAGTCTTTGTCTGGTTTTGGCATCGGGATCCATTAACTTACAGAAAAGAGTTTGGTATTGTTCCTTCTCTTTTGATTTCATGGAACAGTTTGAGAACAATGGGTTTTAGCTCTTGCAAAGTTCTGCGATGAATTTTTCCTGTCCTAGACTTTTTTTAATAGATAGACTTTATTATCGCCTCAATTTCAATACTTGTTATTGATCTAGTCAATGTTTTCATATCTTCTTCACTCAATTTTGGCTTATATGTCTAGCAATGTATCCATTTCTTCCAAATTCTCCAGTTTGTTGGAATGTAAGTTTTCAAAAATAGTTCTTTGTAATCCTCTACACTTGAGCACTGTTCATTGCGATTTCACCTTTTTCATTTCTGATTGCAGTAACATTTTTTCTTCTTTAGTTGAGTTAGGGTAGAAGCTTATCATTTTTTCAAAGAACCAACTCCTTGATTTCTTAATCTTTTGAGAGTTTTTGTTTCAATTTTATTAATTTCTTCTCTGACCTTTAATTTTTTTCTTCTATTATTTTTGGATTTGGATTGTTTTTGTTTCTCCAAGGCCTTGAGGTGCCTCATTAAATTGTTTAAATTGTTAAATTGTTTACTGTTTTGTTTTTTCAATGTGTGCATTCGTAGCTATAAGTTTCCCTCTTGGTACTGCTTTCATTGTGTCCCATAGATTCTGGTATGATGTGCTTCCACTGTCTTTTGACTGTAGAAAGTTTTCCAGTTCTTGCATGACCCAGGGCCAATTTTAAAAAGCCCAGAGAGAACTAAACACCAAGTAAATAATGACATTTTAGTTTTTTTAAAGCATATAGAATTTTCTTCTTTTATCATGGTATTTTCTAGAGCAACATATTATATATACTTATACTAAAGATTTGCACTTGTGAGGTAATCTATTTGCTGTGGTTACCTATTTGAATTCATGTCCATATTGTATAATCTAAGCAAATTTCCTCCATTTATGGCAAATGCTTTCAAGGTCATGAAGTAAGCCCCATGCGGTTTACATAAGAAAAATGTTGATTCAGAAGAGCAGAACAAATCATATGAGAGAAATAAGTGCTACTTTTATTTACAAAAAGTGTTAATTTACTAAGAGCAGGAGAAAAGCTCCTTAAACTCTTGCTTTTATTTTGAGGTGCCATCCTGGGATGCCCCTTGGTTCTTGGAAAACCCTGGGAAATAATCCTGTGCTCATTTCTATGTGTGGTCTCTGCTGGAATGAATTGGCCTGGCGAGTGCAGTGTGAGATGCAGGTGTCTGGGATGATGGTCCATTTGTGACTCAGCAACTCAAGTTCCATGCTGAGAATTCAGTCAAAGTCGACATGAGTCCTCACCATCACATTAAAGCCAACTGACTCATAAAGTATTCTCGGAAACATTTTTGTTCAAAGGGAGGAAAATCAAGACCATCAGCGGAACTGCCTAAGTTCAATACAAGCACAGTTTAATAAATAATTAGCTGTCCTTCATTTGATTTCCAAAAGGCTCCCTTGGGCCTCTTTGACCTGTGCCTGCTTGTTTTAATTCAGGTTAGTGCTGACTGCCCTGCTGTGATGTCACTAGAGTACTCCAGGGACATTTTATGAATGGCAACAGTCACAAGGCCAAGTAACCGACAGTTCTAGGACAGAAACAACAATTAAAATGTCAAGTTCTGTTCTTAGCTACTCAGAAATTTTTAACTTCTGCATATTTATAAAGGAAAACCCGTGTGTGTGTGTGTGTGTGTGTGTGTGTGTGTGTACGCGCATTCTCTTTATGAATTCAAATTGAACCTAATCCTCAGGGTCTGCACTGAGTTACATCCTAGCTTTTGTTTAAATTTGGGTTTTGTGCCAGGTTCCCGCTACGTTTCCAGGTTAGGTTTGATTTTGCAATCCTCTTACCTCTGATTAGCTGAGATCACACTGGGCAGAAAACACTCAATAGCGTATTAAGTATATTAGTCATTTACTCATAACTGGGATAAAACAATTGACGTCCACAACTTAAAAGAAAAGAGGTTTATTTTGGCTTATGATTTTTTGAAGATTCGGTCTATGGTTGGTAGGTTCCAAGGCAAAAGGGCATGTTGGAAGGTTATGGTGGTGAAATGCTGTTCGTGTCATAGCAGCCAGAAGTAGAGAGAAGGAAGGAGAAGACACAGATAAGAATATACCCTTCAAGGTCAAACTCAGAGTGACCTAACTTTATCTGCCAGGCCCACCTCCAAATAGCACACTCAGCTATGAACTCATCTGTAGGCTAACCCACTAATGCATATAGTGCCCTATGATTCAGTCACCTTCCAAAAGCTCCACCTCTAAATGTGAGACTTTTGGAGAGCTTTTAGATTTAAGCTATAATAACATTTTCCCTGGTATCCAAGAGGCTATATCCATCTCATTATGTAAAATGCAGTTCATCCATCTCCAAGAGTTGCCAGAATCTTTACAGTTCCAGCTGAACACCTCAAGTCCATAGTCTTCTCTGAGACTCATGACATATTCTTAGCTGGGAGTCCCTGTAAAAATCAAAAATGATGTTATATCCTTCCAACACACAATGGCACAGGGTAAACACGCCCATGTCAAAATGGAGGAATACAGGAAAAGAAAGGAATCGGACAAAAAGCAAGCTGAAATCTAGCAGGACAAACACTAAATCCTGTAGTTGTATGTCCAGTGACCAAGGCAGGTGGTAGTGAGGCATGAGTTCCAAAGGATTTGGCCAGCCCTGACACTAGGGACTTACTGGTTGCAGCCTTGTGGTCTCTCTCAGGCTGGCTCTGCTCACTGCCTACTGTTCTCCTCAGTAGACATTCCATGTTGTTGCCATCTCCAAATCCCTGGAGACTCCACTGTACCTTGGCTTCACTCTCAGAGCTTCCTGCATCACCGTCTCAAAGGCAAATTGTCCAGTATCCCAGATCTTCCTTTGAAATCTGGGTGGAATCCTCCACAACACCACTTCTATTGCATTTGTATATGCCTTTAAAAAGCACTGACTGGAAAATGCTTCCAGCTCATGCAGTAATCAGACATATTTGTACCACAGCAGCTGATGAGTGCCTGGATGGCTGAGCATAGTGAAGTGAATCTCAAGGAACCCATTTCCTAGTAGTTCCTTTTTAAATAGGAGTCCCAAAGACTCTCTTCTCGAAGGAAATATTTGCAATCTTGCATCCTTTAGCCTGCAAAGGTTATTGTCTGGCCAATTCCTGAGAGACCTCAAGCTATCTTTTCTATTGTCCTGATGCAATGTACTTGGCTTCCCTTTCATGTTAATCTTTTGAGAAAACAAAATCTCCTTTCCCCCAACTTTGCAGATGTTTCCTTTCTGTCAAAACTGAAAGCTTTTCACATCTATTTTCTTGTTTTGCTTTTAGTTCTTACTGTAGATCTGGCTTTAAAAAGACAGGAGTACTAAGCCATAGCCCAAATTTTAGGCTGTCTTGAAATTTCCTCTGCCAGATCAATTAATCTGCCACCTTTCAGCCCTACACAAAATCTTAGGACTTGTGAAAAACTTAGACAAGATTCTCATCAGATTGTAACATGCATGGCCTCTAGCCCAGTTTCTAATAGAATCCTCATTCCCATCTGAAACCTCATGAACCTGGCCTTTACTGTCTAGATTCTATCAACATTAGGACTTTTCTAAGCTCTGAACAAAATCACCCATCAATCTCTGCTTTCAACAGTCTAGGGTTTCTCTAAACTCTTCCTGCAGTTGAGTTTCAAGGGCTTCTGAACCACATATTCAGATACAGACACAGCAACAACCCCACTTCTGGTACCAATTCTCTTAATTAGTCACTTTCCTATCAGGGGAACAGAATGATTGATATCTGAAATTTAATGGAGGAAAGGTTCATTTTTAGTTCACAGTTTTCAGAGGACTCAGTCCATGGTTGTAGAATTGCAGGACAGAAGAACATGGCAAAGAAAAGCTGCTCATGTTATGGCTGCCAGAAAGCAGAGAGAGGAAAGTTCCAGAGAAGGGAGGAGCCATGGACAGCAAAGCATCTTTCCATGTCACGTCCCCTCATGATTCATCTCTTTCTACAAGGCCACATTTCCAAAGAGCACAGTCAGCTATGAGGTCATCAATAGAGTAATACACTGATGAGTATATTCCAATTGCCTTCCACCAGCTCTGCCTCTGAACATGAGACTTCTGAGGGACATTTTAGATCTAGATCATAACACGCAGCATAAAAAATTGAAGTTATCTTATCATGTGAAGTATTTTTCAATACACTTCAGCTATTCTTCCATTTTGGCCTGGTTTTATCTTTATTCTTTGGTTTTCACATTTCAAGTTGCATACTGGTATTTGACTCCTCTTGTGATGGCTGATTGATTAAGCATACTTACCCAAGAATAACAGCTTTGGATTCATCCCTGAAATTCTAGAGTACTAAGGTTCTGAGGGGTTTTTTTCTTTCTTAGAAGGTCGTTGCTATCCCCTCTCCCCACCTGGCTGAGACAGACTAGGGCTGGCAGCTCTCAGCTCAGACACACATCTTCTTTATCACCTTTGACTTGACTTCTTGGATGTTCAGGCTCCTTAGCCGACAATTTGGACTATTTTTAAAGCAAAGCTTACATTTTTCTGCACATATTAAAGACATTTGTGCAAGAAAATCTTAGCCGATATATGCTAATACAAGTTTCATAAGTGGCAATCAGGTTCTAAGACAACTCATGTTTGCTATCAGTATCTTTGGGGTGTAAGTCCAGTACAGCCTGGCTGAATTTCTCTCGTGGGTTCTCTCAGGGAGCATCAAGGCATGTGGGGGCTGGAGTCTCCTCTGAGGCCACCATCTGGTTCTTACTCTTTGAAATAGGAAAGGAGTAGATGACAGAGAATGTGAAATGGAGCACAGAGCTCAGGGTGGACAAAAGCCGATGACGGTTTGCATTGTGGTGAGAAATTTTACCTCACCTCTACCATGGAAGTGTAAAAGTCACACAGAGGGTGTGGGAGCCTCCACATCTGGCCCCGGATGCAGGGCCCTGGTTATTCATGGAATCCTTGGGACTCCACTGGGTGGGGAGAGCACCCATGAGGGGTGAATACTCCAAGCCCTGTTCTAGGCAGGAGGAACTGAGGACTAAAGCTGTCCCTCGGCTGTGCTCTGTAGTCCGTACAGGGTTGTGAGCATAGTCCTTCCATGCAGGGGAAGATGCCGGGAATGATGGCAGTCTGCCACAGGACCAGACCTGGGCAGTGACTTGCTATTTCTCAGCATGGTCACACTTACTGCCCAGCTTCTGCCTCTGTCCCTCTATTTCCAAATTGGCTGCATCTTGCTTCTTTGAACCAAGAGGAGGTTCACAAGACCAAGAAAGTAAATCCTGAAGAGCAGAGTTAACCTGTTCAAGTGGAATAAAGGCCTGGGCTATGACAGCAAAGCCCAGGTAGGGTCTCAGGCCTTGGAGTAATATCCACACAGTGGGGCTTGGACATTGTTATGTGGATGCTGGGGGATATGCTAGCAGCTAAGAGTTGAAGGCAGGGTCCCCCTCAGCCCCTTAGTAGAAAACTCCAGCCCCATCTGATAAAACCAGTGTAACTATAACTTGCTGGTAAGTTAGCAATGATTATATTTCACCGTGTTGATGACTTGTCTCAGAAAGCCTCTTTGCTCCAGTAGCTGATACTTAAATATCAGTGAGTTTGTGGGTCTCGCTGCCACAACAGAAGACAACTGAAGGTACGCATGGGTGTGAGCAGCACACAGACTCCGCCCACCTGTCAACTCCGTTCCAAGTGAGAGAGAAAGCGTGCTGGAGACAGTGGGCATTTGTAATGTTATTTATAATGATCCAGGTATAATGGTGTCAAATTATGCCACTTAATAATAGCCATGACCATCAGGTCTGGGAGACATGCAAGTGTCACATCAGTTGAAGCTCTGAAATTTGATTTGTCTCTGAATTTTGTAGGATATGGTAGGTATTTAATTCTCTGGTAAGAAAATGCTATCAGAAAACTTCAGTAAGCCAAGACATGCTTTCAAACAATCTCTTAATTCTATGGATGTGGTCAAATAGTTTTCTAATATATTCATGGGAACAGAGGTCATGTGACTTCTTAATCAAGACAAGAAACATTATTGTCCAATATATACAGAAATATGATTCATCTAGGAAAATTTACTGTGAAAAAATCCACTCAAATGAAATGTATTAGAGATTTAAAATGTAAGAGGGGCTTGAAAGTGGGTGGTGGGTGTTCTGGTACAAACAGAATGCTATTCGTATAACCATTATCTGTGCCTGAAATATAAAATGTTCTTATACAGACACAAATAATTCTAGAAAGATGCCCAGAATTAGACTCTGAGCTGGTCCTCTCAATTAACTTGGAAGAAATAATGTTTGACTAGAAATATTAGAGCTTCTAATTTGCAAAAAAAATATGTATTTGGCTTGCTATTGTGGCCAAGTTACCCTCTGAAAGGTCCTGGGCCAGACAGCCCCCCTCAGGGTGCCTTTCAGGAAGGCCAGGGTTCAGCCTGTCCGAAGGGCTCCTTCTTTTCTGTGTTCACTGGTTAAACCGATGCCTCCTCCAGAAGGGACGCCACTCACAAAAGGACACAACAGACACACTGTGCTCTGAACACTGCTACAGTGTGTCCCCAGGCTCCTGGGAGGGCACACACATTCAGAGAGCGAGGAAACATACTGACCAGCTTTTCTATTGCTGGAACAGATGCCCGACCTACGCAACTTAAAGGAGGAAATAGTGTGTTTGCTTTCAGTCCATGATTGGCTGGTTCTCGGGCTATGGGTGCGAGGTGAGGTAGTGCAGCTTAGTGGAAGAGCGTGCCAGAACGAAACTGCACACTGCGAGAAGCACAGCACAGGGAAAGGGCTAGGGAGACAGGGGCCAGGGCCAGATACAGTTGCCAAGGCCGTGCCTTCATAACCCAGCACAACCAGAAGTATCCTAATTCCCCAGGCAGCTCTCAAGCCCATCAACTTGACAAGAATCAACAGTCACAGGGGACTTTAGTGAAGCAGAGAGACATGCAGATTTTAGTGTCTATTGTTCTTCAAAGCCCACCAAGCTGGAAGCAACTGGGTTCAAAACCAGAGACTACAGAATCAAAGAAAGCAGAAACAAGCCTGCCTGGGGGGTATTGATAGGACGCAGAAGGGGGAAGAGTACCCCGCTGGCCAGTGCCTGAGAATGAACAGGGACATGGCAAAGCTCAGGTTCCCATACTCCAGAATCAGGCCCCAGAGCCTTGAGACCGGGCAGGGCCTCCCAAGTGACAGTGCAATAAGTTTCTTTCAGAAATTCAGTCCCCTCCTGTTGCTGGAACAGCGTGACTATTGGAGAAATTACGTCAATTTGGAGCAATCAGGAACCACACCTGGATTAGGGTTTGGGGACTACACCTAGATTGGGAATTGAGAACCAGTCTAGACTAGAGTATGAGTGATTTGTGGGTCTGTGAATGAGGGAAGAGCACCCACCCGGTTGTGGGAGGCCCAACTGGAACTCCAACAGTATAAAAAGAAGAAAGAAGACTGTTACTTCCCCTTCGCAGTTGTCTATGGACGCTGACTCGCTACATGTCAGCGACTTACACCTATCTGCTCGTCGCTGCTCTTCAGTCACTGATCTGCAGGCTCCAGTCTTTGCCATTGTCCTTTGAACACCTGAGATCTGCGGCGGACTCTCACCTCACTGGCTGTCCTACAGTCCCGGACGGGAGATCTACTCCATGGCTGAGCAGCCATCGTACACTCCAGCCCCTGCACATGCAGGCCGCGATCTTTGACTGTATCTATCCTTGGATTTGTAAGCCTTGTGAGTAGGTCTTTTTTGTTACAATATCTATAAATTCTGCCTTTTGAAAGAACCCGAACTAATACAAACAGTATACTGAGGCTAGTTGACTCACAAATAATAGAAATTCCCTTTTTACGGTATAAAGTTTGAAAGTCCCAGATCACAACACCAGCCAATCTAGGATGTGATGAGGGATACCCCTGTGCCCAATGGCACAACAGCTGTGTCCTTATAACATATCAAAGGAGACAGCCCCCAGCACCTGTGTGGGGTAACATAGCTCGTGATTCACTTACCTCCTGGAGACCCACTTCTTACCAGTATGATATAGCAGCCCCAGAGTACTTCCATGCCGATGCAGAGAGAGGACACGCGGGGAGGAGCAGTCCTGAGGAAGCAGTGTGGAGCTGGGAGCGCTGAGGCAGAGAAAGTTCTGCTGAGGGGCCCTGTCCCCGCAGGACTCCTATGGGCTCCAGGAGAAGCTGAGGCACCTACACTCCTGGAATCTACACCCCAATCCTGGCATGCCACACATTCTTAGACCTGCTAAGGGCACAGACTGTCACAGAAGCAGCTGCCTGTACAGCATAAAGGCATTGTCCTGGTCCCCAGCAAAAAGCAGGAGGCCAAGGGAATGCGAGCCACACAGAGGCATGTTCAGGGCCCCAACTAGGACAACAGGAAGCCAGACAGGTAGGACGCCTGCCTTAGAGCGGGGACCCATGGGGACTTCCTTCCCAAGAAGGAGTTTGGGTTACTCTTTCATAGCTTTGAGGTTTGTTGGATAATTAGGAGATAAATAGAAAAACAAAGAGGCATATTTAAGATTCAACTATCATCTTAGAGGTAGAAGAAGGCACAGATATTAGAACACAACCTAATTAACCAGAGGTATAATGCAACCAGGAGGAATGGTGAAACGCACGCAGGAGGGTGACTTCACAGAGGGATCTTTTACAATTCGAGCCCACAAACATTTAAAAATCCTGATGCAGCTGCCCGTGTGCCGCTTGGGAACACAGAACCCACTCCCGCCAGCCCTAAATTTCTAGGCTTAGTTGTCTCCTCCAGGAGGTTGTGGGGGGAAGGACCAGAGCAGAGGCTGCCTCCTTCTGGGTCCAGTACTTGCACAGGACCTGTGTGTTGCTCTTAACCCAAAAATATGTGGGGGAAACGGGAGTAAGGGATAGAACAGAAAGTCTAATTAATACAGGGCAGGTTTCTTTTCACCATTGCTTTATTTTTTTTGACTTAAAAATCGCCTCAGGAAAGAAGAATGTTCTAGGCTTCACTGATCACGTTGAATAGGATGGAAAACATTCCCTACAGCGATCCCAGGGGACACCAGTTCACAGCACGGCATCCCCATGCTCACCTGACACAGAATATGGGATCTTCCACAGCAGGGAGTCTCACTGCTCATCGGGCTGGCGCTTTCTTCACCCAGCTCTGGAGGCAGGAGTGCTCAGGACCCAGGATAGGCAGCATGTTTAAAGCAGGCATCAGATTCTCTGGTTCTGAGCAGAAATGGAGGCCTGGGGCTGTCCCCTCCCCAGTGGCCCTTACACTCACAGTTGGGAGCCAGCTGAACATTAGAAAACGGGCCACCTCAAGCTCTTCAGTTGGAATAGGAAACAGAATTCCTGGGAAGCAATAAAATGACATCTTAAAGAAACGGAAAATGCAACGTGGTGTGAATTAATTAAATAATTTTCTGGGATCATATATAAAAACTTAGGTGATTTTCTAAAACAACAATTTTGAGAAGCTCTTGATTCCACATGAGACCACCCCAAAACAAGGCACCGTCAAGACCTGGCTGGATAGATGCTAAAGTTTGGGTCTGGAGTGCCCCCTCCAAAGCCTCGTGTATTTTTTCCCCATTTTATTGATATGTACAAGTGCAGAATTTAAGGTTTACAATGGAGTTGAGCATTTTGTGCACATACATTTCTTGTCAAAGTGACAAGGGCTTTCCCGCTCTCCGTTTGTCCCTCCCCCTACCCTCCCTTCCCTCCCTTCACCCCCCACCCCATCCCCCTCTTTCGCTTTGTCTTTTGTTTAAAGCTCCATGAGATAGTTGTGGTCTGGGTCTCTCATATCAGAGAGACCATCCGATGTTTCACCTTCTGCTTCTGACTCACTTCACTAAGCATGATATTCTCAAGTTTCTTCCATTTGCCTGTGAAAACCTCCACGCTGTTGGACCTTACAGATGTGTAATATTCCATTGTGTATAAGCACCACAGTTTGTGTATCCATTGGTCTGTTGATGGGTATTTTGGTGACTTCCATATTCTAGCTATTGTTAGTTGTGCTGCTATGAACATAGGTATACATATATCTCTGTTGTGTGTTGTTTTGGCCTCTTTTGGATATATTCCCAGGAGGGGTGTCGCCGGATCAAAGGGAATATTTATTTCTAGTCTTTTGAGAGCTCTCCATACTGCTTTCCAGAGTGGTCGAACGAATTTACAAAATCAAATCAAAATGGATTAAAGACCTAAACATTAAAAATGAAACACTAAACCTTCTAGAAGACAAAATAGGCAAATTTCTAAAAGACATAGGGGTAGGTAAAGATTTTCTTGACAAGACACCAAGAGCAAAAGAAATTATCCCCTTTATCAACAAATGGGATCTTGTCAAATTAAAAAGTTTCTGCACAGCAAAGGAAACTGTGAACATTGTAAATAAAGAACGAACAGACTGGGAAAAAATATTCACCACCAACACCTCAGATAAGAAACTCATAACTAGAATACATAGGGAGCTAAAGAAAATTAAGCCCATCAAAAAAAAGGATCCTATTGAAAAATGGGCAAATGAAATGAAGAGGCAGTTCACTCACGAAGAAGTACAAAGGGCTAATAGATACATGAAAAGATGCTCAACATCTCTAGCCATAAGAGAAATGCAAATCAAAACAACGCTAAGATACCATCTCACTCCAGAGAGAATGGCTTATATCAACAAATCAAAAAGCAATCAATGCTGGCCAGGCTGTGGGGAGAAAGGAACCCTCCTGCACTGCTGGTGGGAGTGTATTTAGCGGTAGTCGGGTAACTGTGGAGCTATGTGCTGCTAGGAAGTAGGGCCTGGCTGGAAGAGGAGGTAACTTGTGGGCCAGGAGATGAGGACGGGCGCACACCCTGGGTGTGAGGGGCCCAGCTGGCAGCTTGAACTAAGTAAAGGAAACACTGTGACAGCTCCTTCCTTCCCTTGCCTCAGACTCCAGACAGGAACTTGCTCCTCCCTCACTTAGCATCCTGTACGCTCCACCCTCTGCCGTGGGCTTGCACTGTTTCCCGCTGCCCATGAGCAGAGTGCATGAATCTTTTTGAAACTGCAAATTAAAGTAAGTATTTTCTCCCTTAAGTTGTGGGTGTGGGGTATCCTATCCTGGCAATCAGAAAGTAACTAGGACGGTGGGTCATAGGGTGACCCCTAGAGTTCCTCTGGCCTAATGGAGAAGGCATCACACCAGGAATTAGGGTCTAGTCTAATCTTCACGTGGTGACAGTGGGTGTCTTGGATGGAGGATCCCCCTGGTCCTGGTTAAAGGTGAAGGAGGGGCAGGGCTGTCCAGGCTCTCCTGGTGCTGCCAAGGGAGAGGCCTGCATGCTGTAGAATGGGCTTTTTCTGAGAAGTTGATTTCTGACACATTGTACATATTCTTGTCCAGCCTGGAAAACTTCATGCATGGCTTTATAGATCAAAAGCTTGTCACTCATAAGGTCTTTTCTTGGGCAAGATAGTTAATGGCAAACAAGCTGAATGTTGTCTTTAATGATCCACAGTTTTAAGTGGCCATGGGCTCCAGCAGGCTGCCCAGATGGCCTACATCCTCTTTTGGTCTCACCATTGCCACTCACAACATTTACAAAAGCAAGTGTGTGTCGCTGGCACGCTAGCAGGGGACAGATGCCACACACCTTTGAGGCCACCAGCTACCCTCCAGTGAAAATGCACAAAACCATGATGATCTGAAAATTCTGGGGATGCATCTGAGATAACTAACTAGAAATACAGCTTTGCTTTGTGGTGAACCTATATCTTTTTCTTTCATCATGAATATAACTTGGTGATTCAACGGTGCAATAAATTTGAGATTTGAGAATAGCCTGATTTTACTCATGCCTAGAGGGCTCCCTGGAATGTCCAGCCATCTGCATGACCACTGACACTGCTGCAGGCGAAGTCTACTGTGAGCTGTGACCCCATTCTGACTCACACTGGAAAGGAGATAGGTCCCAAGAAAGCTCAGCTTCTCAAATCCAGTGCTCATTAAATGCAGTTTTCATGATTTTTTAAATTTGAAAATAAAAACCTATTCTGGTTTTTAAGTCTTAGACCATGACAAATGTCCTGTGGACATCTAGGGCGCATCCTGACCAGGTTCTAGGGAGGAAATACGCATGCATGGCAGTCCAGAGTATCATATATGCTACCTGAGGGTGAAGTGATGGTCCTCTGGCTTGAATGCCACGCCCAGCGCCTGCCATCACAGATTGCAATCAGTAAATACTTAACACTTTCCTCACACTTTTTAATTAGACTATGTAAAAATAAATACAGTCACCATAGTAACTGCAGCATCCATTTGCAAATACAGCAATCCTAGTATAGCCCATGAGAACTATCACACATCTGTACTTTCTTCACTGTTTAAAAAGCTGTAATTTCATAATTTAAAAATGTTATACCAATTTTCTTAAAATATGTTAGGTTTATTTAAATCCTGTCATGAGCAAGCAGGTGGATGAAGCAGCATATAAAGTGTCCCTGCGCGCCTTGTTCTTTGCTGTCAGCACAAGCCTGTGTGCTCTCCTGAGGATGAAGCTGCTCAGGGAGCCCCTCACCTATACCACCATCCCTGCACCCAGTTTTGCCTATGCTTGGCCTCTCTACTAACCAGCATTCTCCTCACTGACACACGACGCCTATCACCCACAACTTAAGGAGGACAGGTTCAATTTGCCCATGGTTGGAGTCTCTGATGGTTTTGCTCCAAGGTAGAAACCTTGTGATGGAAGGATGTGACAGAGCAATGCTGCTTAGCTCCTGACAGCTAGGAAGCAGAGCAGGAGAGGGGTGCCAGAGAAAAGGGGGTGAAGGGCAGGCACTGACCCCAAGGTCATGCTTCTACGGCTCCCCCAGACAAACCTAGAGGCATCATTCCCTACAAAACCCCGGGGCAGATCCCAAGCCAACCAGATGGATGCTTCATCTCAACCACCACAGCCTCTTTCTTGAATTTTTCAAATCTTCGGAGGACAACCTGTAGCCATATGCCAGCGTTTGTCCTTAAGTC
The DNA here is from genome assembly GCA_004027205.1 of Ctenodactylus gundi. Lineage (NCBI taxonomy): Eukaryota > Metazoa > Chordata > Mammalia > Rodentia > Ctenodactylidae > Ctenodactylus > Ctenodactylus gundi. Next base: position 44,329 of record PVKB01002870.1, read on the forward strand.
ATGGTATTAGATGAGAACCTTAGATTTACAGAGAAAGGCCAACAGGGCTATAGGATTATTAGAAAAAATTACCGAATTTTAACAGATGCATTAAGATAAAGGCCATATGGCTTTGATCTTAAGAGAGAGAGAGAGAGAGAGAGAGAGAGAGAGATTCAAAAGGTCGTGTGATGTGAACAGAAATAACCACTTGGAAGTTGTGTGTCTCGTTATTTCTCTCAAGCAGGCACTTGGGGTCTGACCTCCAGACATTGGGTGGGAGGGTGCAGAGAGTAGACTTTTTGTTAACTGGTTTAAAGAGATTTCAATGGGGGCCTAGGTATGGATCCATTGGTCAGTGATCCAGTTGGTTGCTGGGCAGCTCATGGCATATCTGTCATCTACCCATCACCTCCTGGCACTTGAGAAAGCAGCAGGCATGGAGCATCAGCTCTCGGAGACATGGACAAGGGCACCTGGAAATGGACACCTCAAGGACAGGTGTCAGAGTCACCCGAGTTGCTCAGGGAAATTGGTGGAGCTGATACCTATGCATCTACATGAACTTGTCCGTGACCAACACATGCAGGCCCCTGTTCCGACTGCAGAGAAATGTGACAGAAAAGGTGGCAAGCTTCTAACATTTGCAATAGCGTATCAGGACATCAGCCGCAAACTGAGTCCACAGTTGGAATCAGCAGAAGCTGGTGAGGCCGTTAGGGGGAAATTAGGCTAAATAATAAGAAACCAAGTTTTAACTACTATAAGGGACACGAACTTGGCCACCCAAGGGTTATGAAAATAAAGTTACTACTAAGTATCACTTAGGTACTACAGTTTCAGGATTAAAAATCTGTGGATCCATCTACTTTGCAATTATAGTTAGTTCAAAACAAAAAATCTCTGAGATCAACATTAGCCAAGGCTCAGCCAAGCGTCGGTAACTCACAAATGATGCAAAAAAGGCAAAACAGCTGGCATGGTGACCACACCTCGAGCTAGGCTCTTTGGGTGACAGCTGGCATGGGGTACTAGATATTTCCATGTTTGTCCTGAACATCTGAGCATGAAAAGTTAAATAAAAGCAACACAAACAAACCATTAAAAATCTCGACAGAGGAGAATGCTTCGCACCCAGCAGCAATGGCAAAGGCAGGAAGGCTGTTTATTGTGGCCACTTGGCTGTGGCTTACACGGGATGGGAATACGACTCAACAAACAGGGGTCAGGAAGGATGCTCAGTTCCATGGAAACCAACAGCGATTACCGAGCGCAGCCTCTGTGTGGGATAAGCAGTGTGACAGCCAGGCTGTGACAGGGACTTCACAGGGAGCCTGCCCTTCAAAACCCACAGTCGCTGAGCAGTCAAACGTCAGCTCAAAATTTACATCAGGGTACCAGAAACTAACACAGTTGGGCCACTATCTATTCATGGTAACATAAAACGCAATGACAAGAGTCAAAGGGACGAGTCGTAGGACTAAGCCTCCCCCAACGGCCTTTGTGCAGATTTGCGGTTGCAAAGCTGATTCCTAGCCACCGGAAGCCCCGGGTTACAGCAAGAAGTCGGTCGGCAGTGAGATGCGCTCCAGGCTGTCCCCACTCAGGAAAAGCGCTCCTGGTTTCCTGGTACCGTGTCCGGCGCGTGGAGCTCACTCTTCAGGGCTGCCTCTGCAGTGTCACCGTTCTCTGGTCGTTTTGCCTCTCTGGGTGTGTATAAGGTTTTTTGTTGGTACAGGCGGGCGGCAACAGCAACCAGGCAGAGCATGACAAATGCCACCACGGCGATCACACCTGGAGAGGGAGGGAGAGCTCAGAGTCAGTACATGCTGCATCCAATACTGGGCCCCCAGTTCAGAATCTGCATGTGTGTGACGCTATGTCCCCAGTCAGAATACACACGTGACACTGCTCACATGCACACAAGATGGACTCCAATGCCCAGAGTCAAAATCAACGTATTGCATGCACCAAAGCTAACATAAACTGGGAACCAGAAAACCTGGGCACTCGTGGCTGAGTGGTATTATAGTCTCTGGTTTACTTTTGAGCTCTACTTTATGTTGAATTTTGTGTATGTTGAGCTTTCACTTACTGCCTCCGGGACTAAGCTCATAGACACCTCCCTCCTAGAGCACACGTGTTGTTCGTGATCCTAAGCAAACACACTCAAACAAGTTTAAAGTACAGAATGCATCATGCCTCCCCAAAGTTTCAAATATTATGGTAAGGCAATTAAATCATCCATGTTTTAATGAAAATGTTTTAAAATAATGTGGTCACAACCATGAATCACAGCAATGTATGTAGATAGCTACATATGTCAATCTAAACATGGTGTTTGCCTCCTGTTGCTAAATTTAACATGGGAATAGGAGAAATGTGGGGAGTTTATGGAATCCATGTTTGAGGTCTCTACTTGAAAATATTTTGATGATTAATAATCATGCCTGCAGTTCTCAGCCTTGCTTCATATTAGACACATTTGAATGAGACCTCTGGATGGGAGACATGGATGATTTTATCTTTTTTTTTTTTTTTTTTTTTGAGACAGGGTCTCATTCTATAGTCTGGGCTAGTCCTGAACTTACTATGTAGTCCAGACTGGCTTCAAACTCAGGCAATTCTTCTGCCTCAGTCTCCTGAGTGCTGGAATTGTAGACCTGTGCCACCACACCCAACTCATGTGGTACTGTGGAGTCAAACCCAGAACCCTGTTCTTACTAGGTAAGCACCTTAACCCCTGTACTATTCCTCCAGCCCATGGATGATTTTTAAAGGCTTTTCAGTGATATTAATACACATCCAAATTTGAAAAACACTAAGATACATTGTAGCAGATTTTTTAAGGCACTAGTACCTCTAAATATCAGAGATCAAATATTAGTTTCAGCATGTTAACATATAAATGTAAAGTATTATTTTCCAGTTATACACATTTCAGGATCATTAATGTGCCATTTCCACCAGTGAATACTAGAAACACAGGAATTACTGAAACACTACGAAAGCAAACCAGATCTGTAGAACTGAGCTTCTTTGGTCCTCGTGAAGGTGGCTGGTATGATCAGAATAGTCTCAAATCTGACAGGCTCAATGAGGAGCATTCATCAGGGCCCAAGCTGAGTGGACCAAGCTGGCCACTGAGTTTGCATAGTCTGTGCTCAGCAGCAGTAAGATTAGGAGGTCGGGCTGTCAAACCCAAAGCAAAGGGGACACAGACCCATCTTGGCAGAGTATTCCTAAGCATGCTACTCCATCTCTGTGCTGTCCAGGGCTGTGTAGCCCCACACAGCCTGCCCCAGTCACCTTGTCATGGCAGGATGAGTGATGGTGGTAGCCAACTCTGCCAGCACTTATGGTCTCGCGGGAACCTGAGGGTAGAAAGGCTCTTGCCCTCTCAGCTGCCAATAGGAGCCAGGGCCTCAAGGGAAAAGAGTCACCTCCTTCTGGAAGAGTTGCAGAAGGACAAGGAAGCCAGCTTCAGATGATCCCTGATTGCTTAATTAGGTTTAGAGCCATCCTCTCCCAAAGGCAGTGACCTTCCATAGACCAAATGCTTCTATCTCGTCAGATCATGCAGACCTTAAATCAGCACATTCAAACACCAAAAAAGAGCACCTATTAGGGAATTTGCACACCAGTTCTACATAAAATCCTGTTTTTAACATGTTGGCCACTTTTCTGTTGATCTGTCCCTAATCATATTTTGTTTAGTGGTGAAGCTTCTTCCACAGCTGAACAACATGATTCAGACACTGTACATGGAACAACACATTATTTCATAACATATGACACATAAGGTTATCTTCCCATGCAGTTCCACACTTTACTATGCAAGTGTGGGATATGTGGTCATTTTTCCTGGTACTTAAAATGACACATATGGTTATCTTCCTGTGTAATGGCATTATGGAGTACATAAGATGCAAGAAGCTACTTTTCTACATGATAACACATCATTACGTATGCATGACATGCACAGTGCTCCTGCAATATTGTTGATATGCTGTCCTTGTCCAAGTCCCACCCTTATCTCTGCTTCCTTATAGATAAACTCCAGCAAGGAGGAAAAGATAAACAGCCACAGGCCCTGGGGAGGACAGCCTCCTGGTCACTGCCCAGCTCTGGAGCCTGAACATCTCCCACATGTGCAGCAAGGCAGATCCAGGCCTTGCCAGCCAGGGGTCCAGCCAGGGCCTTGCCCTGCCAAAGGGCAGCCTGAAGACAGCTGGGAAGGGCAGGCCCGACATCATGGGGCCCAATTCGCTGCCACCGCTGGACAATTGTTAAAGACACTAACCAAGGAGAAGAAGGCTTGACTTTTTTTGTGAGTTCAGATATATGTCCCTAAAATTGTTTCATTTTAAAATAATGGTTGTGTTTCTTCAGTTAAAGAACTATAAACTTCCATTAGCCTAATATTAGTCCACTGTTTTCTTCAAAAGGAAGGAATGGGCAGTGAAGTATGCACTGGCATGACCTCTGACCTGTCCAGGTCAACACTAGATCATGCCTGAGCCAGTCTACCAAAAGCCTGGTATTTTCACGCCACACAAAAGGATGTGTGGGCTGTGGGGCAGGAGCAGGCCTTACCATAGGCTATGTGCTCTGAGGACAGGTGAGTATTTGCATTGTAGGTTGTTTTCACTGTCAGATATTTTACAACAATTCCTTAACGGAGGCTTTGATGGAAGTCATCAATTATTTATACTGAGGATCTCTGAGGAGGCTGCATTCTCTGGGACTGCAGCAGAAAATAAGCAGATCTGAAGATGGCAGTGGTGTAGGGTTGGTCCACCAGTGACTTCACATGAACCCCAATGAAACTCTGAGCTTGGCTTAGGAAGGCAGAGGGACAACTGTACCTGAGTGATGACCACAGGACCTGCACAGGATCAGCAGAGATCACAGTCAGCAGGATGATCCAGGCGGGGTCTGGGTCGGGCCTGAGGATGCAGTGGGCAAATGTGCCCAACTAACTGGTAGGTTATAGGCAGCACCCATGAGAGAACTGTGGCCAGGGCAGCAGCTGAGAAGGTACTAGACAATCATGTGGCTGTGCATGACAGAAAAGAAGAGCCCTTGGCTCCAACTTGCAGAAACACCGAGTCATTCAGCTGTAGAAACAGAGAAAGCCCTGCCTGCTGCTACAAGGCCTCAGAGCTTCAGGACTGAGGACTGAACGTGCAGTGCTGGCATCACAGCTAGAGAGGCAATTTGGAAGCACGCAGTGAGCTCTGCCAGGAGACAGGCTATTGACAAGTCACACTCCAAGGAATTCAGGAACTTTCCTTGCTGGAGATAAGGGAGGGCAGAATGCAAGCAGCAAATGGGGAGAAAAAAACTACAGTCCTCCTGAAAAATTTGAGCCCAACAAGAACAGATCTCAGAAAGCTGAGGTCTCATTTTTCCCCGCCTCCACAGCACAGATAGGAGAAGAGCTAGCTCACCTAGGGGCAGTTTGCCCCATGATAGTAGTATAAGCACCACTGAACTTAGGGCCATCCTGCCCTCATTCAAGCCAATCTCACCGGAGCTGCAAGAGGTACACTGGAGCCGCACATCTTTGCAGACCAAGACACAAGAAAAGAGGGAATTGGTCATATCCTTCCTCTGGACCAGCAAGATTGAAGGTCTTGAAATTAGAGACTGCCCATGCAAATAACACAGGAAAAAAAATTTGGACCTGGGGCTTACTTCCATGCTTTTGTAGGTATATTGAACTTGCATCTTTTCTGGTGTTCATTTGTGGGTTTATTTTCCTTTTTGCACTTTCTTCTCTTTTTTCCCACTTTTCCTTCTTTCTGTTTTTGTTATCTGTTAGATTTTGCATTTGTTTCTTGCTTGAGTAGCTCTTCATGCCATTTTCAAAAAGCCTTTCTATAGATTCCGGAGCCATACTCTCTGTGTTTCACACATAACTGTCCTTATTTCTTCTTATGTTTTGTTCTATTTCTTACGTTTATCCACCTTCTTCTAATCTGGGGATGGAGCTCTGTCTTACTTTTCTCTAATCTATATATATATATATATATATATATATATATATATATATATATACTCTTAGGTTTCGTATCACACTTCCAAAGCTAAGCCTCAGCCTCAGTCTGCTCTCTCCATATCCCAGTCACTCTTATTAATAGTATTGTTAAGTATCAATAACTCATATGGTTTGGCCTGTTGGGAATCAATAATTTTTATACTATTTAGTTAGAGATAGGTCATTAAGGTAGATTATTTTTTCTGTATTAGCAACAGTAATGTAGACTAGTCTTTAACAAACTCTTCCAATAATTAACTAGAAAGTCTGTATAGATACTTCCACTATAGTATAGATTACATTTTTAATGTTAAGAGTGAAATGTTTGTATGAGCTGGTAAATTGTTACGATGTGTCAATAGCCCGTATGCATTGAGTTTTACCATTGATGCTGATATCTGTACCACTGTTAAAGAGGGGATAGCAGTTATGACTTACTAAGAGTTAATAACATCTGGTGGTTTGGTTTACCCTAGTTAAGCAATACCGTGTCCTATTTTATTATGGATGGTGATACAGTATTGACATTAGTGGAACTTTTTGATAAATCAGTATTAGGTTTATTTAGATAGGTACATTGATGGTGTAGACTATGCCTTTTAATGTTAAGGGTAGCATGTTGTAGTATTAAGCGAGGTATTAGGTTCTGTCAATAATATGCTAGTCATAGGTATGATATTATTGTAGATATTAATTCATGTTGTGGATGGTGGAACAGATGTTGATCTTGATTTCCAATATACGCCAACAATTACGTTGTCCTTAAACCACATGTAACATTGTATTCTATTTCTATCTCACTTAAAAGAGAAGGAGATTTACGCAATCAGGAAAAGGTTGGTTATTGAGAAGACCCTGAGAAATAATAGCTGAGTAAGCCAAGAAAAAGGCCATAAATGCCAAAATCTAAAAGAACTCAAGGAAATTCTAAGAAAAAAAATCTAATGGAAGAAACCTGCATGGTAGAGGCGGAGTCCATAGACACTACCTGACCTACAACCCACAACAGTAAAATCATAGGAAAATGAGACGAAAAATCACCTATAAAAATGCTGGACTCACCAGAGGCTGATATCACGGGCCCTGAAATTGTGAACCCACAGGAAAGGAACAAGAGGACCTAGTGGCCAAAGAGCTCAAGAAGGATATGCTTAAAAGCAAGTGATGCTCAGCGAGTTCAAAAAGGATTTCATCAGACAAACAACAGTTTTTATACGGAAAAAAAATGCTTAAGAAGACACCAATAAAAAGATAAGGCAATGCAAGAAATGAAGGAACATTTCAGAAGAGAAGATGGAAGATTGAAAGGGTTCCAAGCTGAACTACAGGATGTGAAAACTCACATGGACACATGGGAACCAGTTAGAGCATTTTGATGACAGATTATTGGATCTTGAAGATGAGTTATGACAAACTGGAGCATGTGGTCAGTGATGGCAACAAAACATAAAGACAAGAAAGAACCTGGATGCAACAGCTGATGGACAACTCGAAGAAGAACAATTCCAAATTATGGGAGGGCAAGAGATTCAAAGGCATAAAGAATATGTTCAATGAGATTATAGCAGAAAATTTTCCAAATCTTGGCAAAGAAATTAACATTGAGCTACTGCAGGCATACAGAGCCTAAATAATCTTGACTAGAAAAGATTCTCTCCACAATACATCATAATAAAAATCATAGACACTCAACACAAAGGCTACAAGAGAAGAACAGAAAGAAACCTACAACGACTAACCCATCTGAGTAACTGTGTATTTTCCAATACAAACCTAAAACGCCATGAAGTTGAGCTGTGAAATCATTCAAGTGCTAGGGGAACATAAGCACCATCCCAGACTATTATATCCAGCAAAATTATCGATCAAAGAAGAAGGAGAAGTAAAAAATACTCGTGGTAAATAAAACCTAAAGATACTTATGGCCACTAGACCAGTCTTGCAGAAACTATTTAAAGGAATCTTAAAGAAAGGGAAACTAACAGTAGAAAACATCTCAGACAAAATAAAACAACCAAAAGAAGAATGATCCAAAAATATTGCAGAGCAAATAATCAATGCTGAAAGCATTGTAATTATGACAGGATGTAGCAAATATCCTACCATAATGATGCTTGATGTTAATGGTCTCTACACTATCAAAGGACACAGTGGCAGACTGAAACAAAAAAAAGCCAAAAAAACAAAAAAACCAACAATTTTTTGCTTGCAAGAAACATACTTTACCCATAAAGAAACACATACATTGAAAATAAAAAGATGAAAATCAATACTTCATGCAACTGGACTCAGACACATTCTCAGACACAGCAGATTTCAAGTCAAAACAGATCAGAACAGACAAACAAGGACATTATATACTGATTAAGGGTACAACAGGAAGAAGCCACAATTATCAATACATATGCACCCAACACTAGAGCACCTAATTTTGTAAAGCAAAAACTACTGGAAATGAAAAGAAAAATAGATCCCAATACTGTTAGAGTATGGGACTTTAATACCCCACTATCACAGATAGACAGGTCAACTAGACAAAAAATTATCAAAGAAATATTTGATCAAAGCAATGCTATGAAATAGTTGGGCTTAACTGATATTTACAAAGTCTCCCATCCAATGTCAACAGAATATACTTTTTTCTCAACGGTGTATGGGATATTTTCCAAAATAGACCTTATCATAGGCCATAAGGCATGTTTTAACAAATGCAAGGGAGTTGAAACAATTCTTTGTTTACTTTCAGGTCACAGAGGAATAAAACTAGAAATTAATAGCAAAAGAAACTATAGGAACTATACGAATACATGGAGACTAAACAATGTATCATTGAATAAACAATGGGTCACAGAAGACATTAAAAATTCCCAGAGTCAAATGATAATGGAAACACACCATACCAGAACCTGTGGGACTCAATGAAAGCAATATTAAAAGGGAAGTTCAGAGCTGTCAATGCACACACTAAAAACAGAGCAGTCCCAAACAAACAACTTCATGGTGTACAGTAAGGTCCTACAGCCTAAATGCAAAAATAGTAGGACACAAGAAATTATAAAAACCAGAGCAGAAATTAGTAAAATTGAAATAGAAAAAAATCATACAAAAGACCAATGAATTGAAGAGTTGATTCTTTGAAAGAATAAGTATGACTGCTGAACCTCTGGTTAAACTAACCAAAAGAAGAAAAGAAAAAAAAATCCATTTCAATGTAATTAGAAATGAAAAAGCAGAAATCACAACAGACACCACTGAAATTCAGAGAATTATAAGGAACTATTTTGAATGAAAACTTACACTTCAACAAATGGGAGAATTTGAAATAAGTGGATAAATTTCTAGATACATGAATCAGATTCAGAAGGCTAAATATCTGCATGGTTTCTCTAATATGAGCAACCAGAGTATAAATAAATAATACACAGCACCGAGCAGAGCCTCTTCGGACTAGACTGGTGGGACTCGAGGTCATCTCCCCTGCTCCCCACCTCAGCGGAGGCCCGCATGGAGACAGGGCTTTGCCAGCACCGGGTAGAGCCACGTCGGACTAGCCCGGGGGGCTTTGCTGCCATCTCCCCCATCCCATTCAGCGGTGGTCAGCACAGAGGCTGTGTTTTCCCAGCCCCAGGCGAAGCTGTGTCGGGGAGAGCCCCTAGGGGAAATGCAGGGAGAGACAACCAGAAACAACCAAAGACAACAGAACCATGAGGAAACGTGGAAATAAATCTCCTTCTAAAAGTCTTGACAGACCAGAAGAGCATACAAGGACTCCTGAAAATGCAGAATCTAAAGATGAAAATGGCAGAAATGATGGTAACTTCTGGCCCAGAAATAAATTAACTTAAAGCAAGAATTAAAGCAGGAAATGAAAGTCGTAGAGCAAGAGTGATGCCAAGACCTAGCTAAGCTAAAAGCAAGCTTTGAGAAGCAAGTAGAGGAGATCAAAGAAGAAATGAACCAGAAGATAAAGAAGGCAATACAAGAAATGAGAGAAGAACACAATATATATATATATATATATATATATATATATATATATATATATATATATATACACAGATATCCAGGTAGTGAAAAACACACAGGTCACAATCAGCAATGATATTGAACAATTTCAAAATAGATTATCAGACCTAGAAGACAAAATGATGCCATGGGAACAGAAAGACCATAAAGAATGCAAAGTGAAAAAAAGAAGAAAGTGAATCATTACAACAACTGATAGATGATTCAAACAGAAACAACCTGAGAATTATGGGAGTCCAAGAGAAGACTGAGGACAAAACAGAAGGCTTAAAAATCATGTTCAAGGAAATTATGGAAGAAAATTTCCCAAATCTAAGAACAGAAATGAATATTGAACTACTGCAGGCATATAAAAGACCAAACAATATGGATCAGAAGATAGTCTCATCCCGACACATCATAATTAAAGTATTAGAAACCCAACACAAAGAGAGAATACTGAAAGCGGTAAGAGAAAAGCAGAAGATGACCTACAAAGGTAAGCCCTTCAGGATAACTTCAGACTTCTCAACTCAAACTCTAAAAGCCAGGAGATCATGAAGCAATGTCATTCAAACACTAAAAGAACACAAATTCCAACCAAGACTACTATATCCAGCAAAACTATCTTTTAAACTAGAGAGAGAAATTAAAAATTTCCATGATATAGAAAGCTTAAAGAAACTTGCAGCCACTAAGCCATCACTGCAGAGAATTCTCAAAAAAAAAAAAAAACTTGGATAGCAAAAGAGAGACCAATGACACCAGTGACCCCAGAGCGGGGAAAAAACAGAAGCTAGAGGAGAATGAGCTGAGAAAAAAGTAAAGCCAATAAACAACATGGAAAAACTACAATGATGGCAGGACATACCAAACATACCGCAATAATTACCCTAAATATGAATGGCCTCAACTCACCTATTGAAAGTCATAGACCAGCTGACTGGATCAAAAAAGAGAAACCCACAATTTGCTGCCTACAAGAGACATACTTCACCCACAAGGAAACTCGTATACTGAAAATAAAAGGTTGGAATTCAATATTTCATGCAACAAGTCCCAGAAAACAAGCAGGGGTAGCTATATTAATCTCAGACTCATCAGATTTCATATGGAACCAAAAGAGACCAAGAATGGCCAAAGCAATCCTGAGCAACAAGACCAAGGCAGGAGGCATTGCAGTTCCAGACATCAGGCTATACTATAAAGCCATAGCTATAAAAACAATTTGGTACTGGCACAAAAATGGACAGATAGACCAGTGGAACAGAATTGAAGATGCAGAGACAAACCCAAATATCCTCAATTACTTAATCGTTGACAAAGGGGTGAAATGCATACAATGGAAAAAGGACAGCCTGTTCTACAAATGGTGCTGGGAAAACTAGACATCCACATGCAGAAGAATGAATCTAGCCACACACCTGTCACCATGCACCAAAATCAAATCAAAGTGGATCAAAGACCTAGACATTAAAAAGGAAACACTGAACCTCCTAGAAGACAAATTAGGCAAATATCTAAAAAACGTAGGGGTAGGCAAAGACTTCCTTGACAAGACACCCAGAGCAAAAGAAATTATCCCCTTGATTAACAAATGGGATCTTGTCGCATTAAAAAGTTTCTGCACAGCAATGGAAATTATCAACATTGTAGAAAGAGATCCAACAGACTGGAAGAAAATATTTGCCTCAAACAACTCAGATAGGAAGTTCATAACTAGAATATACAGGGAGCTGAAGAAAAGTAAGCCTATGGAAATAAAGGATCCTATTGAAAAGTGGGCAAATGAAATGAAGAGACAGTTCACTCACGAAGAAATGCAAAAGGCCAATAGAAACAGGAAAAGATGTTCAACATCTCTAGCCATAAGAGAAATGCAAATCAAAACAACGGTAAGATACCATCTCACTCCAGAGAGAATGGCTTATATCAACAAGTCAAATAGTAATCAGTGCTGGGGAGGCTGCGGGGAGAAAGGAACCCTCCTGCACTGCTGGTGGGAGTGTAAATTCGTACAACCACTTTGGAAAGCAGTATGGAGAGCTCTCAAAAGACTAGAAATAAATATCCCCTTCGATCCAGCGACACCCCTCCTGGGAATACATCCAAAAGAGGCCAAAACAACACATAATAATGATATGTGTATACCCATGTTCATAGCATCACAACTAACAGTAGCTAAAATATGGAAGTGACCAAAATACCATCAACAGACCAATGGATACATAAACTGTGGTATTTATACACAATGGAATACTATGCACCTATGAAGTCCAACAGTGTGGAGGCTTTTAAAGGCAAATGGAAGAAACTTGAGAAAATTATGTTTAGTGAAGTGAGTCAGAAGCAGAAGATGAAACACCGAATGGTCTCTCTGATATGAGAGACCCAGATCACAACTCTTATGGAACTTAAAACGAAAAACAAAGTGAAACAAGGGGGTAGGGCAGGGGAGGTTGGAAGGGTGGGTAGGGGGCGTGACAAAAGGAGAGTGGGAAAGTCCTTGTCACCTTGACAAGATACATATGGGCACAAAATGCTCAACTTCGTTGTAAACCTTAAATTTTGTGCTTATACATATCAATAAAATGGGGGGGGGAATAATAGAGTCAAATCGGGTGGATGTTGGGAGTCAGGGGCAATGAGGGAGGGGGAGGATGAGCAAAAACGGGGAGGAAGAGAACGTGAAGTTGACATGATATATGTAAGGGGCGACTTAGCCACTCGGTGAGAACCTCTCTCAAAACACAAAATCAAAAAGGGTGAGGGATGCCTCACAGTGTGAAGGCCCTGGGTCCAATCCTCAGTACGGCACACAGATGACGGGTAGATGGAGAAATAGAAACAAACAAATAAACAAACAAATTTTTAAAAGAGAAAACACATAAACCTCCCCGAGGCCTGGACTACTTTACACACAGCTTGAGAGCATCCAGACCCTGGACACTCTGCCGGGCGTCACCCTTGCTCATGAAGACAGCTGTGCCCCGAGTCACCTCCTATCACCGCGGAGTGCCCCCTGGAGGTGTTGGGCAGGGGCGTCCCCTCGTCAGCTGGCCCAGAGTGCTCTGCAGGGGAAGAAAGACGGGAGCAGCTATGAGCGGAAGGAAGCCACCCAGTTAGCAGCGGATTGGTGCTGCTTTAACTCCAAGGCTGTAAGTCACAGCAAGACGGTTCCCATGTCAAATGCGTGTGGGTGGCCTTGAAACGGTTCCCCTGACCCTTCAGCTGGGACAGCACTGAATGCGCAGTGAGGAGGGACCCAGAGCTAAGGGGTCTGGGACGCCAGGACCCTGTGACCCACCTACTTCTGTGTGCATGCGAACGCGTGCTGCGCTGTCTCCTGCAGTGGACCCGCAGTCAGAGGCGGCCACAGGACCTTGCATCAAGGCGTGCCCCGGGTGCAGCGCAGCCTTTAGAGGAGCGGTGTGCCCAAACTTCAGAGCGGACAGGCAGCCCGTGAAGCCATGTGCGCCAGCCAGCACCGTGTCTGCATCCACATGGCCACCCAGCTCTGCAGAAAGGAGACACAATGGGGACGTTAGTGGGGGGACAGCTGAGCGCGATGGAGGCCCTCCAGACACCCAAGGTGCCCGAATCCAGGGGTGCTTGGAAAGCCACTGGGTGCCAGAGCCCCTCCTTTAGACATGGGTGCCCTTCCCTAGAGAAATCATTTCCAGTTAATCTCAAAACAAATACTAATTATAGCGATAAAGCCAAACGGTGAAAAACTGATGTTTCCGATTTAGAATTAGGCTGAAACAACATAAAATTATGTACAAAAATAATGAATTATAGTAATGATTTTAATGACATTATATATTCTCATTGGTCTGTTTCACTGATAAGGTAGTATGTGGTTTTGAACCTTAATTTTTTTTTTCAGATTTCACAATGAATTTGTCAAAACTGACCTTTTTGGAAAGGTCAAATTCAATGAACAGTCTGATCTGTCACCATTTAAAGTCCATCAATGAATAATTTGGGGTTCCTGCTAAGGGGTAAGTCTCAGTTCCCAGGAAATTTGTTTATTCTGCTGGACTTTTAAGGTGAGGGCATGCTTATTCACAGACAAGGACTTGAGACTCCTCCTCGCTGGGCCCTTCCTCCTCACCCACTTCATCCCTCTCTCTGTTTTGCCTTTAATTGACCCCAGGATTGTCGGTGGCATCTGAAGCCTGGAAGACCTCTCTTAAGCCTGAGGACCTGTGCTCAGCGTGTGGGAGCATCCTGCCTCTGTGCTAGCCTCTGTTAGGTTGCGACATCTCCATGTTCTTTTATATTGAAAACTTGTTTTGCATGGGAGAACATGGGACCCTCTGAGGTTGTTAAGTTCACACATCTCACCTTAAGTCTCAGCTGCCATCAGTACCCCTTGGGTCATGGGTCCTTTGTCACAGCTACAGCAGCCTTATTCACTATGGGTGGTAATGAAGCACCAGAGACCGGGGGCCTCGTGGACAGACACTGAGGCTCACAGCTCAGGTGCTGGCACATCAGGGGGTGAAGACGGCTATGTCCTGCTGGGGATGGAGTCTTTTCAGGGTGCCCTCAGGAAGCCGAAGCAGAGAGCACTCCCCTATGTGTTTGCCTAGACTTGGTCACATGCAGGCTCCGTTCAGGGCGGGCATCGCCTCCCACAGCCCCACTCCTAACGCCACCCTAGAGGGTTGGGTCTGGCACAGGGTTTGGAACACTCCATCCAGTTGTGCTTCAGGTGGGAAAGATCCTAATTGCTTGTGTAAATCTAGTGTGCCTGTGAATACTCTGAATCCAACTGCGTATCCACACCCCTTCCCCTCTTGGCCTTCCCAATTTGTGGGCTCTGCGTCTTCCAAGCTACCTGACGGAGGTGTCGGGCTGCTTAACTGCCTGAAGCACAGCTGTCCACTCCCGAGCCTGCTCCTGGGCCACCAGGAACAGGAGTCATGGCCTTTTCTTCAAAACCGAACCAGCCATGCAATTTTACATCTGCCTCAACTTCTCTCCACACCCCCCTCACTTAATTCCAATATGTGTCCCAACTTCCCCCACAACCCTGTCACCCTACCCTATGTAAGCCTCTCATACACTGAGAGATGCTGCCTGCTCCTCCCTGGGTCTGAGAGACTGTGTCAGGTTTTTCCTTCAATAAAAGCCTGTTTCAAGGTTGAGGTTGTGTCTCTGCCTTTTCTTCCCTTTTTATAAGACTACTGACTCAACTAGGTGACTCTGGGTCATGGGAGGGACGCGTGGGTACATCAGGATTAGGGGACTGGAGAGCTGAGCGTACCTACGTCGGCTCCAGAGTTTCCCACAGAACTGGATAGATCTGTTAGATAGTTTTGCCTACTTAACGATTTGTGTGAGTTGTGGGTTCCATCAAAGGCACAGCACCAGCTCCTTTGAAGAGCAACCCTTTTAACCAAGGGACCAAGAGAAAATCCAGAAGCACCTGCTCCATGATTGTCTCAGCTGGGCACATAGGCAGCCCTGGAAAGGATTTCCACAGGGCAGGACCCATTTGGGAGGACTTTGCTCAGTCCTCAGCAATAAAATACCAGAAAATAGAAGCAGCTGACAGAGACTTAGAAGAAGTGGTGCCACTTGCCCCTAGTGTGCTAAGCTGTAAGCAGACAAGGTGTGTTTGTGCTGCTAGAGGTAGAAGTAGTGGCTGCTGGGGTTGGGGCTCGCAGAAAGATGGGGCTGGGACTCAGGGAACAGTCCTCCTGCACCCATTGTGTTCAGCCTGTACCCAACTGCAGATGTATGACAAGAATCATGCATTTGCCTTTATGAATATTATCCTCAACAGTTTAACAGGGATACAAATGTGACATGGCCATGACATCAAAAGGAGATGGCATCTTGGAAGCATCTCCAAGAACTGCAAAACCCGAGGGACAGAGGGACATTCAATGGAAGTCAGCAGACTATTTATAACCTAGTCCTGAAGACTTGAGACTTCGTTATCTCAAATGGCTCTTGATGGCTAATTGCTTCCATTGAGCGGCCTTGGCGTTTTATATTTGAGAGGAAGCTTAGAAGTACATTCTACTTTCATTCACACTGTAATGTGATCATCCATACAAAACACCCATTGTTCTGGGTGCTTTTTTATTTCTTATAATCACCTGTGAGCTCGTTTTCCCACGGTCATTCCCTTTCACAGATTAGCAACCTGAGCACAGAGAGGTTAGTAACTTGCCCATGCACACACACCATCAATAGCAAGTATCTACCAGGGTCCCTGCCCAGGGCTTCCTGTTCAGGGTGAAGAATCTGCAAAGTGCAGCGTCAAGGCAGTGGAAACGACACCCTCTCAGACCTTCATTTCCTGGTTGAGGACTTCAAGTTCATCTGAACTCTCCAAATTCTTACCTTTCCTGCTATGTCTTCTACATACGGACTACGTGGTGATTGCTCAGAGTCATTTAGGGCACCAGCGTGCCAAGGTTCTCCTGGAACCTGGGCTTCGGGTATCTTCCCATAGATGCCTAGGCAGTCAGATTCCAGCACCGACCCCGGGCCAACCTGAAGCCCTCACACTTCCAGTCCCCTCTCCCTCTGGGGCACCTCCCCAGGGCTTAGGTGTGTCTACTTCCTCTTGTGACCTTTGCAGATCATAGGTTTTTTATTTTCTTTAAATTGCTTCGACTCAGAAGATCTCTCTCAGAAGAGTTTTGCTTATTTGCTAGAATTTATTTTATGCTCCATTTGTTTTATAACCACTAGAAATCAGATTCAACAGAATGTTGATTATCCAAAATTCTGTACCATCACTAAACATAACAAGAAGCAACTGTACTTTGATTTGGGCAGAGGGTTTTAAAAGCTTACATGTTCCAGACACATATTCCTGATTGTACGTAAAGCCAGGAGAGTTTGCATTTAAAGGTACCTCCTTGTGAAATGACTGTACAGTATCTGACAACATCAACAAGTGAGACCCTCAGGGTGGAATGAAACATAATGTCTAGTTAGTCAGACAGCGACTCTGAGCCATTGTGTCTAGAGTATGGCTAGATACACCTTGACAGTGCCCACAGTGCCTACCCTGCTTCCCGAGCTAGGAGGGTTGAAGAGATAGACAGGCTGGCAATGCTTAAGGGGACATGAGCTATAAAATGCTGGGATCCCCCAAAAAGTAAAAAAATTGGCACCAGCTTAGTGCTGGACACCTTTCTATAAAGTGATCTACTCCATTCTGAGACATCATGACCCTCGGTAAGACGGTCACATGGGTCCAGAACATAAAGTTGTGGTATTTGGGGCCACAAAAAATGACTTGGGAGTTTTATTAGGCTATGGCAAAACAAATCTTAAACTGAAACGTATAAAGTGTCACTAGGTCTCAATCAAAGTCCATGCTCCCAGGCACATGGTAAATAAATTTTTATTTAAAATTTTATGAAACCCAATTGCTTCAAGCTATAAAATTTACTGCTCCACTGGCACTCCAATCTTTGAGTCTGAATGGTGTGCCCAGGAATATAAAATTCTTGAGCAGAGACATCAGTGCCTTCAATTCCCCTCTGACCTCATTACTCAGCTAATGGATGAGAGTTATGTATGTTGCTTGTACATATAATTTGCACTCTTGTTCACTCCTCATGCTCACAGGCTGTGGTGTGTGTCCCAAGCTTGTTACACGGTCTGCTGAACCTGACCGCAGGCCCTCTCATGAGGGACCTCGGGATTTCCACATACCATGATTTTAAACCGTGCTTGGCGGAGTCATACAATCAGGTCTTGTGTCTCTGCCTTTGTTGTTGTATTTCTGTGCGTGACTCATCCCGGTTGGGCGGAGGATTTCTGAGGTGAGGGTTTGCGGGTTTTCGCACTGTACCTGCCATGGCAACTGGTGCAATTTACTAAGCAGAGAAGTAATCCATCCACATGTCTTCTGAAAGAATGGGAGTGATCAAGACACTCCTGAGAAAACAGGCCCCTTCCCGCCATCCATCCATGGAGATCATTTGTTCTACAGGACTGGCCACCTGCCTGAGGGTAGAGGACTTGGATTTGCCTGGTGTCACCTCTCGCTCTTCTGTTTGGATGCAAGTAGAGGACAGGGCTCCCCAGTGGGGAGGGGCGAGAATACCCAGTGGAACGCTTGCCTATCTGACTGAGGTCTCGCTTCAGAGGCCTCAGGTGGCCCAGACTCCATCTGGTTGCACTGAGCAGGAAAAAGTACAGCAACGGCTGTTTGAATTGTTTAGGACTTTTCAAAATTTTTCTACATCATATGTTTTAAATAAAATAAAAATTCATACTGCTGTCAAGGAAAAAAATGCAAGTATATATGCAGAAGTAAGAGCAAAGTTATAAAACTAGCCTTGCCTCTGTTGCATCCACAGCAGCCTGTGACAACATCTCCGCATCACACACGCACCACCAGGCACATCCCTACCCGCACGCTGCCTGTTCCAGACTTGGAGCTTCCCTGGGATACTTCCCAGCTCTGACTGAGCATTTGGGCCCCGCCTGTAGCGCATCGTCTTGGGTGAGGCCACTCCAACCTCCACTCTGGAGGGTGAACGTCAGGGACTGTCGAGGCCGTGTTCAGCTGCATATTGTCCCACACACCATTTTGCTCCTTCTGCATTGGCATTATGAGTGGAGAGCAATGTCCCGGTCCATTATCGTGGCCTCTTTCTGTATGCCTTCTCTCAGAACCCTAAGTCTATCCCCATGGCATTTATGGGATAAAATCCAAGTCCCTACAGTGCTCTATAGCCCCTGGGTGCTGTGTGAGCTGCTCTGTCACCTACTTTTCTACCCACTCCCTAAACCTGTGTCTCCCCCATTGCAGAGTCCCTCTACAGATATAGCCCACAGGTATCATCTCAGTCTTTCTGAGCAGTGTGATACTGGTCACGCCCTTGAGCTTGACCTTGCCCCTCATGCCTGCTCCTCTTTCCAGGTCCCCTGGCTCCTACACGGCATGTGGTCACTGCAGACCGTGCCTATGCCTACTATCCAACACAGATGAGTCCCAGCCTTCCAGACAGCAGCCCGCATCGACTGACCTGTGAACACATGGCACAAACTGCGGTGCTGCTGACTTTGCCAGTCCTGCAGGAGGAATGCAGTTAACGCAAACAAGGAGTCTTTCCCCTTAGTGGCCTGGGAGGTGATCTTGGGGAAGGGCTGTTGTCTACTTGCCTACAATCCTGCCCAGCACAAGGGATTTGATGGCTTTGAACTCCAAGCCCGAGGACAGACTCACTTGTCGCTGCTCTCTCCGGTTCACCTGCCCCAAGAAAAACCAACATCAGCAAAGTGGGCCTCAAAGGGAGGCAATGAAAGAAAAATACTTTTTAACAACCCATCATTGCTGCCCATAATGAGAAAGCCTGACTGAGGTTCACAGGTCACTTGTGGATGACATGTACCCCTCAGACACTGCTACCCAACCCCGCCCCTCCTGTGTTTATCTTCATGGTCCCTGTGACTTCATACAACACAACAGTCTGCAATTGGAAGGACCCACAAAAAGATGAGGAAGCCCAAGGATCGGGACGCAAGCCCAGAGCTTTTACATATTCAAAAGCTCAATCAGAAACACGAAGCCAAAGTGTGCTGTTCCAAGGGGACAGCAGACATGCCAATATTTTTATTCCAAAGTATCAGTGGTGCATAACCATGACTCAACTCTATTTTGTTAGTTATGTGACTGTGAGCTATGATTATATTTAGCACAGCTTTCTCTGGGTTATCATAATGTTTGTACTGTATGGTTCTCATTGGGAAACCATTTAAAAGAAATTCTTCCAGGTATACACCGTCAGGCAATATTTCTCAGCATACAAACTAAAGTAAAGAAGCAAAACCTAGAAATAATGGCCCATGTTTACGATCCCAGTGCCCTGGGAGGCTGAGGCAGGAAGAATGAGGCTGTCCCAAGATAAAAACACAAAAAGGGCTGATGATGTAGCTCAGAGAGAAGGCCCTGGGTTCAATCCCCAGTGCCACCAAAAAAATTTTTTTTTGAAGTAGTCAAAATCTATTGCTAAATAAATCAACAGAAATGTTGGACTATGCTCAGTTTCTTGTCCATGTACAAGAGAGAAGACCACAGAAATGAACTCATACTATGCCTCAGTATAAAAATATTGCTTTAGGTGAGGCCACAGGTGAGTTGTGGTTTCCACGTTTACCTCTACAGACACCACGCCTTCTTCTCTGCTAATCTCCACTTGGTGAAGGTTCCCATCAGCCAGGTTCTTGAAATTAAAGTTAAAAACATCAGGCTCCTGGTGCATATCAAGTTTGTACCTAATCTGCAAACTCCCTAAAGTGGAAAATAAAATATTTTTAAAACAAAGTATTTTAAAATTGCCTTTCTGTCATCCAAGAAAGCGACCGCTATTTGTTTGTTTCTGGTGACACATTGCAAGCTGTATTTCTCAGCAGACTGTGCTGGGTGTGACATTCTTGGTTTTCATGTCTCCAGGGCCGGTGTGACCCTTGTGTGGCTGGACCTATCGCCTCCTCTACCTTAACCTTAGCAAAAGTTGTTGCTAACCAGACTCTCTTTTGCCTTAATTTTTTGGATGAGAACAGTTGAACACACTAAAGAGCCTAAAGCCAACCTCATGCTTACAAAAAGCATCATACTGAAAAGTGCTACAGTTGAAACTTTGTGAACCACTAGAACTACTTTGTTTATCTAGTTATAACTTCTTTGCACGTACTTTTCCAGTTCTAAGAGATACATGAAGATACACAGTGGGCCCTGAGAGCACTATGCAATCAGGAGGCTACTGAGGACCTGAGGGGCTGTGGAGGAATTCTCCTGGGAGTGGTTGAATCCTTTGAGCACTAATGTGGGGAATGAGCCTCATGGAACACATCTCTAGAGATAAATCTTTTTGCCCACATTACTGACTGAGAAGTCAACTGCAGTAAGTCACAAGGTGTCTTCCATCATATCCCTGAAATGCTCCCGCCCTTTATTCAGCTTATAATTTTTACAAAGAATAAATATTTCTGTCCAACAATTTTTGCATACACTCTGGGTGCCAAGCCCTGAGGCCATCTTTGAAATGGCATCTTATCAGTGTGTTCACACATGGGAAACTTCAGTCCTGAAATCTGTACCATTATAGAGCTCTGCATCCACATCTGACCCAGTTTATCTACTCCCATGAGGCCCAGCCTCCTACCTCCAACTGTTCTATGGGCTGTACTAAAGTCCTGTTAGCTAGATATTATTGCAATTTCTTCCAGATGTTACATTAGCATCCTGACTTCCCATATAAGAAGTTTAAAGCTGAGTCTCATTTACCACAATGAAAATGTGGCATTGCCCAGAGGAGTCGTGTGGGTCAGACCATGGACAGAGCAAAGTACCCAATCCTGGCTGCAACCTTAGTCCTCCACTTTGCTTAGAAGGAGAAAATAAATATTTTCCACAATAACTACACACCTTATTTACCTTACATACCTCATAAGAACCTTCCAGGTATGATAAAAAAAATTCTGCCTATGTGGGATATGCAAATTTATCAATTTTTTGCAGAAAAATCTTAACACAATTACCAAAATGATACCTGTATAAGGATATTTTCATAGTCCTAAGAAGTGAAACAAATACAATCGAAATAACATCTGGCAACATCCAATTTTTTTTCTATTTATGATTAGAGAGGCAAAAGCCCAGAAAACCTCCTACCACAAGTATTCTACTAATTTAATTACAATTCTAACATTTGGAAGACACCCACCATTCTTGGCGAGGATGATAGAGAGGTAGGCTTTGTGGAAGGAGTCCACGTACAGCAGCAGGCTTGGGGCTTGCAGGGTTCGGAAGCTGAAAGACATCACCTCTCGCACTAACGTCCTGTCCCTGTGGAATGATGGTGCAAGGGAGCTGGAGTTCGTGCTTAAGGAATAATATTCCTGAAAGTTGTAGGTCACAGAGGAGCCAGTTCCAAAATACGCAGATATTTCTGAAATAACAGGCACATTTTCAAGTTACAAAAGGCTGAGCGTCCGTTTTATATATGTCTATAGATACTTAAATTATTCCAAATTTCAGTGCACCGTAATCAATCAAGTAATGAGAATGTTGTAAGTGCTCATATGTCTCAGAAGTGAGTATCACGACTAATTGATAGAGATTCAGGACAGTCCTGAGGTCCTGGCTGTGCTAAGTCGGAAACACTTCTTCCTCATTTCAAGGTCATGAGAGGCCTAGATACTTGTGCTGGCTCTGAGTGGGAGACAGTCTTTCAGAGTCTTGGGTCGGATTCTCAGTTTCCCCCTTTCAGTTGCCCCATGGCCCTCTTTGTTTTGCAAGTAGCAGTATTCCCCCAGAAAGGAAAAGAGAAAGTCCTCAACTGACTTTCAAATGTACAAGACAAAAGTCCCGATGTGTCAGCACTTACGTGTTTTACTCCCATTGAGAAGGAGGGAGTTGGGTGGGAAGTGGTACCATGAATCTGAGAGACAGAAGAAGCCATCATGCTTTTAGGCACCAGGGGACATATAACTGCTCCTGATACACTCAGCAGAGTATGTCCTAGGTGGCTAATGTGCTATAAGTCTAGGTGTGGCACATGGCCTGGGAAGCACTTCAGCTACCACGGCTACTGTCAGAATCTTTTTGAGGTCATGTGACTGGAAGTCAGGTCAAAGGCCCTGTAACGGGGGAGATCAGGCCAAGAGGCAGCCCTGTGACTGGAGTTTAAGGTGAGGACTTGAGTAGGAGTCATCACATTCAGACTTGAGCTCACTCATCCTGTTCTTGTCTTTGAATGATCTACCTCTGTAGCTGTCCCACTGCCCGTGGGAGCAACTGCTCATGGCCACAGTCCACTGTGAGTGATTAGTAATCTCAGGGCAGAGCTAAAAGGATGACAGGTACTCCACTGGTCAATTCTGAGGTGTCATATGTAATTGTGTTCTATTTCTAGGCAGTTAATTCCTTTGAAAACCAAGAGCTGATCCAATTTGCTGTCCAGTTTGAACTCCAAAGCCCGGTGGATCTCAAAGGAAAATGATGCAGCCCAAAGATCCCCAAAGATCCCCAAAGATCCCCAAATGCTTCCTGCTTTCTGAAACTCACAAGCTGATTCCCAGAATTCTGTCAAAATGACAACAAGCTCCTTCTGTCTTTTTAGAATGTGGATGGGACATCTTGTATAGGAAAGGCTGAAAAACACTCTGGTACTCTTGCTGCACGGGGGATCACCAAATAGCTACATAGCTCTGCACTGGTTGTTCCTATACTTTATGAAAAAACATATCTATTATACCAATGAATATGCGTATATTTGGAAGCAAATCTCACTACTGAAAGCTGTTACCTCAAATAACAATGTCACCTAATGCAAAACTCTAATAGGTGGTGGCCATCTGGTCAGATTGTTAGTGACACACTGCAAACATGAGCACCAAGAATAAAGCTCAAACATGCAGATGGCATTTCAGAAAGACCTCAGTTGGACACTGGGGTCACCGTCACACTCATTGGCTCCAAAAAGCAGTCAGATTTCTTCTCATGAAACAAGATTGTAAAACAGTTTCACAAATGGATGTAGGAATTGAGGTGCTTTTACTAGATAGCTGCGCAGAAACGTTCTTCAGAAGCATGTCCAACACAAGCCTTGTACCCAAGGTTAGCCCCTCCCTTATACTCACCCCTGGAGCAAAAGGGCCCCTCATAGGCTGACAGCTCACAGTCGCAGGAGAAGCCCTGGCCCCTCTCTCGGCACCGGCCCCCATGGAGACACAGGTGGCCGTAGGTGCTGCAGTGTCCTGGGCATCCTGGCTCCACCCCTGGCGTGACCTTAGCCCGTTCTTCCAGGTCCAGGGCCTTCCCATTCACTCTCAAGGCTCGGATGCAGCCTAGGAAACCCCTCTGCCTGCTGGCTGTGCCACCTGGAACAGAGCACAGAGACACGCTGCCTGTGGATTCAGGGGGCAACCCGTGTCTCACAGAGCTCTGTCTGCAAAGGAGAGCTGACACTCAGGAATACTCAAGTGCTCTAGAAAATGAATTCCTTTCTGAAGAAAAATTGAGTGTGGTTTGTTTTATTCCATACAGATTCTTTCTTAACTCACAGAAGAATTCACTTTTAAGTTAGTCTCATTAAAAAGAATAAAATGTAATAAAACACCACATATTACTGTGATGGTTATAATGCAATGCATGGTACATTGATATGGTTAAAGTGTGAAAATTTAACCTAAATAGACAGACTTGAGGAGTGTCTGACAAAATGACAGAGATTAGATATGCTTTCTTATCTGAAAGACAACTTAAAAGCCAATGGCACTGGAGATTTAAACAGAAGTGACATGGCCCTTGGGTACCATGCACCAAGGGAAGTGGGTAACCGCTTCTGGGTCCTGCCTAGAAATGTGCCAGGTGCAGGGCAGAAGCCCAGGGGAGCCAGGAGTCCATGAGGCGTTGGTTCAGTGCCAGGACCAAAGCCCACAAAAGAAGAGTGGAGTGGGAGGCCTGTCAAGGACCACGCTCAAGCATGAGTTTAGCACTAGCCAACACAATGAAGAGAACTTGTAAGGTCAGGGACACAGGACTCAAGAGCCCAGAGGGGCTTCTCCCGTATCCCCAGGACTGAGGTAGCTGCCTGTCCACACAGCCACAAACCACACAACTCAGACAGCCCCCGGGACAGAACAGAGGGGTGTTGCCTTCAGAATTGGAAAAAGTAAAACTTACTTAGTTATCCTTAGGTCTCCCCGAAAAGCCTTAAGAACAAGGCCACAAAAAATTTACACTGGCTTACCAGTACTGTCTTATCCTAGATCAAAGTCGAAAGAAGGGGAAAGCAATGCCAAAGCAGCCACTACCTACAAGGTAAAATCTACAAGCCAAGGATCCAAGAGCTGCTGCGCCTACAGCCGCAGGGTTTGGAGACAGGCCCAGGCAGCGGGAGGAGGATCAATCAGCTAAAACTCACCAGCCATGGGGCAGACTATTGGATTCAGAGAGGAAATTAGAAAGATGTCGAAGAAGCTCGAGGAAAGGCTGGACATGTTTTTTGGTAGAGATGTGGAATGTATTGAAAAGATTCAAATTGAACTTTTAGAGATATAAACTACGGTTTTTGAGATGGTGAGATACATGAAATGAGATCAGATATTAAGCACTGGAGAAGGGAAGATTGGTGAGGAGGCTGAGGCCTTGGTTGGTAATGTAAACTAGACAAAATAAATAACAGAGATAAATGTGCTGGTGGTGGGGGCAGGGAGGGATAGAGGTAAGGAAACAGCCTGTGTGAGAAAACTTCCAGCAGCCGGAAATGTGCTAATTGGTACCCAGAAGGAGGTGGGGGCGGGGACGCATAGCTGCAAAGGCTCCAAACTTGGCCTGAACGATAGCCCTACAGTCTATGACACCCTAAAGTTCAAACACAGGAGAAGGAAAGAAAATGAACTGAGCCGCATTACAAAAAACATTGAAAAGTTTGAAAAAATAAAAATGATGACATTTGCCAGAGAGACAAAGTTCAGAGGCAAGGATAAAGGCAAATTCTCATGAAACAACGCAAGTCAGAGGTCACAGCCTTAAAGTATAGAAGGAAAAACCAGTTAACATGGATTTTTTTAGGCAGAAAAGTATCTTTTACAAGTAAAACTGAAACAAGGCTGTTTTTGTTAGACAAATAAAAGCTGAAATAATTCATCACAGTGTATTTGCAGTATAAGAGATACAAAAGGAAATTCCTCCAGGAGCAGGAAATGTTCCCAGATGGGAAAAACTAGATCTACACACACAAACAGATGGTGCTTGCTACGGTTACGAGGTGGAAAATTAGGCAAGCGCTTTTGTGTCATAATGAGTGCATAATCGACAATTTAAAGAAAAAACACTAACAAGTGCATTTTGAGGTATACTCCGTGAAGACGACCATACGTGACAGTAAAGCACACAGGCTCAGGGAAAAATGACAATAGCGTTTTCTAAGTTTCATACACAGGTGGTAAATGAGCATAGAGCTTCAAACAATGAGTGAAACCACAGAGAGAGAGAGAGAGAGAGAGAGAGAGAGAGAGAGAGCTGCTAAGCCACAAAATGGATCAAATAGGATCACATTAATCATTCAATCTAGACAAAAGCAGAAAATAAAATAGAAATGCAGCTGAGTAGGGTATAGTCCTTTGACAGTTGAGGCAGGAGGATTGGAGGATTGCAAGTTTTCAAGCCTAGCCTGGACAACTTGGTGACCTAGCGAGACTCTATCTTAAGGAAAAAACAAACAAACAAACAAATGAGCAAAGAACAAATGGAACAAGAAGAAAACCTGTAAGTGGATGAAAATTCCATCGTGTGAATATCATTTTAAATGTAAACACAAATACTGCAATTCTGAGACAGAAATAGATGTTTAGATAAGATACTCCACTAAATACAGCTGAAACAAAAGCAATCTTAAAACTGAAGTGTAGAGAGGTGGAGAAATGAACACACATCAGACCAGCACTCCTAGGAAGAAACTGTGGTGCTTACGACTAGGTTAAAAAAAAATAAGCTTTACAGTGAAAGTCTCCCTAGGAATCACCAAATAGTTGGAGAGTTAACAAGACTCTCCTAGATAATACATGGGTCCATGTAGAGGGCAAAGGGGAAATAAGATAGTATTTTGAATTGAATGAAATTAAAAACAGTACAAATGGAAATATGTGGGTTGCAACTGCAGCAATAGGTGGGACACGGCGGCTATTCCATGTTCTGTGTTAACAGAGGAGCAGGCTGGCACTTACCACCTCACCTTCTACTCCAGAAAATGGGAGAAAACAGTGAGACATTAATACCAGAATAGAAGTCAGTGAGTTAAAAACATGAACCTAGAAACCAATGAGACCACAGCCCATTCTCTCAAATATTAGTAAATTTGATAGATGTCTAGTAAGAACAACAAAGGGAGAAGGGAGAAGGGAGAAGGGATGAAGGAGGGAGGAGAGAAGAAAAAACAAGAGAGATTGCTAGCGTCATCAGTGAGAAAGGCAATACCACAGATCTAACTGATGGTTACAGGATAAAAGCAAACACTATAAATATCACAATGACTTTGACAAATTGGCTATTATGAAAAAATCCTTAGAAGATTAATTACCAAAATTCTATAGAGTTCATAACCATAATAATCACGTGTCTATTAAAGAAATTAAGTTTGTACTTGGAAATCCTTCTACTGTTGGTATCATAGATAGCTGCAGTGGTTTTATCTAACACTTAAGAAAGAAAGAATTCCAACTGGGCACAGAATCTTCCAGAAAAGGAATTGAAGACGGGGGAGCATGTCTCAGCCTATGCTCCGAAGCAGCATCACCTACACCCTGGGCAAGGAGCATCGATGGGACAGATCAGAGATAGCTGCGGTTCCCAAAGATAACTAAAACCTCTAAACAACATTTTAGCAAATCACCTCCATCAATATGTTAAAAAGAATGACCCACCGTGAGACCAGGTAGGTTTTATTTTAGAAATATAAGCCTTTTTAATAAAAAAATTCAAGAGTCTCTCGATGTAATTTACCATATTCACAAAATAATGAAAACATAAAGCCACTGGATTACATGAGACAGTGCAGAATCGCAGGTAACAAAATATAGCATTTGTTCCTAATTTTAAAAAAAAACTTTCTGCAAGTTGAGAATAGAAGAGAGGGTCCTGGTGGGAGGTAACTGAGAAGAGGCCAGGATTTGGGGGCGTGGGGATGGGAGGCTCACCACCCCGTGATAAGGCTCTGGTAGGACCAGGCAGGGACTCTATCCCACCTGTGCCCCCCATCCTGCTCTGGAGGCTCTTGCCAGTTACACAGCAGCAGCTGCAGCAAAGCACTCCCGCTGAGAATAAAAGTGCAAGATGATCTGTCTCCATAGCCCACCACTGTCGCTTACATTCACTAGAATCTGCAAAAGAGCTATCAATAAATGGACTTAGGAATTTTGTCATTAAAGTCAAAGTAGAGAAAATCAATAGTATTTTAAAATACTATGCACACTCTTGGTGGTACTGTAAATTAGTACAGCCATTTTGAAAAACAGTATGGAGGGCCTCAATAAAGAGAAATAAAGCTACCATATGACCCAGATAGCCCATTTCTGGGTGTATAACCAATATTAAATCAGTATATTGAAGAGACACCTGTACTCCTAAGCATTGAAGCGTTATTCACAGCAGCCAAGATACAGAACCAACTTTAGTATCCATCACTGATGAACAGATGACAGTGTGTCATAATGTACATGCTACATGCTACTCAACCTCTAAAAGGCAGGAAGTCACCATTCATAACAACACAGATGAACGGGAGAATGAACTGGAGGCTAAATGAAAGAGCCAGGCACAGGAAGACCAATGCCACACAGACGCACTTGAACATGTGATTGCAAACAACCAAACTCAGAGATGGGGTATCCCAGGGGCTAAGGCAGGGCAGATAGGAATGAGGACATCTCGGTCAAAGGGCTCAGGTTTTAGAGAGAAAAGAGATGAGTTCTGATATTCTATCACACCAAAAGGTGACTATAGATCACTCTAATGTATGTTCCAAAAGAATTAAAAGAGAAGATTTTATTTTATTTTATTTTATTTTATTTTATTTTATTTTATTTTGAGACAATATTTTGCTTTATAGCACAGGCTGGTTCTGAACTCACTGTGGAGACCAGGCTAGCCTTGAACTCAGGGCAATTCTCCTTCTCAGCCTCCCAAGTGCTGTGTGCAACACCATGCTCAGCTATTATGTGGTGATGAAGGATTGAAACCAGGCCTCACGCTTCCTTTGCAAGAGCTCTGGTCACCGAGCTATGCCCCAGTCCCTTAAAGAGAAGATTTTAAATGTTCTCACTTCAAAAAAAAAAAAATTGCTAAGTATTGGAGGTAATGGATGTGCTAGTATCACTGATTTGATCATTTTACCATGTATACAAGTATTGAAACATCACATTGTATACCCCAAGGGATATACGATTATTTTTCAATTTAAAATAAAATAAATATGGCATACCTTTTATTATAATATTAAGTAATAAGAAATAAATTTAGTAAAATATATACCCATCTCTGTGCATCAAATTAAAATATATTGTTCAGAAAAAAAATTAAAGAGCTAAGAGCTATACCATGTTCATGAAGTCAAGGATTAGCAGTAAAATGTAAATTCTTCTAAATCCTTCCTCAGACTCAACACAATTCAAATGACAGGTCAGGCAGGGCATATTTTGTAGAATTTGGCAAGATGGTTCTGCAAGTTATGTGACATTTTAAAGAGTCTGGAATAACTGAAACAATTTACAATTTTGTGAGACAGTGCGACCGTTTCTTCATGAGGTTGGTACAAGCCCAGCATGCATCTCAGGCATCTACTCTGTAAACACTCCCAGACAGAGCCCAGTTAGGTAGTCTTTGCCCTCTTGCAAAGAGTCCTTTGATGGACAAGTCTTTAATTTTGATGACATTCACTTTTCTTTCACTGCCTATATGGAAAAGAGTTCAGGAGTTCATTTACCCACTTAAAAAAACGTATGTTTCAACTAAAATCGTGGATGTATCATATCCCCTTATTTCAAACCTCAGTGGCATCTCTAGCCTTACAACAGCTCTGAATTTGGACCTCTGGCTTTGTCAGGGCCCTGTTGACCATAGTGTGCTTTTTCCTTACCTCCCAGGCTCCCTGATTCTCCTGTCTGCCTTCCCTGTACCACAAAGAGCCCTCAATCCCCACCTGTGTGCTGAGAATTCCTGAGCCTTTTATGGCCTTGGCTTATCATTGGCTGGGCAAGTCTGCATCCTGGGTGTGGTCCAGGAGTACCACCAGTTTCCCAAAACCAGGACTGCACTGGGACTTTCTGTGGCCTTCCTCATATTGGTGTCATGGTGCCTCATGCAGAACAGGACAGGTGGGATGTGCTGATCCTCACAGTTCTATCTTTGGGTGGAGGTCAGGTATAGTTTGTTTTGTGTCCCAGTGCCTGAGGGATCCCTGGAACACTCTAAGGAAGCATAACTGAATGGAAAAGACAGATGTCGTTAGCTTTGGTCTTTGTACAGGCTCTCTCTAAATTGCTAAATTTTCCAAGCTGGGATTGAATTTGTGATCCTCCAGCTTCAGAATGCTGGAATTATAGGCACTCTTACTTTTAATAACAAGGAGATAGATAGATAGATAGATAGATAGATAGATAGATAGATAGATCATTACTTACATATAACCATATGATCACAATTTGGGTACTTAGTATACCTCTTTAAGCACAGACATTTCAATAAGCATCTCTTTAAGGAAATAAAACAGTTAAAGAAAAGGAAAAAAATACAGAAAACACAAAAACTATGCATTTGTGAATTGTCACTATACTCTTTGAATAAAGGAAGCTAATGAGTCTGGCTTGATTACCTGCAGTAAGGTGCGGAATTCTAGGACCCTAGCTCAAACATGGATTTCATAGATACTTCAGTAATAGTTTATAATTATTTTTCATTTGTTGGAGTTCCTAGTAAACTAACTTGTTGGATTTATCTGTGAGTATGTGGAGTGGTCACGGATGAAGTAGCTCTTGTGTTTTCCTGAAATCAAACTCAGGACAGAGGTATTTGTGAACACCATGACACAAGGCAGAAAGCAAGCAACCAGAACAGAGAGACCCCAGGCCCGTGGGGGCCACTGGGAGCAAGAGGTCAGTGTGTTTGCAGATAGGAAGGGGGCCAGGTGGGCACAGGCTGGGCAGGAGGAGGAGGTGGGGCCAACCCTTCTGCTTTCTTCTGGATACACCCTAGGGGCACCTTTGGAACACAACCAAGAAGGTCATTTGAAGAGTCATTGGGGAGACTCTAGAAGGTCTACGGGGTCACACTGGAGATTCATCCTTAGGGACATCCTGGGTAGTGCCCACCTGCATTCGGGCATCAAAACAGCAGCAGCCGAGACCAGCCAATACTGTACTGACACTGCAACTGCACAGGCCACACTGTGTGGCACTCTGGAGCCAGTCCTGAGGCACTGTTCACTGTATCCCCACCTGCAACGCCACAGCCCCATCCACAGAGTGGGTATAGGCCCCGTGCCTGGCGCTGTGAGTGGACCGGGTGGACCAGCTGTGGGCAAGCCTCAGGGAGGAATATACTTGGACCTCTTGTGACCAGCCCGGGCACAATGTGCCACGCTCTGCTGTCTCTGTGGCCTCACCCCTGTCCCACAGCCCCTGCACCCCTTCACACACAGCTGGGACAAGGACAGCAGACACTCACCCACAAAGAGCTGGCTGTTAAGCTGCAATCGCAGGTGTCCATCCTCTGGGGCAGGACGCATCCCCGGGGGCAGCCGGTCCACCTGCAGCCACGCCTCCTTCACGTTCCTCTCAGCACGGACCAGGTGCCACCGGTTGTCGTTGAGCGGGCCGGGTGCCCGCACTCTGACCTCACAGGGCCCATTTCCCACATCGAAGGAGAAGGTCACTTCCACTGGGGCTGGAAGCATCCGATAGACAAGCTGTGAGTCATTTCCCAGGAGGGCCTGGCGAGGACACTGGGGAGAGCATCCTGAGGGCGACAGCCAGTGTGGGACACGGTGAGGGATCTTCGGTGCAGGAAATTAGCTTTTGCAGTAGGTGGGAAGCAAAGTTAACCTGTATCTGGGAAAACACTGGTTTAAAAAAGTTACGCTCAGAATGTACAATTTATTTTGTTGCATTCTAAATTGAAAAGATAGCTTCCCATTATAACAAAACTATGAGACAATGAATTTATACATGAAATTTAATCCAGGACCTCAGAGTGTGCTAAACAGGCACACAGAATTGCAGGTTTGGAGAGGGAAGGATTTGGGAGCTCAGTGAATACCGGATGGAGAAAATATGGTAACGACACCCTGCCTCTTCCACATCGGTCAGATGTTTTTTGTGTGTGTATGTGTGTGTTTCTGTGTTACTGGGGATCAAGCCCAGGGCCTTTGCACTGAGCTACAACCCCAGCCCACTTTTTTCATTTTAATTTTGAGACAAGATTTTGCTAAGTCACTACACTGCCCAGGCTAGACACAACATTGTGATCCTCCTCCCTCGGCCCCTCGGAGTGCTGGGATTACAAGCCTGTGTCACCAAGCCCAGCTGGTCAAATGCTTCCTAAACTTCCATGCATGGAAAAGTACTGACCGCAGGCTGGCCAGTGTATCCTCAGCATACACAGCCTTCCTTTGTTAAAAATTGCTTAGTGGGATTGACAGAATGTTGGGACTGAACATGAACTGATGGGTGAATGAATTCAAACAAGAGTCCATCTCTAGATCCTATGGCTACGCGGGCACCCTGTAGAACTTTCTGGAAACTTACAGCGCAGCTCCAGGCTGATGAAGTCTGTGACGCCCAGGTTCTCTAAGAAGACCCCAGACGCAGCTGTCGTCTTGAAAAAGAAAGACACGTCAGCACTGAGTTCTCCATGGAAAGTAGGAAAGTGAAGGTAAGAAGTCTCCGTATGGAAAGAAGCTGAGTTCCAAAATGATCCTTTGTGGGGGGAAAGGAAGGGAAACATCAGCTAGTGCACTCAGAACCATCCAGAAACCGCTCCAGTTAAGTGGGGCTTTCCTTGCAACACTTTCCTAAGCCTCCCTCGTGTGGGTGCCCGAATGCAGAACTCTCCAGGCCTGAGCACTGGGAAGAGGATTCTGGCTTGTAGAGGAAGGGCCACTTTTCTGTCATATACAAGAAAACACCTTCACTCAGCCCGGGTTACTCAGGGAAAGCACTTAGATACTGTCCTCCCCTAATTTTATTGTCAAAGCTGTAATGTGTTAACATTTGATATTTTAAGCATCTGTGCAACTTTAAATTAAGACATCCAGACCCAGATAGCTCAGCAGCCCCTCAGTGAGGCACTCCATGACCTAGGTGCACAGTGTCTCCTTATGGAAGAACACTTGATGAGCTATGACGATGCTCTCATGATCACCGGCAGTGCATTTCCACCTCTCTTTATGAGACCGAATTGGAATAGAGCCACATGGACTAAATGGATTTCTACTAGGGATATCTCATATTACTCCAAAGCAATGCAAAAGTAAATGGCTTATATTATTTTTAAAAGTGCTCAAATTGGCAAAAATAACCCTCTTTCCTCCAAATATTTAGCTTATTAATTGAAAGTGGAAAGGCATGTATGATCATGATCATGGAAAGTGAATTTAACTTACTTTCTGGTAATAGCTTTTATCTGCATTTCTATTTATTCTATCACATTTGGGCTATCTGCAGCTCCCATGTGACGAAATGCTATGAGCGTCCTGGTTGAGCTTGACATGAGAGTCTGGAGAAGAAACTGTGGGGCAGTGCGGAGACACCCAGCTCAGACAAAGCGACAAAGCACGGTACACAGAATCAAAGGTTGTAACTCAGCCTGTGACCCGTGACCCAGAAGCAGTGATGTAGAATGGTGGCACACGGCCAGCAGCACTGTCTCTGAGGTCCTGGCACACCCATTTGTGACCACCGAGCTTTAACTTAAGCCACCCATGCCACACTCCAACAGCCTTTGACAGCATCTGAAAATGTCCCTTACGGCTTCTCCTCACTGAGCTCGGAAACTAGCAACACCAGACAATCCTGGTCCGTCTGATTCACGATCAGAGAGGGGGGTCTGGGCTGGGCCTTCATCTCCTTCCGTCAGGAGGACAGTGGCCTGTCTGCCTCTCAGCTCTGCAGAGGGAGCCCACCCTGGGGAGCCAGGGCTCAGGTTTGCACGGCTCCCCTTTTTGCTGGGTTCTCAGGGAGAATACATTTGAAGCTGTTTTCCTTCTCTCTAGAAATAATCCTGTGGCACTACAACAAGTACAGTCCCCAGTTTCCTCTTAGGGTTCGCCTAAGGTGGGCAAATGAGCTCCAGGAAATCGGGGGCCCTCGACCCATGCGCAGCGCTATTCCTGAGTTCAGCTTGGGTGGGCTGGGGGACAAGGTGCACACTCAGGACCACTTACTCCTTCAGGGAAAGGGCAAACCTTGCCACACTATCCTTCCGGGCAGGGATTTGGTGGGCTCCAAGGTGGCCATTCCATGTGTGTGTGTGCACATGTGTAATACAGAATAATTACAGGGCACAACTGTTACTTGCATAAAGAGGGAGATGCATTAGGCTACATGTATACTACATATATATATATATATATTGCCTACTTGTGTGTACAAATATAGAATATTTATTGCATACGCCTGGCATGACTTTAGAGTACATGGAATATGTATTATATGCATATTGTATAGATCTCATAAATATGAGAGACAGGTAGATAGGCATTGTTCATTCATAAAAATTATTTTTGTCAGCCTGCTGGGATTTGGGGCGATCTCATTAATTTTTTTTGTGGTGGTACTGGCGATTGAACCTAGAGCCTTTATACTGAGCTAGCCTTTTTTTATTTTTCATTTTGAGACCAGGTCTTATAAATTTCACAGGCTGGGCTTAAACTCGTGATCTTCCTGCCTCAGTCCCTTAAGTAGCTAAGATTACAGGCATATGCCAATATGCTCGGCTCTGCTCCTTTTGAAAGAGAGCACGTTTATTACTGGGAAAATATATTAAGAATTAAAAATTTATAAATGGAAATTTTGGCTGGGCTTTACAAAACAAGAAAGTTTTCTCCCAAGATTGAAGAGACAGGAGATATAAGTAAACTATTACTTAAAATCAGAAAAAGAAGGACAGAAGTGCTGGGATGAAAACTATTTTCTGATCCATATCATTTTTCTGTTTCCTTGAGATGAACTGGAAGCAGCATTTTTTAACAGACAGAAAATAGAATACTTATAACTCCAATTTTGAGAACATAAATACTCATGCACTTATACTTCAATAGTTCTTCTTTTACATTTTTAATATCATTTTCAATTTTGGGGAAAAACAATATATACAAAGTGAAAAAAAAGAAAATAATAAACTTGAGCTGAATGTAACTTCAGTTTTGTCTCATAGAGAACAAAGCTATTCACACACATTCTCATTGTGATGTCATTGTGGTGGGCAGACACCCAGGCAGCACAGCACGTGAAAATCATCACACTCAAAGATTATTATGAGACAACCCCTATCAGGCCACCTCAGAAAAGAGGGGTAAGTTAGTCTCTGATGCTCACATTTGCATCTGGATTTTGTGTAATTATTCTGTTATCAGCAGCGAATGTTAACAAATAAGATTATGGGCACTCTGAATACATTTGTTCCCACAGCACAGAAATACGCACTCTGATTTTTTCTTATTTTTTTCTATTGCTGCCTGATCTTCAGCAGACCCAAAGGCAGTGGAAAGTGGTGACGTCGGGCCTAAAGCTGTCATTGGCTCTTCAGTCCGTTCCAAGTACAAGGCGAGACAGAAGTGAGAGGCAGGTGACGTTTCCCTACTGCCCCCTGACACCAGCCCCACTGAATTTCTCCTGTATCTCAGACCGAAGCTAAAACAGTTGTCGGGTTGGGTTGGCCATTGAATGAGGTGAGATAGCCAACACAAGTCACGTCCAAGATTTATTTCCATCTTGGTTCTTGGCTCCGGCGACACAGCTGAGGGCTTGGTTCCCCATGTGCTCAGGGAATCCCGGCTCCTGCTCCCCATGGCACCACCTGATGGACACGCCTGGTCTCAGACTGTGCTCAGCATCTGGGGACCAGCTTCCTTCTCTCCGTGTGCTTGGAACATCTTCTTCTGCTCAATGTCCCTGGACTGCCCTGCTAAATTTGGAGGCCTCCTGGCCTCCTGACCACAATTTCTTCTCTGTGCTGGCTTTGGCTTCCCTTCTCTCCCAGATGACTTCTGAATCAGCTGAAGGCTCTATTGTCCTGCTCCTCGGAAGACAAATCATGTCTCAGTGGTGGCTCTGTTCTGTCACTTACACCAGATACAAGTGTCATCCTGACTCCTCACTCACACTGACACACCATTTCATTCTTCACACGACCTTAGTGGAAGTTGCCACATGTGTCCTGGGCATGGCCATCCTGCTAGCTATCAGGTTGGGAAAGGACAGCTCTGTTCCTTCTGTGTCCCCACACGTCTCAGATGTAGCCCTCAGAGCCGAATCATCCCTGCCCCAGACCTTTCTTTCCTTTCTGTCCCCCAGAACTCAGATCCACCTGCAGTGGGGCTGGACCTCATCTCTTCCTACTCTGGATCTCCAGGGCTACCAATGCTCAGGCATGTGCCACCAAAAACTCAACACCGGGCTAGATGTCTTGGCCTTGTTTCCTATTTTCTTTGACCATTAAGAAGTGAGAATACTTCTCTCGCTCTGGTTCCGTGATTATCTTTGCAGAATACCAGCTTCAGGATTTGTGGAACATATGGAAAAAGAAGGAGATCCGGGAGGGGTGGGAGGAGTGGAAGCTGGCAAAGAGGTGCGAGGCAATAAGTATTTCACTGGAAATATGTCCCAAGGAAAGCAAGAAATAATTTTAGCACAGTGCTTAAGTGCCAGATGTAGGTGGGATGGTCCCCGGTACATGGGTCTTTGGAAATGGGATGGCTCTACCATTCTCAGAAATGGTTTAGACACAGCAGTGCAAGTGGGAAAGAAATTGAGACCACCAGGTGGGTTTGTCTTCTTCCACGGGTGTTTATTGCTGGCACCTCAGATATTAGTGATCTCTGGGCAATTCTGCTCCCCAAACAACTTCTCTATCTTGGTTGATAACGTGAAGGAAGTAATTTCAGATATCTAATAATGCCTTTCCCGCCTTGAAGTACTTAGACCAAAGTTTTCCAATCAGGGGTCTTCAGTGGTACCAGCAGGGCGCATGTTGGACTAAATTTAAAATTTTTAATGAGGTAAATTATCTGAAAAGAAATGGACTGAGTAGACTGGGCTCCAGAGCCAGGCATGGTGGCACATACCTATAATCCCAGCAATATGGAAGGCTGAGGCAAGAGGATCGCAAATTAGAGCCTAGCCTGGGAAACTCAGTGACGTAGCCAGATATTGTCTCAAAAGCATGAAGCGAGGTGGGGTGCTGGGATGTAGCTAGTGCAAAGGCCCTGGGTTCAACCTGTGGTACCACTACCAAATAAAGGGACACCCTATTGTTAAAATTCTACAAAGCTCTTGGTCACATTCAGATCCCAAGCTGAATGTGCTGGTACCAGGCATCTCTTTCCACATGTAAAAAGTTTACATACAAACTCCTGAGAGAAGATGGTACAATCAAGCCAGTTGATTTCCAAACCTGTGAAATAAAGAACAGCCACTAAACACAGAAAGTACCTTTGGCAGAAAGCACAGCAGCTCAGGAGACCATGAGCCTGCTGGGCCTGACCCAATTTCCACACTGACTGGTCCAGGCTGTTCACAGGTTCCAGCCCACATGCTTCCTACCCAGGATAGGTTCACACCTGCCTGTCTCCCAGACAGACCTAGCCCTCCTGCAGTAAGAGCAGGATGCCCCTGATCTCCACAGGGGAACACAACTCTGAGTTGGGAAATTGGGAAGAACCTGAGAAAATCTTGGGAGAAAAAAATATCCATCATCGTGGCCAATGGGAGGACACACAGAGGCAGCCAAGGAGCCCCTGTGTAGGGTCACAGAAGGCTGGTGGGCGGATGCTGCCCAGCACCCAGGAGACCAGCTGCAGGTGTAGGCTGCCAACAATGTGTCTGTTCTCTCGACACCTAAAGCAATAGCACCCACATAAATCTCTTCTACCGTGTTAACTTAGGACAAATAACTCCCTGCCTTCCTTCTAAGTTCTAGTCCCAGGCTTAGGACTAGATTTATGAGAATGGCTGAAACAAGGGCTTGAACTGGTGAAATGCTGACATCACCTGAGGTCTTGGCAAAGCCCGACCTGTCCAGCCGGGCAAGAGGCCACAGGCCGTGGGGGCTATGGGAAGCTCTGGAGACAAGTCTCCAGCCAGGGAGGAAAGTATTTGCCTGGTGAAAATGGCCATAAAACTGTATTACATTTTAAAAATTTCTTCATATTGAAAATATCATGAATAGGTAAAATCACTAGAGCAGTTACTTCAAAGCTGAGAGAGGGAGGAGCGGGGAGCATTGCTCGTGCTGCAGGGACAGAGACGAAGGGAAAGCTGCAGGCCCCGGCGAGGCACTGGCTTCTGAGCAGAGCCCTGATTCCCGAGTCCTGGTGACCACACAGCCGCGTGATTCACTGTTCTGAGGTGACGTATCCTCTGTGGGTGACAGAGAGGGAACTGTGTGCCCAGGCAGTGATGGCTCTGTGGAGCCTTCTGCCAGGGAACGGTTCATGAACCTCCCCAGAAGCTTTGTAGTTAGGATTTAGACCAGATACTGAAAACAGTGAGACTTTGCTGTCTTAAAATGGGTCACAATTCCTCTTCTCCTTCCTAACACTCTGGTGATACCAGCCCACCAGGGAAGGAGAGGTACTCACGGTCTCCCTGGCACAGCATTGGGCCCAGTCTGTACGCAGCCTCAGAGCCAGGGCGGTCTGCATCAGTGATGACTATGTGTGTGACAGGCAGGTGATCCTGCTGGCGGAGCACACCGGTGTCATTGGCCCTGGGGGGAGAGGATATTGCTGACTGGTACAGGGTGGATGCCAGCTGTACACGTACCTTAGAAGGTATTTGTTCTAAACCCCTTCGAGGGTTTAGAGCACTCAAGTCAAGTGACACGCCAGGCACAGAGTCCCTGGCACACAGCTGACAGAAGCAAAGGCAGATGGGGAAGTCTGGCTGGTCGCAAACTCCCTTCCGCAGGCAGCAGGGCCCAGGACTTAATCAGTTTTTATGTACTGAGCGCATAAACCACTGAGCAGTATTGTCAGATGATAAAAACATTTAATATTTCACATAACACCTAAATATAAAAATACTTTTGCTCAGATTTTAATTTTAATTATTAGGAAAATTGTGTTGTTTTTGTCCCTCCTTATTGGCTTTATCATAAAAACTGATTTGAAACCAAGTCAGGAATGAAATACAGTGAAATATTCTCTAAATTTTAGGTACGGGCATAGCTTGAGGGAAGACTCCTGGCAAACATCTGTTCCTGGACCTTTCTTCTCACACAACCTGACTCCTCACTGTACAGGTGACAGGGCCATCCCTGCACAGGGAACACCACCCGAGAGGGGCCACAAGGCCATCACTGTCCTGACCAGCTTTGCCAAAACGAAGTTCGAAGAAGACACTAACATCTCCAGAAAGTACAAGGAGAACCCGGACAGAATCACCGCATCGTTGGCCAGTTTCTACATCTCTGAAAGGGATTGTTTGGGTTTTTCCAGCATCTTTGGGTGTGCAAGGTATTCAAATTCCCTGTAAATCTCTGACTCAAGGCTGGGAATGGGACACCCAGCTTTACAGAGAGACGGAAGCAGCCACCTCTGCCCTCTACACGGCTGCCAGCTCTGCCTCAGTGTAGATGTGGGAGAAAGAGCCGAGTCACTGAATGTGTACTTGTTCCTATATTTTATGCATTATCTTTTCCCTTACCAAACAAAAAGAAAAGTTGTTAGAGTTAACAAAATTAAGCATTTTATTTCATTTTAGATGAAACTAAAATGGAAATTGTAACTTAAATGTCTCCTCCTATGGTAAAAACAGTCTTTCAGCCTCGTTTAGTGTGTATACTGAGATGTAAGGGAATAAATATAAGACGTCGCATCATAGGAACTGGGCCATTTGTCACGTTCAGCCTTAACAATCCATTGCTGAGCTTTGTTAAGCTTCTACTCATTTCTGTTAAGGAAAAAGGTACAACAGTTTCTCTAAACCTATTAGTGCTTCACGGTGACGTAGAGATGGGCACACAAGACTAGAACAGGGCTGTGGTGTTGCAATCAGTTCATCGGGGGAGCTTACTGCACGAAAAGTGACCGGATGTGCCACTGTCTGGCTGCAAACAACACAGGCCTTGTCCCCCAAACCAAGCCCCTTCTGGGAGAGCTCAACTCAAGGTCAACTACTAGAAGAACCGGGAATCTTCTAAGAAGCATTGCCGAAACTTGTGCGGTTTTAATTGGGAGTTTAATGTTACACTGTGCGTAGGAAACTGTAGAGAACTGAAAATAAAACTGTCTCAGCCTCCTGTGATGTGTTGGTTTGGAAGACATCCTGCTGCCCATTGAGGGGAAGAGTGCCTAAACCAGGTCACAGGGCTCCAAATCCCTGTAGTCCTTAGAAGGTGGCAGCCTCTACAGGGTGGAATGGCTGACCTGTGAGTGAATGCTCCTGGCTTCCTGTTTTCCCTGGAGTCCCTCTGTTATGCAAATTGCTTTGCCAGAAGTGCTTCAGGTCCCAAGAGTTCAATGAGAGAACTTCTGAATGAGAGAACTTCTGAACCTCTCCTGTAGAAACTCCTAAGACTACAGGAATTTTTATGCCTTTAGCTGTACTCACATTGAATAGTAGGCTTACGATAGAAAAGCAGCAGAGCGACCATCATCCGCCGCAAAAAGCCTTCAGCACCACTTTCCTGGCTGAACTTGGAGACAACTCCAAACAAATGGAATAATTTCAGTCTTCTTCTAAGAAATTTTACTTACATAATAATACTGTATCATTACTACAACTTTCTTGGTCAATTACATCTTTGACTTTATTAGAAGCATCTCAGGCATTCAAAATGGTTTAATGATACAATAAACACCAATGTGCTCATCAAATTTAATAACTAAAATATTATCAGTGGAAAGGATGAAATCGAATTGCAATTAATTATGGATGGCATGATGATGTGTGCAGAAACTCTAAAAGAATTTACAGACTATTAAAATTAGAAATGGGGCTGGAGGCATAGCTCAGTGAATAAAGCTCTTACTCAGCATGCACAAGGCCCTGCGATCTGATTCCCCAGCACCACATAAGCCAGGTGTGGTGGTGCACACCTGTAATCCTGCCATCAGGAAGCTGAGGCAGGAGGATTGCCCTGAGTTGGAGGCCAATCTAGCCCCATAATAGGTTTGGGACCAGCGTGGACTACAGAGCAAGACCCTGGATCATAAAAAAAGAAACAAAGAAAGGAAAAAGATAAAATTAGAAATGTGAGTATAAAAGTGCCATGGGTACAAGATCATTCATACGAAAGTCAACACTATTTCTGTGCACCAGTGACACAATATGAAAATGGAAGGCCAGTGATACGGCTCCCCTGAACATCAAAAACAGAAAACTTCTGGCAACAGAACTAACAAGGGTGCTTGAGACCACTGCACTTGATTGCCATAAATAAAAATCAGGGAAGAAAAATCAGAAAACTCAATATTGTCCATATGTCAGTTCCCTTAATCTGAGGTATCAAAAGAATTTACTCCAGCTGGCATGAGATGTTTTGGCAGCAGGCTGGGGCGGCCATGACAGCTGTATGGACAAGGCTCTCAGCACCCTAAGACAGAGTGCAGAGAAGTGTAAGATACAGGGACTGCGCAACTAAACAGTTAGAGGACCAGGCAGGCCTTGTTATCTATAACTAAAGACAAAGGGCAAAGCCGGTGTCCCTCGCGCTTTGCCACAGGCGCTGCAGACAGCAAAGGCAGCCTGGGGAAAACCCAGGCGAACGAGAGAGGTTAAAGACAGAGAGCCTCCAACTGGCCACAAAACTCTGCTGAGAGTGACAGTCTGGCGACACAGTCTCTGCCCAGGGCCCAGCTGCAAGGAGGACAGGAACACACACATGTGGGAGAAGACAGAGAGCAACATGTGGACGAGAAAGCAAAACCTGAGGACAGGAGGAAACCAGCAGCCAAAGGCAGTGAGCGCTGAGCAAAATCGAAAAGCAAATAGAAGAAAGCCTCAGAATCACATAAAATGAGGAATAACTGATATGAGCTTGAGAAAAAAAAAATAGATCCAATGGAAATACAAAAACCAGGCATTAAGGAACAGCAAAATGAAACATCAACGACTGAAAACGACTCAGAGTGAAAATCAGATGAATAACAAACGTTAAATGGGTCAGAAAATAGTGAAAATGTAAGAACAGGAGAGAAAACACAGTCTATGCGTAATTGGCATCTCTAAAGTGATAAGCAAAACAATAAGATAGATCGACATCTAAAAATGTGACCCTACATCTCGCTGGGGGTGGAGGACTTGGAGCTGTGACCCAGGAGGACACACCAGATAATAAAGACATTAAGAGTTCGCTCTGTGGTGCTTCCTGGAAAAAAACTAAATTTGAGCACAAGAAGAAATTATTGGAGCCTCAGGCAAAAAGACAAGTAACTTAGAGGGGCATCTGATTTTGCAAAACAATAGAATATTACTTTCAGAATTTTCTTTTCACAAAATTCAAGCAAACATACACTAAGACGTCGGGTCTATCTGGCCTGTGTCAAATGAGAAAGGCCGAGGCATCACAGCCTCTTGAGAGCAGTGGGCATCCATCACACCTTCAGAGGGTCCAGGAACCCAAGCTCTCCCTGCCATGTCCTCTGTCCCAGTGGGGAATGTCCCTTTGTGTGGCAGGGCCATCTTCCCAGGCTGTAAAATACATCAACACCCACAGCACTGACAAAGTCAGCAGAAATACCAAGGATTCCATCCCATCAATTTAAAACCACAGCAAAGAAAAAGTTTGGGATGTGGCTTTTCTCAGCTTGCTTGGAACAGTCAGCTTTCTTATTGCTAAGACATGATGTTTGATGCAAAGCTTAAAGAAAAGGTTTAACCTAGCTCATGGTTTCAGAGTGTTCAGTCCATGGTAGCTGACTCCAGTGCAGAACTATCATGGCAGAAGAATGAGGTAAAGCAATGTGCTTATCTCCTGGCAGCCAGGAAGTAAAGCAGGGGAACAATGCCAGAGAGGAAGGAATGAGGACCTAGTCTTAAGACACAAGTCATGCTTCCATGACCCACTCAGCCACACTCAGAAGTCAGAAGCATGGCTTGCTACTTCCCCAGGTGGCTCCCAAGCTAACCAAGTTGACAATCCAGCTTAACCATCTGTCACAGGGCCTCTCCTGAGCTTTCTGCCCAGCTCAGGATACACCTGTTGGACCATGCTGAGGCTGAATGAGGGGTTGAAGGGGTGGTGCCTCTGCTTTTTTTTAATAGTTTGACTTTGAATTAAAAAAGGTAAGTAAGAGGACCAATAAACCAGGATAAGAAAGGGAAACCTAAAACCTCCCATTTCCCCCTCTGGCCTTCGTGTCACGGTGTCACATTTCTTTACCATGTTGTTTCTGACTAGCTGAGTCTCAGTCCCACCTGCTCTTATCCTCAGAGCAACTTTGTGCCTACACATTGTGTTTTGTTGTGTTTTGTTGTGCTGAGGTTCCAACTCAAAGTCTTTGCCTTGAGCTACATCCTCAACCCGTTGTTTTCACTTTGATTTTGAGACAGGCCCTCATTAAGTTGCTAAATTGCTCACCCTGGCTTGAATTCTCCTGCCTCTGCCTCCCGATGTGCTGGGATGATAAGTCTACTCCAATGGTCTACGTACACATTTTTAAACAGCGACAAAATCACAACCTGCTTACGAAACCGTAAACAACTCACCATTCATCCCGGTCAGCGTCGCAGTTGCAGGGATAGTGAGGATCAACGCACAGCCCCTGCAGCCCACACGCGCACCTCTGAGCACCAGGGGAAGAGCCCCCCCAGTAGCTGTGAGTGTCATTGCTCCCTCCTACCCACCAGCTCAGTGGGGTCCCATCTGAAAGAGAAGAGAGAGAGCTGTTTGCTCCCTGCCACCTTTGACAGCGCTTCATCTCCTATATTGTCACCAAAAGGCTTGAAAACTCAAAATCTAAAATCACAGAGCCAGGAGCACATCTGTTTTGGGAATGCTTTTACTTTCACGGTGTAGCATGGGCGCATCTTTAAGAATTCTGAGCAAATTGTTCTGCTTGCTTCGTTGTGTCATGCTCCTTAAATCATCACTGGATCTTGTATTTGATCAGGAAATGAGCAATACTGCTACTCCTCTTGCCACGGGGGCAAATCATCTTGGGCAGCAATATCGTGAGATTTCTTTAAGAACTACAGCAAAATTGAATAACAAAACTCATAGAGGTGGATAAGTTAGAGTTAATATTTGTTTGAGATGATGAGGAACTCGATTGATTGCTTGCTCCTATTCTGGCTCTTCCGGGACTCCAGCTAGGGCCATTCTGCCTGGATGCACCAGAGCTCCAAGAGGAAAGACGAGTTTTCCAGAGATGTCAGGGAGCCATGGAAGGAGGGAGAGATGGACATTCTATCTAGGCTGAGCACAGCTGTTCCCGAGGTGCTTGGCCATTTCTGCATCTTCTTCCAATCCCCAGACATCAACATGAAGCACTCAGAAGTGAGACGGTATCACACCTCATGACCCCTGATAGATCAGAGAGTCGCCTCAACCTCTCACAAACCAAGGCAGCTTTGTGTCCACCTGCTCCCACCAGCACTGGGAGAGGTATGCATGATGCACAGGGCAAAGTTTGCTCCAGACTAAAATCTATTCATCTAAAAACCCATTGCTGGGTGCAGAACGTGCTTAAAGTATTGGACAAATATTTTTGGTAATAACCCTATAAAATTTTAGTTACTTGAACATATGTTTTCAAATGTCAAAAGAAGAAAGATATCACTGTGCTCTGATTGTATTTTTCAACATCTAGATTTCTTATTTTCCAATAAAACAGTAACTATCAGGCCTTGGTTATAATGATATCAAGGATCTTTGGCTGCATTTCTGAGTTTAAGTATTCTAGAGATTTTGGGAAGGTATAAGAAATAATTAAGAAAAGAAGAAGAAAACAAGAAGAGAAATAGGGAAAATCTCTCTGAGTCCCGCTCTCTCCCAATTCCATCTCTGGCTGGGACCCTTCCTTACTCCAGCCCCT
This sequence comes from Ctenodactylus gundi, assembly GCA_004027205.1. NCBI lineage: Eukaryota > Metazoa > Chordata > Mammalia > Rodentia > Ctenodactylidae > Ctenodactylus > Ctenodactylus gundi. The sequence continues at coordinate 89,101 of PVKB01002870.1, forward strand.
AAGCCTGGCACCCAGGAGCCTGTCTCATGTGGCCCCTTGCCTCATCTCTGCTCTCCAGCCCCACACGGCAAGTTGACTTTTGACCCTGACATCTGAGTTCTCAAGGTCTGATCCGAGGTGCCTGCCCCACTCATCACCCCTTTACCCACCCCTCTTTTGCCTTCACAGACCACAGACCCTGGCACTTGCTTGCCCACCCGGCCCACACCCCCAGGGGCATTTTCCTCCCACTCTCTCTGCATTACCAGTACCATGGCCTCTGGACCCTTGGCTCATGGGATTCTGTGGGCAAATGCTCTCTCCTGGCCCCCTGGGTGCGCTGGCCCTGACTAGGCCTCCCACCTCCCAAGAAACCCACCCCTTCCGCATCACCCACAGTCAGTTCCTGCCAAAAATACTCCTCCCAATCCCTGAGCTTCCTGAGCTCCCTCCCATCCAGCCTAAACTATGGTAGGGCCACCTGGCCGAGGCGGACAGGGTTCACCTGTTTCTGTATATCACCTGTGCAAATCTTCCTTACCTGGGAGATGGGTTAAGGGCGAGCCTGCCCCCAGGCTCTACCCTGAGAAGTCTAGATCTAGCATGCTCTTGGATCCCCTCATAGCCTTTATTTCCGCTCAAGGGGGTGCCACAGGTGCCACTTCACCAAGCCACAGCCCAAAGGAACACAGTGCCTCTCTCAAGTCCACAGCTTAAAGGGCTTAATTGAACTTGATCTTAGATGTGGGGTAGGGGACAGCGACATCTACCCCAGCCTGGGTGAGGGCCAGGAAGGGCATGCAGCCCCACAGGCTCTGACCTCCTACCTTGTGAGTTCCAGAGCCGAGACCTCCTACAGTGGAGCTCCAGCGCCTGCTGGCAGTAGCTGGCTTGGGCGACAGCAGCCTTCAGCTGTTCCAGGCTGGCTAAATACTGGAAGGTTGCCCTGTGTGGGCTCTGCTGGCTCGCGCCCTTGACCCTGGTGAAGGCCGAGCCATTGTGCTGCAGGATGGCCCACGACACGTCTCGGGGCAGAGCAGGAGAGAAAGGAGAGCAAGCATCACTGTCACTGCATCAGTGAATGTCCCCACCAGGGCCCTGAGACCCACCAGTCACCTGGCCTCAAGAGGTGAGAAACCCACAGAAACAGGATTCTAGACAGTAAGTGACATGAAGGGTGGCTTTGCCACAACTCCATTTCTTAGCTTCTACCTGAAAACCCTGCGGGGACATCTATGTCCCTGATATTTAGTCTGAGATGATGTCTACAGGAGACAGAAATGGAGAACTAGGTAAATTTCTCCAATAATAAAACATGATACAATTGACTTATCTACTTTCTCAAGACACACTCCTCGGTGCTGGAGATGGAGGCCTCAGCGCCACCCCTGCTTTGATCACCTAAGATGGTGGATGCCGTGGCAGGCACTTTGGGAGGCTGTGGCCAGCTCAGCAAGTTCACACCCTGGCAGGCAGCTCTTGTGGTTCTGTGAAGAGGCCTAACTCTTAGTTCCCTGAGGCACCTGGACACTGTGGATGGCATAGGCTCACAGCCTTGTACAGGAGCAGAAGAGACATGTGGGGTTTCCAGAATCCCACTATTCTGACTCCACCGGTGTGAGTGACACCTGTGTGAGTGACACCTGTGTGGGTGACACCTGTGTAATGAGCAGAAGTGGGTCAAATCCATTTTCTGTGGGATTTGTCAAATTAAAGGGCCTGGAAAGCAGCAGCTGCATTTGTTAATTTATAATTTTCATCTTATGTGTTCTGGCATAAACAGCCAGAGTAAGGGGACTTGAGACCTGTCACAGCTCCATGTGGTCTATGTCAATACTCCACACACAGGTGCCCCCACCCCAGTCCCGATGCAGCACACACGAGCAATCAGAGTGACTGGAAAAGCACACCCCAAAGTCTGCAAGGAGATACTGAGGGGAGAAGGGTATCCCCAGGCTGACCATGAGGCAGGAGCACACGTAGGCCCTCCAAGAGCGCTCCATGTTGTAGCCTCCCAAGTGGGTGCCTGCCCTTATTAACCCTTCCTGCTAGTCACCTTCCCTACATGAGTCCCTGGGGATTTCCTGGAGCTCTCACCCCAGGAAACCTGCAGAGGCAGAGCGAAGCCACGTGTCACACACGAGAGCGCACATCTGTGGCTGCTTCTCCATGGCAGAGTGAACTCAAAGGGCTCAGACTGGCCCATCATCAGCAAGATTTGCAACAATTCATTATTTGATGGCAAACCGCCCACCATTAAGCACATTTTTCTTAGAAGAGTAGAAACATGAGCTATGAGTAGGCGCCCCAATCTCTGTGTGGTCTGTCCTCACCGTGACTCTTCACAGATTGTCACTGAAGTCAGATAAGGCCACAGCCAGGTACAATTTGCACTATGTGTTGAACTGCGTTCTTGAAACACTCATGTACTGAAGTCCTGACCTCCAGAACCTCAGGCTGTGACCTTCCTTGGAAACAGAGTCACTGCAGGTGAATTGGCTGAGGTTAGGTTATTGGGGGAGGCCCTCAACTCATGGGGCAGGGTGCTCACGAGCAGGGAAACGTGAACTCAGACTCATAAGCCAAGCACACCTGTGTCTTAGTTACTTTTTCATTGCAGGGACAAAATACCTGATATCCACAATTTAAAGGAGCAAAGATTCATTTTAATTCACAGTTTCTTAAGGTTTCAGCTTATTCATGGACAGCTGACAATGGTGGAAGGTTCTAGAAAGGCCTAGCTAGGGAAAAGCTGTTCACAGCATTGCAACAGGAAGCAAAGTGAGCAAGAAAGGGTGAAGCTAGCATGGCGTCTCTATATATTCTCCTATGTCATGTCCCAGTGATCTGCCCCTTCCAATCAGGCCCCACTTCTTAACCACATGCAATTCATAGATATTCCACACCATCCACCAAATACATGAAGCTTTGGGGGGATATTCCACATCCAAACAGTAACACCTTGTGAAGATGGAAACACAGCAGGGTGAAGTGTCTGCAGAGATCTCTAGCCATACCCAGAACCTGGAGATACCAGAAGCCAGAGTCCATGTTCCACCTGGCAAACAGTAACATTCACCTGGGCCCTCAGGTGCTGTGGTGCCACTGTGGCTTGACCTTTGACTGTGGTTCTGGTCACCAGCTGAATGACAGTAACTACTGGTCTCCTTCTGAAGTGCAGCAAAGTGGATGATGGTCAGCTGATCAGAGTGAGCCACCTCCACAGGTTGACTGGATTCTTTGAGATGTAATGAGACTCTCACCTTCAGCCATCAAAGCACCTCAGCTTCCTATGGTACCCAGCCCTCCCATGCTTATGCCTGTCTCTCCAGACTCCTTGTTTTGATATCACGAGTGTCATCCAGAAGCATGTAGTAGGTTTTACACTTCACATAAACTCAACAAGGCATGCATCAGAAGCATATCTGCTCTGCAATGCATGCCCCCAGTGGAAAAAGACAGAATGTCGTCAAGAAAGTACCAATGTCACTACCTTCCTGTTAAACTTGTGTGTGTGTGTGTGTGTGTGTGTGTGTGTGTGTGTGTGTGTGTGTGTGTGTGTATTTCATGCCATAGAAAAAAAGTCTTATTGTGCCAAGCATTGTCCAAGCAAGAAGGTGGCAGCTGGTGACAAACTGGGGAGGGCACAAGTGGTGAGAATCTAAGACACTGCCTGGGCAGTACACTGATATCATTGGCCTCAAAGCTCCCTGAAACAGATGATTCAAAAGTCCAGGTTACAGCAGCAAGAACTCAATTGCCATCAGCAGAAGATACAAGAGTCCCCTCGCCACTAAGGGGTGGCAACAAGTTTCGGGAAGCCCAAGTCCTCTTGCCCAAACTCACTGATTTTACTACCATTGCTGGAAAATTTCATAGAGGATGGCCCCTCAAGAGGCAATGGTCAGCCCCACCAAACCCCAAGCCATAGGCTGGGATCACAGGACCTGCTGTGACTTCTGGCCTGTGGCTATACCTCCCCCAAGCGGCCCTGTTTTCTTCCTAGAAATTTACAAATGAACGCAGCTCTGGCCTTCACTGCCAATGCCTTTGTCCTTCCATGTCCCCTGAAGTGTTTACTTCTTCCTCACTTGGAGGAGTTCTTTCTCTCTCTGTTTACTGGCCCTCAGGGATGCTGTTCTCTGGCTATCTTCCAGCTCAGAATCTCTTTTCACAATCCCCATTACCATGTCTTACAGAGGAAGTTGCCATAGTTATGATGAAACATCCACTTCTCAGCAGCATCAGATTCCCATTGCCATCTCCTTCCATTTCCTCCCCAGTGGTCCTGTTTCCACCCAGACACTGGGAATATCTCTTATGCTCAAATGCTCCAGCATGAGGTCACAAAGACAGTGGGTGAGTCCTGCCCAGTAACATGCTATGTTTGTGACTAACAGAAGGGCAGCATGTACTTCCACTACTTTCTGCTGGTCACAGAATGGCAAAGCCGTGGCTGGCAGATGGCAGATGCACAAGGCAACTTCCCAAGGATCTTCATGCTCCCCAAGAATCTAGCTCCTGTCTTTAACATCAGACCAGGACGCATGTTGCAGTTCCATGGCCACCGGCCAGTGAGGTGCTATGGACCCAAGGCACTAGAATCTTCTGAGATTGATTCTTAGAGCCCTGCTTAGTACCCTACCAGCCCTTTGAAGGAAAAAAAGCCCATCCTGACCCGTGGAAGACACTACAGGGCCTTGGTCAGAGCTGGGACTTTTTTTCAACCAAGCCTGGCCCATCAAGACCTGGATGGAGCCAGTTGTGTGAAGCAGTGCAGAGGGGACGCAGAGATGGGGCCCTGCCTCAGGCTGCACAGCACCCAGCTGGAGGTCTTCTCCAAGAGCTCTTCAGTCCCCAGGCCACATAGGTCGGGGCATCCAAGTCTACCTGAGGCTGGGCTATAAAAAGCCCAGGCTCTCCCCACCCAGGCCCCTGCATGACCACAACTGGGTCAGAAAAATGTCCGTGTCCACTATCATCTGTATTCTATATGGAACTGACATTTCATCATGGAGGCAATAGTGTGCTGAGATCTTGGGTTTCTACTACGACTGTAGATCATCAAGTAGGGTGACCCTGAGCAGCACGAACCACAGAGGACAGGACATCAGAAAGCAAGCTTCATGGCCATGATCACCTTTACAAACACAGCAATGTCCTAGAGCTACTCAGAACACCCAGGGGTCCTTTGGTGAAACGTGAGATGAGGGCACTGAGCTTTTTCCTCCTCTGAGGGTGTCGGCACTCTTCACCGTGGCCATAGGAGGGAAATAATTGTGGCCTAAATGTCTGCATGATCTTGGCCTTAAACATGCTGGAACTAACAACCAACGGTCAATAAAACTCTGGGGCTTCACAACCAAGAACCTGCCAAATCAACCAATGCTTCGGAAGCCCAGTCCATGATTCTCTGTTCATAAACGCACGAACCCAGGACAGCCTCTGAAAAGCATTTGGAATGTCACACTAGTGTGGCAATTCAGTATTGAAGGGATAAAAGGTAATGTGTTGCTATTACTAGTCAACCCTCCTCACATAATCAGTAGCAGACAGGATCTTTGCAGTTCCCCTCTGTATACATAGAAATGTGTCAAATATATATACATATGATCACACACCCAGACACACACGCATGCACATATGCACACACACATACTCAGACAAAAGTGCATATGTGCAGAGATGTAATAAGATACATGCATGTACATGAACAACCACACATAGATGTACACATATGTATATAAATGTGTGCACATGCGCAAGCAGGTACACCAGCACACACAGAGATGCAGACACATGTGGCACAGGTGTGTGCAGTGTATGTTAGGTATACACACACATGCCTAAAACCATGTCTTCTGATCTACCCAGAGAAAACCAATCCCTCCTCTTCTCTCTTTTGAAAAACTGATCAATACTTAGATCTGGTAAGTGGTCTACAGGAGGACACTGGTGCTCCAGTGAACAATGAACTGGTTTGGGGACGGGCGGCTGCAGTAACGACTACTAATGTGGAGGACAGTTCTACAGCAAATGCCCAGGCACCAAGCCGACATAGGGCATCCTAGAAGTAGGGCTGTACGAAGAAAGAAAAGCAAGTGTGGCCCCTTCAGAGCCAAAAAGTTCCACAGGAGCATCTGAGGCTTTTTGCCTGTCTTTTGCTGGGCTGAGCAATTCTCTGAGTTGAGCCTGTGTTTCCACCAGCTCTGGGCTAGACATAGCGTTTGTGTTGACACATACACTGTAAAAGCAAGAGAAGATGCTATCGCTGCTTCCCCCAAGAGTCACACAGCATGCCTGATGCAAGAAGAACTACCTGGTTTTCAGCCAATCAAACTACTTGATCAAAGTAGATACAGTAAGGTTTTGTGTTGAGTATTGAGCAACAAAAGATTTCAAAATATTCCTAAAATATACATCCATAAGTGCAGAGAAGTTAATCCCTCAAAAGGTGTATTGATCTGCGAGGGCCACCATAACCAAGTAGCACGAAGTGGGTGGCCTCATTGCCCCATGGTTCTGGAAGTATAAAATCAAAGTGCTGCAGAAACAGTCCTGCTGAAGACTGAGGAAGACCCTCCCTGACCCTTCCATCCTCAGACGTGCCAGATCCCTTGGCACCTTTGGCCTGTAGCTGCATCACTCCAGTCTCTGCCTAGTCTTCTTGTGGCCTGATGCCCTCTTAGTCTTTGACTCTCTCTTTGCTCATGAGGACACCAGTCATTGCACTTAGGGCCACTCTGGTTGAATAGGAGCTCATCCTGCAAAGATGCTACATCCAAACAAAGTCAGGTTCACGGCCTCCCAGTGGGCCATGAATATCCACCCTGTGTTTCTGTTGACCTGAATGTCTTCTCAGGGCACAGGGCATAGCTCAGCCCTTCCTCCTTGACTGGTATTTGTTCTGCCAGGCTGTGAGGAGCTCCAGCTCTGGCTCCAGCTTCAGCGTTTGTGTTCACTATTGCTGACCACCCATGAATGGACTGTGACCTTCTGAAACTGGGAGCTAAAATAAATACTTCCTCCTTTAAGTTGTAGATGTTGGGTATTGAATCATAGCAATAAATTGAAAGGCAGTGGCTCACCTCACAACTGTAGCTGGTAAGTCACTTGTCACCAGCACACAGTACTTCCGTGGAGGCCCTGGACATGGGGACTTTAGATCAGCATGGGATCAGAGAAAAGCCATGGAGGCCAGCCAGGTAGACAACATGCACAGACATGGCCGGAAGCACAGAAGACAGTCACAGCTGCTACAGGTGCTGAGAACCATGTCTACACAGGAACTATGGATCTCACAGTGAACTGTACATTGACATACATTTAAAAACTGAATATTATTGACTTTTATATATGTCAGTCCAATTAGATGAGTCCAGGAACCTTTCATTTTTATTAGTAAATAGTACACAGATAGAGCTTATGCACAAAAATTGATATGAATTTTCACTTTCTAATTACTTTTAAAGACGTATCAATATACCAAATAATTTTATAGAGCAATGGCCTATTCTCACAAGGTTACCCTTATGTGGCTTCTAGCCAGGTAAATTTCTTATTACAGTTTCGGGTTCAAATATACTCTGAAATCCAAATTTTCAGCTCACCTGTTATGTTGCAAAATGCTGGGAAGGGCTCCAGGGGCCCGCTGCCATCCGGGTCAAGGAAGTACCGTCCTGAGGAGCTGCCCAGGTGCTTGTAGGCCTCGCAGGAGTGCTCATAGCGAGCTGGGACATCCAGTCGCCCACCAGGAATGAAACAGAATAGAATGAGATCTTAGCATCCTTAATTAGGAGCTGAAGGAAATCCCAAGTTCTGCCTCACAGAGAACATCCAGGGAAAATGTGGCTTCGTCCCGAAATTCCTTGTAAAATACAGTGTATAATAATACATTTAACTAGATAAAAGAAAGATATGTTGCAATTCTCTCTATATAGATAGATAGATAGATAGATAGATATGTGTGTGTGTGTGTGTGTGTGTGTGTGTGCTTGTGTGTGTGTGTGTGTGTGTGTGTGTGTGTGCGCGCGCACGCATGTGTTGTGGTTTGGAGTGTTCTCCAAAAGCCTCATGTACCTATGAATACTGTGTACCACTGGGAGGAGGGGACTGGCTGGAAGGGATGAATGCTTAGGGCGTGGCCTGCAGGCGTGTGTGCTGGTTCCACTCTTCCTCCCTGATTGTCTCTGTTCTGCCATGCCATGAGGAGCTCTGTCTCCAGCTTGGGCCCCACCATACATGGTCATCATTGCTGATCACTCATGTATGGAGTATGATGTTCTAAAACTGTGAGCTAACATATATCTTTCCTCCCTTAAGCTGTGAATGTTGGCTATTGAATCACAGTGACAAAAAGTAATTAAGACAGTGTGTGTGTTTGGTACCACATTGAACCTGAGACTTGTCCATGCTCAGCAAGTACTCTACCACTGAACTATAATTATAATTACAGCCCTTCAATTACTTTCATAACACTTTTAAACCCCTTGATGCAAATAAAACCACATAGTTCAATGGAAAATCTGGGTCATCAGTGTACAAGGAAATACATCCTAAGCACGTATGTAGTATGACTATACCTGTAATAGGCTGTCTTTATTCAGCATCACAAGTCATTGGAATTATGGAGACTTTATTTCTTATAAATCTGCCCCCATACCTTCCCTCTCTCTGACTCCAATTAAGACCAAAAGTGGCTACAGTTGCAGTTTAACTGGGACTCCTCCCCGGCCTCATTCTGAGAAGGGCCTTCCTAGGCAGCTACCGAGGACTGGCCAAGCTGTCGAGTCTCTCACTCCACTTGTAAAGAATCTCATAAAGTCAACCGTGCGCAGTCAACTGTGGTTACAGCTGAAAAACTCTTATTTCTCTGCTGATTGGTTTCTCAGAGTTCTTAAAAATACAGTTGCTGATAAGTTTACCAAGAAAAATTAACCCATCAAAACATATTCAAGTGTATCTGTTCCACATAGGATTCTGTGCTACAGAGAGTGGAGCTGGCCACTGGGTGAGCCTGCCCTCCACCCTGACTCCTTCCCGCTCTCAGGTGTAGAATGTGGCTACTCGCTCCCTGAGGCGTGCTCACCACCTCTCCTTTCCTCTCAGCCTTGACTGTTGTTGAGTAGTGCAGGATCCGGATGTGACTGCCATCCCTTCCCTTCCCTCTTCTGAGACTTCTGTATGAAGCCCTGGGATCTAGGGTTAGGATCAGGATCAGGATTAGGGTTAGGGTTAGGGTTAGGGTTGGGGGATCCCATATTGGCCCAGATTCTTCCCCAGGACCTTGAGTCCTTAGATCACTGTGATCCTTCAAATTGGACAGATAAGAAAGGACTCCATGGGGTTCCTGTCCTGCCTCTTTCCCGTAATCCTCCAGCGATTAATTTAGATAAAGAGTATAAAGTGTCCTGCCATAACAGCACACTGGTGTTGGAATCTGGCCATGTCTGCATATGCAGGCTGGGTGAGCGACTGGTGCTCAGGGGGGGAAACGCTCTCCCAGGGGAGGTACACAGTCCTATTTCCCCACAGGTAAAATGGAAATCAGTAGCCCCTAAGGCCTTGATGCCTTCTGTAGAGAGATAGATCACCATATAAGGTATCAGCTCGGGCCTGTCATCTCAGAAGTCTCCAGCCACACCACATTACTCCTCCTCACCATCAGCACACATCAAAGGCCACAGCATCCCTGGATCCGAGTCCACCCCCACCACTGGCTCTCCACAAGCCGCTCTCTGCATCTCTGAGATTGTAAGCACCAAGAGCCTGGAATGATCGTGGGCAGCTGCACAATCAAAGCACGCATTCGCCGCGTTCACTTGCTTCACATGCTGATAGTCGCTTTCCTTCTGCCTCTTTCCTTCCCCATAGCTCTTCTTGCCAACCAGTGTTTGTATGTGGTGAGAGACACCAAATAAGCAACTAGAACCCAACTGGACTGAAACCTGCGTTTGTCCGTCAGCGCCACAAACCGAGACAAACGCAAGCACCACGCTGAGGCAGGTGTGAGCCAGCTTACCGCGGTGGCAGGTGGCACCTGTGTAGCCTGTGCCAGAGCAATCGCAGTGAAAGGCCGTCCAGGTCTGGGAGCAGGTGCCGCCATGCTCACAGTAGTTGGGCAAACACCTGAAAGACGAAGTACACGTGTTCCAAGAAAAAAAATCAGGAAATATTCAGAAAAACTGAACAGCCATCTATGAGTGATGGATATTTTGCCTCATTAAAATTGAGTGTGCTCACTTAAAAGACTTTTCTGAATTTTAATTCATTACAGCATCATTAATGTTCTTGACTATGAAAAAGAAAATTATGCCATCAAATATTAAAACAACCCAGAAGAGTACAAAAAAGAAAGTAAACATCATTTGGAATCCTAGCACATAAAATAGCCACTATTGTGTTTGTGTGTGTGTGTGTGTGTGTGTGTGTGTGTGTGTGTTAGTATTAAAGTCTAAAATATATAATTATAAATGATATTTTGCAACCACTTTACCGATGACTTATTAATAAGGTACATTTCTATGTCAATAAATGTATTAGCAGTTCTGATAGCTCAAAGAAACCAATTAATATAGTTACCATAATTCACTAAAAGTGCTTTATGTTTGAATTTGATAGAAACCACATATAAAGAAAAGAAACAATTAAAATAAATAGCAAAACAATGACACTAATGACTGAGCAAACACCCAAATGACAGACCTGTGTTTTCTGCAGACCCTGAAGGAATGGCGTAGCATGTAAAATACTAAATTACTGTGGGAGGAACCTGAAGATTAAGCTCCTGTCCCTCATCAAGAAGCTACTTACTTGACCCAAATTTCACAATGGCTAGTTGAGTCTGTCTTCCTTGTTTCTGGGGTGGGCTAGCATTTGCTATGCAAATGAGGTGGAAGCGAGTACCTGTCCAGGTGTGGCCTCCTTTCCCTACCCAGCCCAGAGCCTCCAATCTCCCCAGCCAGTGCCCTTGCCCAGCACTGCCCATGACCTGCAGATGAACAAGCCCCCCCAGGAACTTGTGAACAGCACATCTCTACAGCAGTGGTGGGGGAACCTTCATTCTGCCAACAGACACTTGAATATTTATGACATCATTTGCAGGGCATACAAAATTGTCAATTTAAAAATTAGCCTGCTAACTTTGGTAAAATGTTTAATTAGCTCGCCCCTAATGTGAAGGTTGCCTTGGCCAGGATGGGCCAAATGATTTCATGGGCCATATTGAGCCCTCAGGCCAGATGTTCCCCACCTCTGTTCCAGTTTCCCTCACTTGATGACATCCATTCTGAGAACAGAAAGCGGGACTCCTGGAGGCTGGGAGGGCTGTCCTTCCTGCTCACCCTTCCTGCCAGAGCCCGGAGACCCTGGATGCCACAGCCCTTCCCAGCCTGTCCCACCCACAACAGGTCTCTGGGGCCTCACCTGGAATGACATGCCTGCTGCAGTTGTCACTGGACACAGGGAAAATGGAAAAAAAGAAACAAGGACAGGGCAGGTGGGAGTGAGAGTTTCCCACTTTTCTGTATGAGTGTGTCTCCCTGATGAGTGGGCAGCTGTGTCATGCTATGAGTGAGGTGCCTCTGTGTTACATCCATGTAAATGTGTGTAATGTTTCTGTGCATGGATACAGGTGTCCACTCTGCCTCGGAGTCAGCTTTACATGACTACGTGAGTGTATCTCACTGCTTCGTGCATACTAACGCTTGTCACACTGGGAGTGTGCTGCCTCTGTGTGAGTGTGCCATACCAAGTATGTATCATGGGTCTTGTATGAGTTACATTAGTGTGAGTGTTTGTCATATTACATGAGTGTGTGTGTGTCTCACTGTCTGATGAAGGCATTGGTTCCAGTCACACCATGGCGTGCTGGCTCTCTATGAAGCCATCGCCTGGTGTGAGCACGAGTGTACCTCCTTCCCGGCACACAGGCCTGGGTATTCAGTGAGGTGCCATCTATCCTGACCTGAGACATGAAACCCCATGCACAGAAGCAGGCCCCTGTGAGGGAAGAGCAGCACAGTGTCAATTCCTAGGTACTGTGCTCACGGCCACCTGCCTGCTGGAATCCAGTCAGGGCCTCAGATTTGACAGAGGGTCAAGAGGTGGGCAGGGAGAGGCCTTTGGCACCCTGCCTGGACATCAGCTACACATTTGTGGAATGAAGCCCAAAAAGGTACAGCCTTGAGGAGAGAGCAGGGACTCCTTGCAGCTCACACACCTGAGCTGCCAGGCTGTGGCTGTGGGCACAGGCGGGCTCCAGTCAGCTTGAAAAATGAATAGTGAAAGAGTGCGGCCAGAGCTGCCAGCACCAGTCAGGATACAGCAATGGGAGGGGGTTACCTCCCACCTTGAGAAATAGTGGTCAGATCTCATGAGGTAATACCATGCTTCCAGCACCCTGGGCTCCAGGCAAGAAAGAGCATCTTCCCAAAGCGACCGTAAACCAATGAGGGGTGCCTCGCTAGCACTGGCGAGACCAGAGCGGCAGGGGTGAGTGGAGCTGAGGGCCCGAGAGGACAGCGTGGCCTGCAAGGTCCCAGCCGTCTGAAGCGCATCCCCTTCAGTGCTAGAAGCTCTGTGCAGTGTGACAAGCCATGAAGGCTATGGGCAGAATCACCCAAAGCAGCAGAGGAGCTGTGTTGTGTGCCAGCACAGGAAACAGCCTGCCCTACCAGGCTGAGCACAGTCGATCACTCTGAAACAGCCTCGCCTCAGCCCTGGAAGACATGATACCCGCAGGCCAAAGCAATTTCAGCCTTACCAGGCTCACACTGAAGATCTAAAGTGACACACCTCATCCAAGAATAAGGAGGAAAAATATCCATACCAAAACAAAATGACACAGCACTAAATACGGTAAATTTTACTTCTGTGGCACACTAATTCCTATCACCAGAATTGCTAAGAAGCAGTAAGACGAGGGCGTGAAAGGGGGAAAAGCAAACAGATCGACTCAAAATTTGTAGGTGTTAAACTTAGTAGACTAAAACATTTCTTGTATGCTTGAAAATGAAGTAGAGACACGGAAGACGCAAAATGGCACTAATTTCTAGAGTTGAAACCACAAGATCTGGCATAGAAACACGCTGACTAGGATAAATAGCAGATTAGTAATTGCAGAAAATGTTATTGAACATGAAGGTAGACGAACAAACCCTCTGTAAAAGGAAGTAGAAAAAAAGAATTCTAAAAACAAGAATGAAGCATCAGTGAACTCTGACAACCTCAAGTTCAAGTGCACATGTCATTAAAGTTAAGTCCTTGAAGACAAGGAAGAGGGAGGGAACAAAAAAGAATTTTGGAAAAATAGCAGAAAATATCTTCCAATCTGATCAAAATCAGAAGGCCACAGATCCAGGAAACTAAACATCTCCCAAGCAGCTCGCAGTAAGATTGCTCAAAATGAATGCTAAAGGCATATCTGAAGAGCATCAGTGAAATGACATGTTGCGTTCAGAGGAAGAATGGAAATGCTAAAAGATTTCTTGGGAGACACAATACAAGTGTGGAAAGAGAAGGCAAAGCCATTCCACGATGAGAAAGTTATAACGCTCCACCCGCTAGAAATACAGTTCAAACACAAAGGCAAAACAAAGACTGAGCCAGAACATAAAACGTAGAAAAGGATATTTTTAAGGAAACTGTGCCAAGGGCTACAATGCTTCTCTGGTTGATTATAAATTCAACAAAATCATAGTCAAGTTCCCAGAAGAATGTTTTAAGGAAACTTACCAGTTAGTTCTAAAATGTATATGAAAACACAAAGACACAAAATAGCCAAAACAATACTGCAAAAAGAACAAAGTTAGAAGAGCAGAGTGGTCTGGTTGTGAGAATCTTTGTAGAGAGCAGGGAGCAGGAGTAGGCAGCCTCCTGAACACATGGCCCCAGTTAAGGTCTGTCTACAGAGCTGAGGTAATGGGTAATAGTTTCTACACTCAGAACTGCCACTATGCAAAAAATCAAACTTTAGGTTTATCTGCTAGTGTCTCTCTCTCTCCTTTTCTTTTTAACCGATCTTCCACCGTATGAAGATTCTTCTACCCAAAGTTAGTAGAATATGCATAGCTGGGGGAAATTTTCTTAGTTTTAAAAGTCAAGTTTCATTGAGTGAGTCATTCAATTGTCACAATTGTGTTTTTCTGACTATTAACAAAGATGATTTATACATAATGAATTGGGTGAACTGGAGCTGAATTCCAATTATTATTCAAATGAGGACTAAAAGTCATGCTAAGTCTGGAAAAAAAAACACATGGTGGGTGATAATTCTGACTAAATACAAATGAACAAGTGGCATTTTCAAATCACATTCAACCAAACACAAGAGGGGAGATTGAAAAACACGGTGAATGTTTGAATTTTTAGAAAACCTTATTATAGTACAAGACACGTTGCCAAGAACAATGGATTAAGTGTGTTTGAAGTAATGGGATATTTTGAGAATTTTAAGGGCAGAGTTAACGGCAATGTGTCTTCCACTGTAATAATTATTTTTAAAAATTCAAACATCCATTATATTTTTTCTGATCATCCCTCATTGATCGAATGTTAGTGACAACCTCTGTCCAATAAAACCATGGTATATCCTCATCCGCCTTATTTATCAGACCTGTCATTATATAACTTCTGGCTCTTCCTCAGAGTCAAATTGTCCATGAATGGCAAATGTTTTGAACAGATTCAGGACACGAAGGCAGCCACAACAGCACAATTAATGACACTCAGGAAAGAGAACTTACAGAACTGCTTCAGAAAGTGACAAAAATTAGGAGACGTGTTCAGAGTGAGGGGAAGTATTTTGAAGGAGACTGATGACAATGTGCCTTTTGCAGTATTAATCTTTTAATTTAAACATTCATTATACTTTTCAATCACACCACATACATTCTCTTTCAGAACATGCAGGCAGAAATCGACCCTTTCGTTCACCCAAATAATTTGAGTCAGAGATCTTGACTTCTCCTGCCATGATTATAATTTAACCTCTTCCCTTCTTTTATTTATTTTTATATTTTATGTATCTACTTCTAATGACACCTCTCCAGTGACTCAGGGGCAACTGTAGCAACACCATCAGTTTGTTTCAAGAGTAACATGAAAGAGTCTGCCCTTCTATACAAATGCCATCATCCAGAAGCAGCTACTTACACAATTATAGCCACAATTCTCTTGGCTTTTTCACAGGAAGTAGAATTATCTACTTTCCATTGGTATTGGTGGTAGGGCAAGAGGCTATTTCCCTACTTACGTAATCTACTGTTGTACTGTCAAGCACAAGGACTCCGGACACTGAGCACCCTGCCCCTACCTGTCCAGGATGCCACAGGAGTCTATCTGGAGGTCTCCGAAGCTCCCCAGCGCTCCCTTCTGCACTGAGATCAAATCCACCTCACGGGCATTGATGAAAATGAGCCGCAGGCATCCTTGGAATCCACGTAGTGATGGCTCACATTTGGCCCCTGCGCCACGAGGCAGGCACCCTGAGCATGCAGAGAACAGAGGAGTGGTGATTAAGTGCTCTGTGGGAGGATCCTGGCCAGAGGCAGCTGGTCACAGCTTGATGTTCCTTGTGAAGACACCTGACCTAGACGTCCTCTGAGCTTTAGGGGATGAGAGGGATGGAAGTCAAGTCTGCTAGTGTAAAATAACACAGGAGTCAGGAATATGAAAAAGCTGACGATATATTAAGATCTGAAATTGACTCTGAATGTAAAACATTTATCATCTTTATGTAAAGTAAATTAGAAAATGCAACTGCTTTTAGTATTCAGATTTTTCTTGAAAAATGAAACACATGTAGATTTAAAACCAGAAATGAAACAATAAGACTTATTATTATATATTCCTAAGAATGCCAGGCCTATTGCCGGCAGATATAAGATAAAAGATTCTAGAAGAAACCCAGTCCTGCTGCAGCCATCTGTGGTGGCCATGAGGCAGACAGCAGTTTGCAGCTGTGAAAGTGGCAGCTGAGCTGGCAGCCATGCCTGCACCAGGCTCTCTGAGCTGGTAACACCTAGAGAGACAACGCACCAAGCTGGTTCCCTGTGCTCAATGTCAGGTGCCAATGTGACACTGAATAGCAAAGACTTCAAAGGAACTGAGCAACTTGTATCTTATGACCTTGCAGGGGCCAAGGGGACATAGGAAAACTGTACTAGAGCACAGAAGTGGCTCATAGCAGAGCACATCATGAAGACAGCTGGATGAAAAGTGACACGTTAGCCACTAATGGCAGGATCCCGTGCAGCAGCTGGCAGTGGGCTGCCCTGTGTGCACCACACTCATACAAAGAGGCCCCCAAAAGGCAACATGCCAGTTTAGAGAGAAGTGTGAGCCACTCAGCACAGCTGGCAGCCAGACTTTCCCCAGCGTGGCCTCTGGTCAGGATTCCCTGATGCAAGCGAGCCTGGAGGCCCGTTGTGGAGGCAGAGAACAGCGAGTAAGAAGGAAGCAGGGTGTCAGCTTGTGGGAGAAAGGGTGAGAAAGAAGAGGCGGGGCAGCCTGACAAACACATTTAGGTGAATGGGTCTGGATCATAAAGGGATTCTCCAGTTCTTAATGAAAATGATACTAGAAAGCACTGAAGTTCTTCCCACCCACTGAGCCTTTGGGAAACAGGCCAAGCCTGATGCCATGCAAGGAATAGGGATCCCCGCCAGAGCTTCCAAGGGCAGGATGGGAACTGGGCAGTGTGGT
The DNA here is from genome assembly GCA_004027205.1 of Ctenodactylus gundi. Taxonomy (NCBI): domain Eukaryota; kingdom Metazoa; phylum Chordata; class Mammalia; order Rodentia; family Ctenodactylidae; genus Ctenodactylus; species Ctenodactylus gundi. The sequence continues at coordinate 105,784 of PVKB01002870.1, forward strand.
GAATGCTGCCTCTCACTCACCTCCAAAATAGTAGGTGCCACCTGAAGAGGTCTCCACGGGGGCTGCGGCATGGGCAGCAGCAGTCACGTCTTCATCCACCACCACGCTCAGGTGGCCCCTCTGAGCCACCAGGGAGACAGAATGCCACTGGCCGTCATTCAATCCAACACCTGAAGACCAGTCAGCACAGGGACACCATGAGCTGCCACCTCAGAGGACCAATGAGCGTAATGCACCGAGGATGGGAAGGGAAGAGAACTTACCCTAGTCTTCTACCCTACCCTGGCCTGTCTCCAAAATCTAATTTTCCCTTTCCTGGCCAGCATACCTTCCTCCCCATGTGGATGACTTAATTCGTAGAGAGAATAGAAAAATACAGTTATTCCACCAACTACCAGAGTAATTTAAAGAAAGCAATTTAAAGAAAGCCTGTGTTACTGCCTTGGTTCATGACCTTCCAGGGGGACCTGCACACACTATTATTAATCCCAAGGAGGCTGAGCCTTCTAGCCTAGAGTTTAAGCAAGATCAAATATGGGCCAAGTAGGACTATCCTCACCGGATTTACTTAAATGACATTATCCCTGGTGATCCAGCAGGAGTGACTTCCTTGGGGGTGACTCCCCAGTGGTCAGTTTTGCTTCCTGTGGCATCTCTAGACTTCATGCTCAGCAGTAAGACTGCTTGACCAACCCTCACATAGCAGAGGAAGACACATTGTAATGTGCAGAGTGACATCGACTCCCAGTACTGGGGAGAGACAGGAAGATGGCCTTTGCTTTGAAGAATGCATGAAAGCCTGCCCTCTCTTGGCCTCTAGAACCTTCCTCCTCCAACACAGACAGGTGGGATTATAGGCAGCAAGGCCATATCTGGGGAACTTGATGTGCAGGCAGCACTGGCCCCTGAGCTCTGCCCTCAGCTCTGCGACGCTTGCCGACAGCCGGTTCCCTTCCTCTGCCTGAGCTCTCTCTCCCATCCTGGCACTCAGCCCTTGCCAGCGGCTAACCTACTGAGCACAATAAATCCACAGCATCAGCAGATAAGCCTTACTTCCCTCTCGCCTCCTCCACTCAAACATGATGGGCTTTTATCTTCCATCATCAAGACTTGCTGGACAGTGTCCATGCTCATCATGAAAGCCCCTGTCCAGCCAACCGCAGTCCCTCTCTGGACAGAAGCAGGTGACAAGAGCAGGGCAGGCTCCTTCTGCTTTAGGAGGCTCGTGGGTCCTGATATTCACACTGTGCTTATATAGCCTCACATTCTAGGGAACAGTGCTGCCAGAAGCGTCCCCAACACCCCGCATTCCCCAACCAGACAGGGTCACCAAACCAGTCCCAATGCTCATGCAAGTCTGAGGCTTTGCCTGCTGAGGCAGAGAGTGGCCTCACCTGTCCCCACACTCCAACATGAATCCAATGCACCAGAGGACCAGGGGCCGAAAAGGGAGGTGAGCCCTGGGTGGGTCTCCTTAATGAAGGGCTGGACACAGGGGAGCAGGGTAAGGACCTTCCTGGTGTTCCCCCTTTAGGGCACTGTGAGTGGACAGTCTGTCATCCTCAGTGTGGATGAGATGGTGTCCTTCACCACACTAATACCAGAATGTCTCTAATGTCCTCAGTGTGGACAGGGTGGATGTTCCAGCTCCACACCAGCAGTGCAGTGCCCTCAGCGTGAGCAGCAGGTCTGGGCATGTGCATCTCAGCACTAGAGGGCGTCTCTGAAATCATCCCAAGTATGAGGCTCTTTGGGGACAGTGAGGGCAGCCGACTGTGGCTCAGGATATGTTACCTGTGGTGATGTTGCTTTGCGCCTGTCCTGGGGTCAGAAGCAGAGTCAGCCTGAGGCTGCCATCCTGCAGAGCCAGGAGGAACCCCTTCGAGCCAGGGTGGGGTTGGCTGGACAGCAACAGCCCCATACTGTCCCAGGTCCTGAACTGGAAGCTGATGGAGGTCCCATCCTCCTTGGGGCTGCTGGGGAGTGCTAAGTAGCTGCTGGCACTCAGGAAGGTGGCAGGTACGGTTTGAGGGTGTGAGCAGGAGAAGGAGACGTTTCCCTGGGGACAAGATAGAGATGCTGAGGGGCTTCCAGACACGTCCATCCCATAACCTCTGCCTGTTACCCACTCTCACAGGGAATGACTGCTGTGGTCAAATATCCACCCAGATGTGAGTGACCTTCCCTCCCACAGACCAGAAGGAGCCTAGGAGCAGCTGTGTGATGCTGGCCCCAGGTGGACAAACACCCCAGCCTTTGCACCATTACCTTAAACCCACCTTCTCCCTGGAGAAGAAATCAGATGAAAGCTGTGATTCTCACCTAAGCTCAGGGAAGCTGGTTCAGGTGCACCCAGGTGACCTGCTCAGATGAGGCCCCAGCACCATAGGAGGCCATTACCTCAACAGAAGGACCCATGGGACACATGGGCCAGATATGCCAACTTCTGTCTGAAACTCAGCCCACCAAGAAAAAGTGCATTCTTCAGGGGTGGGCCCATGAACAGATCCCAGGGAGCAGGGCCTTGACTAAACACTATTTCAGTGACTTGTTGATCACACAACAGCTCAGGCCAGTGAACTGTGCTCTGACGGCAGATCCCGTGTGGGTTTCAGCTGGCACATAAAGGGTCCCATGCTTAGTCTTTGTCACCCCCCTGGGTCACAGCAAATGTTGCAATAGCCAATCAGGTACATTTGCACCCAGACTTCCATAGCAAGCAGTCCATTCATTCCAAATGTCTCTCATGCACTACGACATTTGACATCAGAAGGCCTCTGTGCATGAGGCCTCAAGCTGGCTTGTAGGATGCTGGGTCCCTTAAGAACCCGGATCTACAAGGTGATACACCCCCACTCAGGGAAGCACAGTGAAGCCTTCATCTACATCTATCCTGTCCAACCTGCAATCTGCAACATTTTTACCCTTGATTTTCTAAAATGTTACAATGAAAAAATTTAATGAGAAAGTTTTAGCACTCATATACAGCATCTTAATTATAGTCTATATTTTATACTCGGACCAAGATAGTTCCTCTTCACTCAAAAATAAACAAGGGTTAAAAAAAAAACAGCAGGCCACTAGGCAGACACACCAGATCTACATTATGTTTTAACCAAACATGTTCGCTCATCTCATTAAAAAAAAATCAAACATGTATTACATTTGCTCTGGTCTGGGTCACTCCTCTTGTGGACACTGCTCTGGAGTTTAGAGTTATTAAGTGTCATCTTCAATGGAGCCCTTTGGGGTCCTCAAGGCACAGCCCACCCCGCAGGACTCACTGTAACAACGATCTGTGGTCTGTGCTGTTTTGCCAAACTGATGACATCATCTCCATTGAAGTTGATGTTTTCCAAGCATCCAAGGAAGTTTTTTCTTTGCAACTCCACTGACTTTCCAGGTGCTGAAATCCCTCCAAAGCTGATCTTAGAAAGAAACATAACTTCAATAATATTCTCTAGTGATTGTCTAACAATTTGCTTAAAACATCTTTGAGCTGATAGGAGATTAATTTTGCATAATTTTATATCCTCTGCTTGTTATTGTTGAGTGAAATCCTAAGACATCGACTCTGAGATGCCTTACACCAGCTAACACCCTCACACTGGACCTGTGAGTTTGGAGTTAGGCAGGTGACTCGGACTTCATAGGCACAGGCTGCTCCTCATGGTGGGCAAGCAGGGCTGCCTCGGTGGCCCACACATGCACCACAGGCCCTCACTGTGGTGGGGGTGGGTGGTAGTCCTGGGAGGGTGGGACTAGTGAAGGTGAGTGGGCCCCTGGGTGCTATTCTCAAGGAGGTAACTAGCTCTTGTGGGAGGAGGGTGGGTAGATTAGTGCCTGAGAGCTGGCGTTTATAGAGCTACTCTGCTCCCATGGCACCCTAGCCTGTCTCACAATGAACCCTTCACTTTTACTCTTACTCCCTCCCACCACGATGCTGCCACAAGGGTACGCTGTCCCTGTGGCTCTCACCAGATCCGAGCAGAAGCTGGTGCCTCCAGTGCCACAACCTGAATGAATCTCTTTTCTGTGTACAGTGCGCAGTCGCAGGCATTTAGTTATAGCAATAGAAAATGGACTGAAACAGTGGATACACAGTGCTACACAGACACCCTCTGATCACATGATCATTTTGTGTATCTCTTTGTCCCTCTCACCCCACAGTGTGCCTTCTCTTGGGGGACTTTTGTCCCCTGAGGGAGCCATGGTGCTGGCAGGATTCCTCATCTCACCTGCAGCTTGTGGCATGGCACCCCACAGTTCCCGCCCCATTGTTCCCGACTCCATAGAGCTCTTTTCTAGGAGCACGGCCTTACCATTCAGCTCCACATAGGCGCCCCACCTGGTTTACAGCACCATGTTGGGCAGACATGTCACTGTCCCCATGGAGGTTGCTTATCAGATCTGGCTGGGGTTGCGTTAGGGAGGGGATATTCCATCCCTGTGCTGCAGCTTGGGATATTCTGGTCTGTGCAGATGCCCGGCACAATCTCCTATTTGTATTCACCATTGGGTGGTACCTCCACTCGTGTATATAAGTGACACCACAGTGTTCATGGCCATGGCCCTGGGAGTTTAGGGAAACAGTCACAGATAGTGATAAGCAGGATTAGAATTGTCTGTGGACTGTGACTGCTGTGTCTGTTTAGAGGAAACAAATATTTTCTCATTTGTTTTCATAGTCCGTGAACTCGAAATATCTTGCAAAAATGGCAGTAATAAGTTATGTTCATACAATGGGCTGTGAATGTACGAGGCAGCCTGTAAAACTGAGTGAGATGGAGGCTTTGGATCCAGTGCTAAGCAGCATGTCTCATGGGAAAACATTGCCAGATTCTTGTGCCTTGCGCCCCAGGGAGAGGTTCCCCAGCTGAGGTTCGAGGTACTTTGTCCCTGTGTGAGCCACACTCTGACTCTGGCCTTGTGGGGTTGTCCATGGTCATGGTTCTCCTCATGGTAGACATCTACCCAGGGGAAACCCTGCACAGTTCGGAGCGCTGTGAAATGGTGTCCCTCTGCATTCCCTGCTCCCTCTGCTCTAAGTGGCGCCTGAATCCCACACGCTAGGGCTGCAGGAAGCTGGGTGGCAAGTGCATGTCTAGCTCACACGAGGCCATGGGATCCAGCCCTAGCACTGTTAAAAATAGTCAAAATTTAAAAACTAATGAGTGCCTGGATCCCATGATCTGTAGTGATGGAAAAAGGAGCCACACCTCAGGAGCCAGGTCCTCAGGGGCCAAGTCTCCCGGAGCCCAGGCATGCTGCGAGTGTCTGTCCACCGTGAGGCTCACGCTCCCCCCTGAGTGCTCCCACAGCACCCGATGCCAGTGCTCATCGTCCAGCAGGCTGCCCAGCTCCAGGCTGTGGGGGACAGATGGAGCAGATGTAGTGGGGGCTCCTGTGAAGGGGGAGAGGAACCCGGTTAGTCCTGTCCAGCACCACATCCCCAGCTGGGGTGGGCAGCTGTCGCGTGCCCGTCACTGTCATCCCCTGATTTCAACATGGCTTCTACTGGAGCCATCCCTGTTCCCAGCGCTCCACACACCTTGAGGAGACAAATTTGGTGCGTGCAGTCTCTGCCATGCTTTTGTCTTCACATTAGGACAGTGTGGCAGTTCTGACACTTTGGACCCAGGTTTCTGGCCACGTCTAATATGAGACATTTCTGGCATCATGATTTGGCCACTCCACAAAAGGTGAAAAGCTGTCAACATCCCACCACACCAGAAAAGTTCCCCAAAACACGTATCTGGCCCACAGTGTCAGCAACACCTGGGCTGCGAGTCCTGAGACACAGCTAAGAAGCTGTACTGGAATGATACAAGGAGCTCCGGTGATCACCTTCCTGTACAATTTTTACCTTACAGAACACTTTCACTTGCAAACCCAGCCAGGGTCCACAAGGAGAGGCTCAGGCCTCCACAATGATGTAAGAAGGTCAGGTGCAAAATATTTGACTGTGAATTACGTCTAATTATTGAGCTCTTCGATGATGATTTTACCTGAATTAAAGAGTAAAACCAGTTTTCCTTTCACTAGCTCCAGGGTGATGCTGTCTCCGCCTCTTCCCTCTCTGTAGAACAGGGTCCCATCACTCTGCATGGCTTTAAAGTTCATAGAAATAACGTCTTTTATTGGACCCCTGGTATTCTGACCAAATCTGTAAAGCAGGAAACTTTTTCCATCAAAATCAACCACTTCTGATCCTACAAAAAAGGAAAAGTGTTCTAAGGGTTAGGGTGCTTCTCCTCCATGTTCTTAGATGTGGAGTCTCACACATACAGGGTGCACACACACACATGTCCACACATACAAAAACGTGCACACAGACACATATACATACACACACAAATAGGGCACTTCCACTCTGGCCATCAGATGACAGATCATTTTTTCCCGAAAGGGTTGATGTATCTAAAAGCATTTTTTTCTAGATCTACCTAGGGAAATGTTCGCAGCACTGTTTTGAATGTCTGTCATTTGGCCAGTGGACTCTTCACACTGTGGCCAATGCCGACCATGTGGGCTCCTCCTTTGCAGTGCCCAGAACATGCCTTGTGGCTTCTTTCTGTTGGTAACAGTGGAGCACCTGAGGGGGGGAGACCATGGCTCCTCATGGCAGATCTGGTCCTCCATAACTTTCTCATCTTTGTTCCCTTCATAGAATGATGTTCTCAACGCAGACAAAAAAACAAAAACAAACAACCTTGCCACCTGGCAACACTGTGCTTTAGACTCACGAAGAAACCTAGGCATAACAAGGAAGAGGGCAGAGGAATGAACAGGGCACCCTGGCACGGTGGTCTTAGGTGTCCTCAGTGCCTCATCTGCCCTGCCCTTCCCTACAGTTGGTGTCTGGCCTGTCCTACCCAGTCGCCTACACTCATATCCCCCATGGAAACTGCTCAGGCACCACATATACCTGAAGAGTGGAGACCATTTACCTAAAAGGAACCCAGGTGTTCAGAGAGCACGTTAAAGAACAGGCAAAGGAAACTGCCCTTGGAAAGCGGCTGAGCAACACTCAAATGAGGATGACATCAGAGGGTGGTGACAAAGGGAAGGCTGTGAAGTTGTGCTGCTGGAAGCCTGGGTGATGACGCAGCAGTGAAGGGGACCGAGGGTGTGGAGACTGCAGAGGGAGACCCAGCGGCACATGGACCTGTGCTGCGGCCATCCTCACAGGGACACCTCTCAAATGGAAGCCCAGAGCGTGTAGAGCTTTACCTCTCTGCACTTTGCTTCCCTCACCTGTGGGCCCCCACACTCCACCCTCAACCTGCTGGCAGGACCCATGCAGGACGCTGCCCAGGCACTCACCAAAGCAGGGAATGCACAGGTACACACATGTGCACAGAGACAGGCATGTGCACACACATACAAAGACACATGTGCACACATACACACAGGCATGCATGCAATGCACACAGAGAAACATCAGTGGAACGTAGACATACGTGTAGGTGCATGCACACAGATGTGCATATAGGTACACAGGAGGAGATGGACACGTATGAACCCAAGACACACATAGACATGCATACAGACACAGGCACACACAGGTCTACATCCACACAAAAACACACAAACACGTATCTACAGAAACAAACACACATATACATAACACAGAGACAGAGAGACTCATGTATGCAGGTGCACACATACAAACACACGTGTGCACATGCATGAGAACATTCACATACCACACAGAGACACTGAACATGCCCCCAAGGGTCCTCCAGTTAAATCTATGAAGAGCAATGTGCAGTCAGCTCAGATCCTCCCTGCTCCTTCCTGATGGTGGCGACGGTGCCAGCAAGCCCTCTGTCCCCTCTGTCACCTGCGCTGCTGTCACCGCCTACCTCTGAACCTGAGCCTATCCCTCTATCTTCAGCACAAGATTTGTAACATCCTGAGTCCCCTCTGTGAGAGAAGCTGGGGTCACCACAGGCAGCACCCAGACTTTACACCCAGGTGGTCACCTCAGCACACACGGTCCTGCCTTTGAAGGCTCATTCCTGACCGTTCTCCAGCCCTGTCTCTGGCCGCAGGCCCAGGGAAAGCTGCCTTCGTGTGACACAGGGACTCTGCTAGCCATTGTCCTCTGCCTTCTCCACCGAGGTGGCGCGTATCTCGGCTGTCGGGTTCTTCCAGCAGACCTGGACGCACATCCAGTGAGTGCAGGTCCGGGGCCAAACACAGAGGTGTGGCCTCCACGGCAGCTCTGCAGCTGGTGGTCACGGAACATGCCTGATCCTGCATGCAGGCATGCACTGTGATGTCAGGACCTCAGTGTTAGACACTCGTCTTTCTCTTAGGGAGTCAGCATTTTATCGGATGACCTCAACACCTTAAAGCTGTACCTGCCTTTTCCCTACTCTACTCCTTGTCACAATGTCAAATTTAGGCAGTCTTGGGGACACTCAGGGACACTCCATCCTCTCACTCCACATTCTTGATGGTGCTTTCACTTATTCATTCATCTTTCCATTGATAGATTAACAAATAGTAAAGACATGGCATCGACATGGATCTGGTTGCCATGGTGATAGAGCTGGTTGCCATGGCGATGACGCAGGTTGTCATGGAAGTACATAAGAATGACACCTGGCCTGGAGAGGGCTGGCCAAGAAGTTATCAGAAGAGGAGATCTGGTGCTGTCCAAGAATCCGGTCGGTGAAGCAGTAGGTTGGAGGTGGAGGAAGCCAGACCCGGAACAATCAAGGTCCTGGAAGTCTACTCAGTATTCTTATTCTGAGTGACGCAGACAGAGCAGTCGCCTTGCAACAAAGTATAAACACCAGGGGCTCCTAGCCCTGAAGTGCTCCAGAGACCAGCAGCCGACCAGCAGTGACAGAGAATAGCTACCAGCACTCCAAGTTACTCTGGTAACTGAACGTAAATACAGTTCTCACATTCACATTCGGCATTAACTGACTGGTGTTGGCCAGTGACATCAGGGCCCCGGGCTGTCATGCTGAGGGCAGAGAACCGCTGGTGCTCAAAGCTCAGGGTCACTAGGAACAGCTACTCTGCTGATCTGTGATTTCTACCTGAATCAAATGAACCCTCAACTGATTGGTGAAGCCGTGAAGGATCTGAGACCCGGTCTGAGGTTTCTAGGGGTGTGAACGGAGGGTCAGCATCCTTCTTGAGGGTGTTTGAATGTGTCCCTGAGTTGTTGCTGAGAACGTGTCGTTCACAAGCGTGCCACTGGCTCCTGACTGAACAGCAGCATGATGGCCACCTGGATGCTGACTAGGGGGAGGTCCCACTTACTGTAGGCACACCCGTACACCTCCACACGCATGCCAACCCTGCCGTCGGGGCTCCAGGCTGCAGGCACAAAGCGGAGGTGCCTGGTCTCCATCGGGGGCTGCAGCCTGTGTCGCACCACACCGTCAGCATTCACGTTCCCAGGAAAGCCCTGCGAGACAAGGGTCCTCCTCAGTGCAAACCAGACCCACAGTTCCCTCCACCTCCCTGGTCCTCCCTACTCCTTCCTGCCCTCTTCCCCCAGGCTCAGCAGCTCTCAGACCCCGCAGAGTGAGACAGAACCCACTTCCTGATGCGGTCTCAGTATCTGTCTCCCACAGACACGGTGTTAGCAGATGGACCATGGGAGGCGGTGAGGTCTTGATGGGGTCAGTGTCCTTAGAAAGAGATCCATAGATCCTGTGCATGACCACCATCGAAGGCACAGCAAGGAATGCCACCCTTAAATCAGCAAACAAGTTCTCCCCAGACAAGGACTTACCACACCTTGGCCTGGAATTTCAGCCTATGAGACTATGAGAACTAGATTTATGTTCTTTGTGGACCACCCAGACTATAGCCTGAAGGGGACAAGACATAGCAGATCAAAAGGTCTGCAAATCTGTAGCCCATTCAGTCCCAGGTTTGCTGCAGCCACCGAGAAAGGACACCCTTCCAAGTTCAGAGTCCTCCAGGCTTGGGAGCCCATGCTGCACACCAGCTCCCAAAACCCCTGGCATGGTTGGGCACTGTTGTCCTGAATGCATCGCTCTAGATCTGCAAGCCTGCCAAGCCGCCATCTCTAGCAAGCACTGTCTGATGCCCTCCCTCTATCTGCTCCTTCCACCTCACCTTCCTTAGCACACAGCTGCCTTGGGTTTTATTAGCCACATTAAACTGGCTGCAAACCATGGCAACTTCTATAAAGCTTTTGAAAAGCAATCAGCACATGAACTTCACGTCTAATCTGTAAGTAGTACAAAGTCACCTCGGAACACATGCTGAGGACAGCACTATGAAAATGGCAAAGGCGTCAATAAAGAGAATTACAGGTCCTCACAGAAAATTCTGATAGAAGCCATGACCGCAGATGAGGGACACGGCCTGGAAAGGGGATTGCCAATGCAGCACGGTGCCCAGCCTCTGTCAGCCTGTGAGTGTGTACCTGCGTGTGAGCATGCATAAATATGCATGAGAGCATGTCAGTGTGTGCTCACATGTGTGTGAGTACATATGTATGTGTCCCAGAGCTATTTGGTGTGAGTCATCCTCAGACAAACTACAGCAATACCAGCCTCTTAAGAATTAATATTCCAGATGTCCTCTCAAAAGCAAAGACCGAGTAGCAGCTGCTGTGACCAAAGTTTGTACCTAGTATGTGCACTTGTAAATGTTTGAGGTTTGTCTGATTGCACCCTCAAGACAGGGTTGACCCACATATTTTAGAAAGAAAACCTCAGGCCATTTACTGTGACCTACAGGGCTTAAAAAGGGCTCAGTGACGCAGTTGCTGTTGACATGAGTTTGGCTCACTTAGATAAGGGAGGAACTTGATCTCTCTCTCTCTCTCTCTCTCTCTCTCTCTCTCTCTCTCTCTCTCTCTCTCCAGCTAATTAACAAGTGTGTTCTGCTGCTCTGAGCACATGCTAACGTTCACCCAGGAAACACAACACACAGAGGTTTCCACCCCAGCACAACTGAGCCTGGAGCAGGATCACACAGGCTTCAAGCACAGTGAGTCACCAGCATCAGCTTCCAGGTGGAGTCCTTCGTGTTCTGCATGGAAGGACCCCTCTCCCACCCTCCGTCTTATTTTAACATGAAGATAAAGAAATGGCCCCAAAAGAACCATCGCAGCTGTCGCCCTTTCACAAGATCAAGCTGCTCTCAGTTTACACAAATAGGAACTGCTCAGGCCAGGCCCTTCAGCACCCTGCAGGAGCGCTGACAGCCTTCCTCACCATCAGGACTCTCAGCTTGCAAGAATCAGCTTCCTGTCCAGGGAGTCCTGGGTCCCGGAAGCACCCACATCCGGAATCGTTTATCATCTGCTTTAATATTTCAAGAATAGTATCAGGCAGACAAGTTGTTTTATAAATCTTCTGCTATATGCTAATGAAATAATAAGTTTAATACTTTAATGTGTTTTAAATGTATTCAGACATCTTATACGAACACAAATATTGTTAAATTTTATGAAATTGGATTTTTGCAATTTCTCTCTAACTAGCTGTTTTCTTAATCTATCAAACCAAACATGCTCTGATTGATAAAGAATCAAATGGGATGCATTCTGGGAAAGCTATTGTTAGAGTCTGGGGAATTTATTAGTATAAAAGTCTTATCTCTCACCCTAAATCATGCTTATCTTTAGAAAACAAATCTGTAGAGTGTATATTAAAGCATGGCTCTGAATCTTCTGAAGTGGATTTGGAGTCTCGTGATAAACAAAGATGTATTCCCGCTGCATTTTCTTAAATCTGAAACTCAGATTTCTATTTTTTTTTTTTAAAAAGTAATAAATTTCCTCTTTGAAAACAGGCTGCCTTCAACAGCCCTTCTGAAGTACAAACTCTGCTTCTGTGAGGCAAATGACGGGGGAGGCTAAGTTGCACAGAACTGAGGCCCTGAGTTTACAGATGTCCTGTAACTTGCAGTGTCATTTCCGAAGGGACAGGGCCACCTTGGGGTCCTGACAGTGGAGGCGAGGCTGGTCTGAGGTATGTGAGGGTCAACTGAGGACCTGACTCACAACTGCTGTCAGCAACTGGAAATGTAGGAAAGTTTTCACTTTGTTATCAGATAGCAAATCAATTTGCTTTAGTATGAATAAAAGCTGATAGCTTTTAAACACCCATCACTGATTTTATTAAATAAATGATTGGTTTCAGTGACTCAGATTCTTGGGTGATGTTCAAGCATGACCTAATGTGGGCTCCTTTATTTGCTATAATTGATTTTCAAAAATAATTTATCTAGAAGGCATTGACCAGCATAAAGGACTAGCCACAACCCTATCTCACTTTGTACATCCATCTTGCAGGTAAAACTTCAATAGCCAGACAGAAGATCAGGAAGTCTTGATAGTCTCAGATGGTCTACCCAGTTGAATTGTATCACAGTGAGAAGGGTTGTTGCAATGGTCTCTGGAGGAGGGATATTCCTGTCTAGGTAGATACAGAAAAATATTGGCAACAGTTTTCCTTAATAAAATGCTTGTCTCTTGTTTTCTGTTTAGAATTAGAGTTAACCACCCCCCACCCCCCTCATCCCACAATGAAGATGGGAAGGAAATGCCTGTGCGCCTAGCAGGGGGTGGGAGAAGAACTCCAGAGCACCCTGTTATTACCAGGGCTGTCCTCAGGCTCCAACCTGTGGGACTTAGTCAGACCCTCCTACCTGGAGGAAGGAAACAACAGCTACCTTCCTCCTATTACATTATCCCACCTGTGGTGGAACAAAAACTGAGAAGATCTGTGGAGGTTGCACCTAGGCCACCGGCTCCCGCAAGGCCTGAGGCAGGTCCAGGGGCCACTTCAAACATCTCCCGCCACGTCATGGAGGTCGGTTCCCAGCAGATCCTCGCACTTGATACAACACCTCCAGCTACCAGGAAAACTTACAAGGCATAACAAAAGCAGACAACAACAATGCAGTCTGAAGAGATACAACATGTGGTAGCACCAGACCCAACTGTGGCAGTTTGTTGGAATCATCAGGCAGGGAATTAAGACCGCCACAGTCAGCATGGGGAGGGCTTCGGCAGGCCGAAGGGAGCGGCCCAAGGCAGGTTCACCGGGAGCACCATGGCTACAGAAAGAAAGGTCAGTATTACCTCTAACCCCTCAAAAACCACGTAGGCAAGAGAAAACAGCACTGGGAAAAGAGACCCCTGACTAGAGTTCGCGCCTGTGAGTAACCCTCCAAAACAGGAGAAATTAGATCCTCTCAGATGAAAGCAGGAGTTTGCCAGTAGAACCGCCTCGCAAAATACGTTAAAAGAAGCTTAGGGAGAAGAAAGATAGTACAGAGGTCTGTGGGGAGACGAGAACAAACAGCAAAGGCAAAGGGGAGGGTAAAATAAAAACACTCTCTTCTTAATTGACCAATTCACAATAGAGAGTTTTTTTCCATTTAGTATGCTCGTGTCTGCTTACATATAAGTGAAAGGATGACACAGAGACAGGAGGGGGAAGGTAGGATTCTTTCATTAGTGTAAGGCACAGTCAAGGCCCATAAGGCAGCCTAGTGACATTTACAGCAGGCGTGGGCCAGTTGTAAACGTGCATTGAGAACTCTTGGGTCACTGCCAAAAAAAAAAAAAAAAAAAAGTGGGGTGGAAGGAAGCGTTACCGTAATGCTAACAATGAAGAAAAAATAAACTTATAAAATGCTTAGTTAAAGCTGCAAATGAAGACAAAAAGTAAAAGACAAAAGTTGGAACAGAAAACAAAGGACCCAGGCAATGAATAGAAAACCATGAGCAGTCCTGAGACAGTAGGAAGACACGTGGAGGGATCTGCAGATACTCAGACACGGGGCGGGGAGCGGGGCTCAGGAAGGAAACCAGAAGGAAAAGGCCGCCAGGTGACATCCAGCATCCGAGGTGTGCGAAGGACAAAAGCAAGGTCGTTTCTCAACGCTGGCACAGCTTACAGCTCAACTCCTATGACTACGCCCTCTTGGGATGGCTGGGATCTATGCCAGGCAAGCACTCGCCAGCCAGGGCTCACCCACCCTGACTCTCTTCCTTCTGGAGGATGGAGCCCATTACCTGAGGTACTGGGGAAAGAGGCACTCCCCAGAGAAGGGGACTAAGCAAGGCCGGAACCAGAAGGTCAGCCGGAGGATGTTGATTTAGAGTGAGGCCTTGGGACAGAAAGAAATAAGGACTTGGTTCTGGATGGGGACCCAGAAGCAGGCAGTGGCTGTGATCAGTGTGATCCGGGGTAGAGAAGAAACAGCAGAGCAGTGCCAAGACGGGCACACTCTATCACCACCCCAAACATTGCCAAGCTTTGTGCCCAGGGGGACACAAAGCTATCTGCCACTCTGCCTTCCACATGCCACAGAGCTGGGCACTCGTGGAAGATCCACAGCACTGGCCACGAAAGACTGCCCATCAAGGAGCTCACATGAGATCCCTCCCGTGGGTTCCTGGGCACTGCAGAGCTCCACGCAGAAGGGCCCTCACCCTCTGAGCGCTGGGCACCAGCTAACTCTCAAGGGCTGAACGGGAAGCCTAGGAGACAGAGGCACAGAGAGCTTGGATGGGTAGAGTGACAGAGAGGAACATCAGGGGTGGGGTGGGGGCTGGTGCATGGCATATCGATCCCGAGAGTTGAGGAGGCAGCAGGTGTAAAGAGCAGCAGGGAATGCTGTAGAGAAAAGGGCATAGCGTTCGGAGAAGCCCTCCCAGAGATCCGTGGGCAGCCAGGTTTGTATCCAGTCCCACTCCTGCCTCCTCTCCTCTGAAGCAACCGTGGGGTCATAAGACTGAGAGAGAGAGAAAAAAATGCTAACTATACCCACAGGATCGCAGCTGAAACCTAACAGGACTGCCAGCAGAGGGACAAGAGACAGGCTCGGCAGTTCATCCACAGAGGAGGCCTCTACTTTTATGTCTCTGGTGTGTGTTTTTCTGTTTTCTCCTCTTTTTTCTTCTGCTTCCTTTCATCAGATATGTATATACAGATATATATATATATATTATATATATGCAAATATATAGACACATATGCATACATATTTTGTGTGTGTGCATGCGTGTGTGTGTGTATTTGTGTGTGTGCGTGTGTGTGTGTGTGTGTGTGTGTGTGTGTGTGTGCATGGCTTTAGTATATGTGAAACACAAAATAAGAAGTAATTCTAGGCTGAGGCAGAAGGATCACAAGTTTGACCCCAGCCTGGGCAACCTAGTGACGTAGTGAGACATCCTGACTCAAAATCAAAACTAAAAGAATGGTTTGAGATGTGGCTCAGTGTGAAGTCTACTGGTTCCATAAATAAATAAACAAACAAATAAAACGAGGCATAGTGCTGCATGCCTATAATTGCAGCACCCTGCACTCAGGCTGAAACAGGAGGACTGCCAGGAGTTCAAGTCCAGCCTGGGCTACACAGTGAGTTCAGGCCCAGCGTAGACTACAGAGCAAGACGGTGTCTCAAAAATAAAATGAAAGGGAAGGAAAGGAGGGAGGAAGGAAGGGAGGGAGGGAGGGGAGGAGGGAGGGAGGGAGGGAGGAAAGTTTAGTTCAGATAGCACCCACCAAAAATTGTATTAAGAGGTTTAAACACACAAACACTTTGAGCTTACTGATTGGTTCCAACCTCCCTGCAGCTTCGCCCCTCTCTAGTCATGTTTCCCTCCCTTTCTACCCCTTCCCTGCGCTGGCTGGTCGCCTCATCAACCTCCTCTTCCCTTCCCATCCCACGGCCTATCTCTTCCCTCACCTTCATCTGCTCTTGCTTCTGCTACCTCCTTCCCCCTTTCTGAACTGTTTTCTTTCTTTTCTTCCTCATTGCTCCCTCTTTCAACCTCTACATCCCAGCCTATCTGTCATCAGCACCAAGCTATTGTCTCCCTGGGTTATTTTTGGAAAATGTGAAATTGTTAAAATGAGTCTTGAGTTATACGATTTCTATACGGTTCTGTGGATGCTCGTGTAACCAGGACAGAGACTAGCGGTAGGATGAAGAGATACATAAACACCAAAACATCACGAAACCCAAGGTCACACATCACAGGGAGACGTGCACTGAAGACATCTCCATAGTAACAACTAAGTTATTTTCTGCCATAACTGATCTTTAACTTTCAGCACAAAAATAATAGGAATATGAGAAAACAAAGCAACATGATGCCTTCTAAAATGTGTAACTCCCTAAAATCTGATCTCATGGGCACTGAAGTAGAAGAAATTAAAGCAAAGATTTCAGAACAGAAAGGTTAAAAATGTTTAAGGAGATTAAAGAAGCAACAAGTAAGCAAATTTTTAACATATGTATGAGCTTAGAGAGGATTTAAATAAACAGATAAAGAGTTTAATTAATACAATGTTCAGAGAGCTTAAAGATGACACAAACAATGAGCTGACTGAATTAACAAAATAAGACAAGATATGAATGGATATTGTGGTAAAGAACTAGATATTAGGAAAAGACACTAAGCAAAACACCAGGACATAAAAAATTCAACTGAAAGTAACTGGTGGCATATTCCGGGACTAAAGGCAGGGCGAAATAGTAGGTCATGCGCTCAATGACACCTTAAAACAAGACCCTATGGAAGCTGGACCGAGTAGATACTATGTGACAAAAAAGAACCTAAGGATTGCTGGACTGGAGAAAAAAATTAAAGATGAATTCAAAGATATAAAAAAGTATTCTATCACTAAAGTCATCAGAGAAAATTTCCCAAATCTAGGGAAAATTTTTAATTTTCCGGTAAACAAAGTATATAGACCCCCAAATAGCCACAACCAGAAAAGAGCTTTCTCATGCTACACAGTAGTCAGAATTCCAGGAATTAAGCAAGAGAGAATGCTAAAGTTGGCAGAGAAAAAAAATAGCAAGTAACTGATACAAGCAAGCCCATCCTAAAAACAGCAGACTTTTTTTGTGTGTGTGTGTGCTACTCTTAAAGGTCAGGGGCTCTTGGAAGGAAGTTTTTCAAGATCTAAAAGAAGACAGCTGCCAATCTGGATTTCTATATCCTGCAAACTTACCTTTTAAACTTGGTGAACAAAGACTTTCTAAGGCACAGAAATCCTAAAGAAATTTATAACCACCAAGCCAACATTGCAGAAAATACTTTAGGGAACGCTAGGCAGAGACAGTGAGGCCCATCGGCACCAAAGACCCCAGAGGAAAGTGTACATCTAACTGGGAGAGTAGTTAGACAGAAAAACAATAAAGGAATCAGTACAGGAAAAATAATGAAATGACAGAATTCAGTTAATGCCTTACAATAATAACCCTCAATTTTAATGGTCTTAGCTCGCCAATCAAAACACACAATGTGGCAGATTGGATCATAAACATAACCTCATACACTCACCCAATTTCAGTGGTGTTTTGGTTCAAATCTGGAACTATCCCCCCCAATTCCACAGAGCCATGAAGTAATACATACTGTTTTATACATAAGAGGTGCTGTTTTAAGTTACTGAGTGTGTAACTAAAAATTTTTTTCAAAGACACTGATTTAGTTTAGGATATAAAAAATAGTACTATTGAAGAATAAACTATTCCAGTACAAACTGTTAATATCTTTTAAAATATAAAGGAAAGCAACAAAAGGAAAAACTAAATTATACTGAACCAAACTTTAAAACTTGGTGTATCAAACAACATTTTCAATAGAGTAAAACAGACAAAGCAGATAATGGGAGAGTGGTTGCCAATCCTCCTTCTGACTGAGGCTTGGTGTCCAGAATGCCCACCAAAGTCCTGTAACTCAACGACAAAGACATCTGAGTAACAATGGACCGGGTAGATAGTTCTTCAAAGAAGATATACAAATAACCAATGAGCGCATGGACATATACTCGACATCACTGATCACAGGAAAAATGTAAATCAAACCCACAGTGAGGAGCTGGGGGCATAGCTCAGCAGTTAAAGTGCTTGTCTACCAAATGCTAGGTCCTGGGTTCAATTCCCCAGCACCATGTAAGCTGGGCATGGTGGTGCCCCACTGTCATTCCAGCACTCAGGAGGCTGAGGCAGAATGATTGCTCTGAATTCAAGGCCGGCCTCTGAGCTACATAGTGAGTTCAGGACCAGCCTGGACTACGGAGTAAGACCTGGTCTTTAAAAAATAAATACCACAGTAGGACTCCAATCTCATTAGGGTATCTACTACAAAAAGAAACCAAAAACCATAAAACGACAAGTGTTGGCCAAGAGGGAAAGAACTAAAACCCCCCACGCTTTAGTAAAGATGAACTACTGTGGAAAATGGTACAATAGGGCCTCATAAAAAATATTACACATAGAATTACCATTTTATCTTTGTACTTGTGAGTCTAGACCCAAAGGAATTGAAAGAAAAGTATCAAAGAGATATCTGTACACTCATGTTCAGAATACCATTATTCGCAATAACCAGAACATGAAAGCAACCCAAATATCCCTCAGGGGACGATGGACCAACCCACTCTTGTCCATCCGTGAGAGAACATTAGTCAGCCTGAGAAAGGAGGAAAATTATGACTCATCCTACCGAATGACTAACCCTCGAGAGTACTATGCTGAGTGAAATAAGCCAGGAACAGAAGGGCAGATTGTAGATTCCTCTCACATGTGGCCTTTTAGAGGCATCTGATTCTCAGGGATGAGAATTCAACACCCTCTTACCATCCACACAACTTTGAATGTGGTTCTACACTAAAGGGCGATGTCTCCCCCACTGCAGTGATCTGAACGTACACATGTCCCCCAGACTCACGAGCTGAGGACGTGGGATCCCTGTGAGGTAGAGTCTGGAAGAGTGATTAGGCTGCTGGGGACACCACCGCTGAAGGGACCAAGGAGGTTTTGTGGGACTCCAGTCAGTTCCCACGTGAACTGTTACGAAAGAGCGTGACAGGTTGCTCTTGCTCTCTGACTTGCTGTTCGCCCCCTGCTTTCTCCTCACACACGCTTTTGCCCTACCACCACACCCCTCACGGCACCAGGGGTACTCGCAGAGGCCACACTGAGTGGTCGCCTACTTTTGGACTTCTATCCTCCCAAACCCTGAGTTTCTATTAGTCCCTTTTCTTTCTGAACTGCTCAGCTGCAGACCCAAGCTACAGACACAGCCAAGACCCCATCTGGCCACATCCTGCCCTCTGGCGGCCTCTCTGGGAACCTGCCTGCAGACACCCTTCACTGTGCTGATGTGTCACTTTCTTTTTTGAAAATTTTTAATACACTTTATTTTCCCTCCATTTTATTGATATGTATTATCACAAAATTAAAGGTTTACAATGTAGCTTAGCATTTTGTGCACCTACGTATCTTGTCAAGGTGACAAGAACTTTCCCACTCTCGTTTTGTCCCTTCCTCTACCCACCTTTCCCTCTCCGCCCTACCCCCCTGTTTCACTTTGTTTTTCCTTTTAAGTTCCATAAGAGTTGTGATCTGGGTCTCTCATATCAGAGAGACCATTCGATGTTTCACCTTCTGCTTCTGACTCACTTCACTACCTATCAGCATGCACCAAAATCAAATCAAAGTGGATCAAAGACCTAGACATTAAAAGTGAAACACTGAACCTCCTAGAAGACAAATTAGGCAAATATCTAAAAGACATAGGGGAAGGCAAAGACTTCCTTGACAAGACACCAAAAGCAAAAGAAATTATTCCCATCATTAACAAATGGGATCTTGTCAAATTAAAAAGTTTCTGCACAGCAAAAGAAGTTATCAACATTTTAAAAAGAGAACCAACAGAATGGGAAAAAATATTCACCACCAACATCTCAGATAGGAACCTCATAACTAGAATATACAGGGAGCTGAAGAAAAGTGAGTCTACCAAAATAAAGGATCCTATTGAAAAGTGGGCAAACGAAATGAAGAGGCAGTTCACTCATGAAGAAGCACAAATGGCCAATAGATACATGAAAAGATGTTCAACATCTCTAGCCATAAGAGAAATGCAAATCAAAACAACACTAAGATACCATCTCACCCCAGAGAGAATGGACTACATCAACAAGTCAAATAGTAACCAGTGCTGGTGTGGCTGCAGGGAGAAAGGAACCCTCCTGCACTGCTGGTGGGAATGTAAATTTGTACAACCCCTTTGTAAAGCAGTATGGAGAGCTCTCAAAAGACTAGAAATAAATATCCCCTTTGAATCAGCGACACCCCTCCTGGGAATATATCCAAAAAAAGGCCAAAACAACACATGATAGCACAACTAACAATAGCTAAAATATGGAAGTCACCAAAATACCCATCAACAGACCAGTGGATACACAAACTGTGGTATTTATACACAATGGAATACTATGCATCTATAAAGTCCAACAGCGTGGGGGGGTTTGCAGGCAAACGGAACAAACTTGAGAACATGACATGTCACTTTCAAACAGCCTCCCCCTTCATGATTGCCTATACCCAATCACAGCGCTGGATGGGTCAAACTGTGTCAGAGCCCAGCAAGGCTGAGCAGAAGCTTATGGAGAACTCCAACAACCATGAAATGGCAGAAGATGACAAACTGATGGTGTTAGAAGTTACCCAAATTATGTGAACAAAGGCATTTTGCCCCAAAGGTGCGTCAACAGTTGCACTGTCTTAACAGACAGAGATACAGGTCAGAAATCCCACCAAGGCTTCCAGCAAAAGCTGCTGGTCTTAAGAGGGGGATGTTCACTGCCCTGAGTGGTGCCTGTGGTTCTGGAAGTGACATTCACAAGACATCACCCCACAAGCATGTCGTAGAGCCTCGGACTGAAGGAGGAAATCTTCATTCTCTGCATTTAGGTAGAATGATATTTCAATAGGACCAAACTTCCAGGCTGCCTTGCACAGTAAGCACCAGGGGACACACCTGCCACTGCCCTGTCAGGACCATGGGCTTTCTCGATGTTCTACATGCACTGCCAGACACTCACTGAGTCACAAGTGGCAAACCTCTGCCCACACATGATACTTTGAGGAGACTTTGGAGCTCTTTGGGGAGCCACTATGCCTAGGCCTGGAAGATTACATGAGAGGGGACCTACCGGGATGCTGTCCTCTCTCCGGTACTGCCGCCAGCTTCGGCCACTGTCACTGAACATCAGGAGGTAGCTAGTCACCCAGTCGGAGCTCCCATAGCTGCCCTGGGTGGCCACTGCTGTTACAGCCACCCTCTCTCCCAGGTCCACCTGCAGCCACTGGTTCTGGTTTGACACCACAGGTGTCCAGCCTCCTGCACCTGTTTGTGGAGAAAGAGGAAGAAAGTAGAACAGAGGAAGGTTAAAATCTATCCTAAAGGAAGTAAAGCACAGGTAAAAATGCTTTCCTTTCTTGCTTTCAAGAAAAAGGTATTTTTTCAAGACCTAGAATAAATGGCCTCGTGATAATAGTCCTCAAATTAAAAAAAAAAACAGAACTCGATCATTGCTATATCCAGTGGACACCTGAGCCTCAGCCTGAAGAGTCTCTAAGGACGTTGGGAGTCACTTGAATCAGAAATGACAGATCTAAAACAGACATGAACAAACAAAATTGAGTGACAGAGATGACTGAACTGAGCAAAAAAATGGAAGAGGAAAAACAACTATCTTCAAGACAAAGAGTACATAAGCCCACCAATGCCAGTTGGAACTGAAGAGCCCTCACTCTTGGGGGGAATGAGGGACAACACAGCCACCATGGGGGGTGCCCCGACGATTTTCTATAGAACACTCTCCAGATGCCTGGAGTTCGTGCTCCTCAGTATTCACCCAAAGGAGCCGAAAATTCAAGCCCACAGCAAAACCTGCACATGAATTTTTATGGCGACTTTATTGAAACCTGCCCAAATTTGAAAGCGGCCAAGATGCCCTCCAGGAGGCGCATGGGACACAGCGTGGGGTTCAACTGGACTGTCAAACACACACACAGTTCAGCATGGAAAAACAAACTGTCAAGGAGTGAAATACATAGTAATTAAAATAACAATTTTGAGAAAATAAAAAATTGAATAATCAAGCTGTGTGTGGGCACACACACACACACACACACACACACACACACACACATTCACAAACACACAAACACCCTCCAGAACCTAAATGTATTTTATGGGATGAAAGAAGTCAGCCAAAATAGCTATTACAAATGATTCCAGCCACTTGACGTTCTAGAAAAGACAAAACTGTGGAGACATTAGATCGGTGGCTGACAGGGTTTGGGAGCAGGAAGAGTAAACAGGAGGGGCCCATGATATTTGCAGGGCAGTGAAACTGTCCTGTGTGGTGCTATAACGAGGAATATCTGACAGATTTGCCAACACCCATAGAACGTACGAGGACAACAGGGAATCCAATATAAACTAAGGGCCCTAGTTACTACTAATGTATCAATATTGTTTCATCAACAGCAGCAAGGGAACCACACTACCCTAGGATACCAACAACAGAAAAGAGAGTGTGTGTGTTGTTGAAGGCCAAAGCCTCTATGAGACCTCTCTGTTCCTTCTGCTCTGTTTCACTGCAAATGCAAAATTGCTCTAAGAATTATCCATGTCCTTTACTTAAAGAATAAACTGAAGATGCCCAAGAAACAATAGATATAAATCTCAATTGGAAATACAATAAGGAGTATTAAAGAAAGGGAAGCTACCAAGGGAATGAAGGGAACAACCCCTGTGTGTTAGGAGTGATGGAGTTGGGAGGGCAGAGAAAGGGATTGGATTTGAGTCACTGAGACCAAGAATAAAAAAACATTAAGTAGAAGATAACTAATGAATAAACCTACGATCTAAGAAAAACTTTCCAGAAATAGGACAGGTCTATGAGGCTCCTAGAATTACAGAGGTGTGGCTCAGCAAGAGAAATTCCAGAACTGGGCAAATTCCCAAATAAAGGTAAAAGTTTAGTTTGACAAAAGTGGTGTCACTAAATTCTGAGATAAGGTGGACAGATTGGTACATGGCCCTGACCGGAAAGAGGGTGCTAAAAAGGGGAGCAAGCATGGATCAATGACCCCCTTTGCTTACAAATGAGTGAGCCACACCAGAGCGTGGAGAAAGAACCCAGGCATTGTGAAGAAGGACCCTCCCTGGGAAAGAGCCCCTCTGTACACGGCAATCCAGTGGTGATGGTGGTGGTTTCTGTAGAAGGGCGGTCTGGGCTGTAGTTGCGTCACATATGGGGGGAGCCAAGTTGGTCTCACTGCTCTACATCATGAAGGAAAGACAAAGAAACACTGTGAGGATGGATTGGAATTCCCAGTTTGGGTGAATATATAGATAGATACAAAAATCTAGACATCCATGTGTTCGCGGGGCTCAGTATGTATGCACATATGTGTTTCCTCATCTGTTTGCTTAGAGGCCCGAGAAGCAATGGCTCCCAGGAACAGCAAACAGGGCCAGCTTTGGACCGTAACCCTAACTCTCTTCTGCTGAAGGTGGAAAGTCCTCTGGGGGACAGACTGATTTCGGGACTGAGGTAAGAGGACACTAAAGGAGAAGGAAGGGTGTGCCCAGAGGAGCTGTTCAGCCAAGGAGCACAACCACATCGTGTGCAATTGAGTCCCAGTGGCCAATGCTGGGATAGTCAAAACAACAGCAACAGGAAGGACCGTGCCGTAGAGTAGCCCCGACACTCATGAGTCCATGCTGACATGCACAAAAATCAAAATCAGGGCCAGGGGGCAGCTCTCCCCACAGGAGCACCCCACTGGAAGGTCCACAGGACAGAGAAGGCATCAGGAAGACACCATGCTGCTGACAAGATGATCCAGGGATGCTGACCCTTGGGGCAGAAGTTGGGCAAAGAAACAGCATTTGTGTGTCCCAGATTGTCTCCCCAAGACACTCATCACTGGCAGGGGACCCAGATCCACATTGCTGGCATCAGATGAAGCCACATCATGCAAAGCGAATTGGAACTGGGTCCTTAAGCATATACCTGTGTTTAGAAGTTCAGGGAGGCAGTATTCAATCAAGAAAGTAGAAATAACCCAACCCTTGTCACCGATGGATGAGGAACATTTTGCCCTATGCCCACACAAGGCGGTAATACCTGTCCTCAGGAAGGGGTGGGTGCCAGCATGTGCTGTCGCTGAATGAGTCTGAAACATCATAC
The DNA here is from genome assembly GCA_004027205.1 of Ctenodactylus gundi. Classification (NCBI taxonomy): domain Eukaryota; kingdom Metazoa; phylum Chordata; class Mammalia; order Rodentia; family Ctenodactylidae; genus Ctenodactylus; species Ctenodactylus gundi. Next base: position 129,822 of record PVKB01002870.1, read on the forward strand.
TAAGTGAAAGAAGCAGACATGAAGGCCGAGCACTTTGTGTGATGGCCGATGATAGGTAAATCTGTAGGGGCAGGAAGCAGCGTGACAGGCCCTGGGGTGGAAGGGCTCCTGAGCTGGGGGTGGGGTGGGGAGCCAGGGGACACATTTCCTTTCTGAGTGAGGACCATGTTTTGGAACCGGCAAAGGCAGTGGTCATACAGCATCATGAGGGCTAACTCCCACTGAAAGAGTCAACGTGGGTCCTATGAAGTTTGCTCGAGGACGAACACGCCATCTCTCCTGTACAGATGAGAAGACTTGATTCAGACTCTGTCTGACCCACATCCTACACTCCGTGGCTGGGCTATTTTTAAATAAAAACTTTAAAGTTTATTGGAGCATATTATTTTAACAGTCAGCTCTTTTTACTTGTTTCAGCCCACTTTGAAATTATACCCCTATCACTCAGAGTGTCCGTTTCATCCCAAGGAAGTGTCCAAGTGATTCATTTTGATCGCTGCGGTCTGTGAGATCCTGTGCAGGGCATGCCTTCCTCCCCAGGGCTCAGACAGGGCGGGTGGGCACTGGAGAAACAAGACACGACACTGCTGGTGGGTGACAGGGGACCCCCAGGACTTGGGAGTAGAGAGCCCGTGGGGTGCAGCATCTTGTGCACAAACGCAGGCCTTCCTAGGACGTCACAGAGGGAGTTTCCCTCCAATATGACAGTACTGTTTTAAACCAGCACCATGTGGGTCTGACTTTCTTTCACACCTAATTGCTTCCTGACTCACAACGGACCCATCAAAGTCCCTGGAAAAAGAGACAGAGGAGGTGGGGGAAGGGCTCCTGCTTCTGTCTAGAGCCCAAGTTTCTGGAAAGAGCACTGTTGTTTGGATGTCTTGTTCTCCCTCGCAGACTCAGGAGGAATTCTTAAGAACCCCACCCTCTGAAGGGCAGGCAGACTGAGCATTTCCTTAGCTGGCACTGGTGAAATCCAGCTGTGTGGGTATGAACCACAGCTGTCTTTGTACCACACTACTGGGAAGAGAAGGAGAAAGAACACTGTGGAAGAAAACAGCTTGGAAAGCTTCACCACAGAGAAATGATGAGCTGGGGATGTGGCTCAGCTCTGTTCTCAATCCTCAGCGCCACAAATAAAGGAGAAGTGTCAATCGCAACATCCTCACTGTCACTGCATCACTAAAAATGCCCAACAGTGAAAGGAGTTTTGCTCTATCCTTCATAGTCACAAAATCCCAGGTCAAGATTTCTGTGAGCTGACTGCTAGCAGAAGGGACCCGTACACACTCCGCTTCTGTGGTCCCGGGTCGCTGAATGGCAGGCAAAATAAAAGCCACGCTTCAGGGGCGGCTAGAGACCAGACACCATTCTGGGTGAGGCGTCTCGCCCTCTCACCGTTTCATAATATCAGTACACCAGCAAAGGACCCCTGGGCCAGCGGCTCTCCTGCTGCAAAAAGCCAGCTTAAAATGCACAAAGGAGAAAAGCATGGGAAGTTTAAACTGTATGACCACCTGAAAATGCATCTGTGACCTTCCTGGGCTGGTTGCTAATTATACCGACAGATTGGCAATGGGGGTTGGGATGAGCTTATCTTGTTCTGGGATTCTCCCACCAACCACTGTGGAAATTCCGTTGTCACTAAGAAAAATGAGAGGGAGAGCCGGTGACCCAGTCAGTAGGTCAGTTCCCGTGAGGCTGCGTCCGGGCACAGCCCCTTCTACCTGGTACTCAGTGGAACGCCCCACACTCGGCTTTGCAACGCGACTTAAAGTGGAGTCACAGTGTTAATCACGAACAACTAGAGTTTCAGTCGGAGGTGGTATAAGTTGAATCAAAAGACATTGTCAGAGTAAATGTCCATCAATGAATGACATTGGTGCAAACCTGGATTCACATGCTTTCGGGTTCTTTATGGCAAAAATTGGATTTCAACTTAGTTAGGCTTGACTTCTGCTGCTTTCAGGCCTTAACACATCCACTCTGAACCCAGATTTACCTCCCAGACATTAGTAGTGTGTAGAATCCTGGGGAGTTATGGGAAATCCCATGGTCTTCGTGTCGTCTTTGTCCCGAAAACGCTTGTTGTTCACGTGACACCTCTGATCTCCTGGTTCTCTAGTGATACAGGGAATGTCAGATGCACATGACTGCACACACCTTTCTGTGAACTCCAGATTTCCTTCTCATTGGGAGAAAACAATGTGTTGTACGTGTGCACGGAAGTGGCTCCCTGTGTATGCAAATGTGCAGTGATTGTCTTTGTACGTGGGTGTGTGCATATGTGTAAGTGTGTGAGCTGTCTTTGTGTGCTTATGCAGGTGTGTATGCCTGTGTGGGTATGCACATGTATAAATGTGTGTATGGATGTGGGCATTGGCTGTGCATACATGAGTGTCTGTGTATACATGTATGTGTGTGTGCACGCATGCATGGTGTGTGCAAGTGTGTGTTTTGGTTCCACTTCACAGTCCTAAGAACAGACGTAAGCAGGGATAAGGTGCTACTTTGCAGCTGTTTCTGGTGTCTGTGTACGATGAATCAATATTTTGGAGACCTGACTTTTCCGAGGACTTTTTTCAGCTTTATTGATTGCAGATTTTCCAGACCCAAGCATTATTTCCAGGTTCCACTTGAAGTCATTTATCAAATTGTCACTAACACCTGCCGTCTGGCATCTCTGAGACATTGCCAGTGTGAAGAAAACAAAGCCAGGTGGCTAAGTGGACTGGGTGGGGCACCATGGTCCCCTTGTGGTCCCCCTGTGGTGCCGCACTCAGGGAAGGAGCAGAATCAGACAGCAAAAAGAGAGAGAAGCAGAGGAAGAGAAGGCAAGGAGAGGACAGGCAAGGACCTCTCTCCCATCATGACCCCAAGCTTGTGCCCTCCTCGGTCTTTTCACTGTGGATTTAAGCAGAGATCTATACCACCATAGGACGTGAGCTCAGCAAAGGTGAGAACCTCACCTGCCTGTGGGGTTCTGTGCTGGTGGCCACTGTCTTCTTCTGCTCTGTGACAGGAGTCTAGACTGTGAACAGTTGCCCACACAGCCAAAACACTATCTCTGGGAAGCCTGAACACACACTCGCAGGCCAAGGCAGGAAGAGGCTGGAGAGGCGATTCACCCTGAGGAAGCTCTTGCCCCTCCACTGCACGCACACAGTGCTAACCATCCAGCCCTTCTGCAAGCAATGGCCCAAGTTAGAGTCTTTGTGTCTCCTTTAGATAGGACTTCATCACCCAAATATCATCTGATGAACAGCAGAAGAATCTTTAAATTAAATGAATTAAATCTAAAATTAAATGGCTTTAAAAGGTGTGAAAATTGAGGTTGGTGCACAAAGCCCTGCAGGAGAAATAAAAGGAGCCTAAGTGGAGAGATAGGTGCATGTCTGCAGATCCAGGAAGACGTCAAGGTCAGAGGCATTCACTGGAGAAAGGATAGTCTCTGTCATAAGTGGTGCCGGAAAAACCGGTTATTCACATATTCAAGTGAGCATCTTTCACCTTGTACTAAAATCAAGCCAAAGTGGATCAAAAAAGTAGACATTATAACAGAAGCACTGAACTCGATAGAAGATAAAATAGGCAAAACTCTAGAAGACATGAAAAGATTTCATGAACACAGCTCCAACCACATAAGAAAAAACACCAAGAACCAATGAAAGTGACAACTTCAAACTAAAAACCTTTTGCACAGCAGAAGAAGCAATTGGTAGAGTGAGAGGCAATCACAGAATGAGAAAAAAAATTGCCAGCTCCTTCTCAAACAGAGGACTAATATCGAGAACATATAAAGAACTCAAAAAAATTAAAACTCCCCAAAATAAAAGGCTGGGTCAAAAGAAGGCAATTGAAATAAATAGACGCTTCTCAAAATAAGTACAAATGGCCAACAAACACCTGAAAAAATGTTCAACGTCTTTGGTCATCAGAGAAATACAAGTCAAAACAACACTGAGATGTCATATCGCTCCAACAAGAATAACTGATAATAGGAATTCAAAAACAACAAAGGTTGGTGAGGATGTGAAGGAAAAGGTGAAACCACAAATTAGTACAACTAATATGGAAATCAGCATGAAGATTCCTTAGAAAATTGAAATTTTAACTCCCACTTGATCCAGCTATACCTCTTCTGGGCAACTTACTAGAAGAATTAAAGACATCATATTTCCAGGACACATGCATACTTGTGTTTATAGCAGCACAACTAATGATACCTAAGTCTTAGAAACAGCCCATCAATGATGAATGGACAAAGAAAATGAATATATACATGATACAGTGTATATGCTACTGAAACATTTGAAAAAATAGATATACACCCCGAGGCCATAATGCTTAGGGAAGTAAATCAGATGCAAAAGACTAAGTATCACATGGTCTCCTTATATGAGAAACCCAAAATATAACTGACTAAAAGAGCAAAACAAAAGAGAAAAGATAGATAATAGGGTGACAGACCTCTCAGAAATGGGAAGGAGACCTGAGGACAGGGAGGGAAAAGGTGAAAAAAGATTTTTGAAAAGCAGCATGTATATACACCAATCCCTCAAGATGCATGTAATCAATAGATAAACAAATATGTATCACACACACATACAAGTAGAGAGAAAACAAAGACCCCAAGATTAGCCAGCCAACAGATGCCATGCATCACCAACCGATATTCCCAGCAGGTGCATTTCTTTCCTTGCTTGCTTTTGTAGAGGGCAGTGAGATGATCTTTTAAATTAAGTGAAAATTCGAAGGACCTAGAATAGCCAAAGCCAACCTGAAAGAGAACAAAAACCTGGAAGGCTTTCACTGTCTAAATTTAAAACTTTGTATAAAGCTTCAGCAAATAAAACAATGGGACACTGGTGACAGGAGAGAAAAATGCGGCAACACCTGATAGTAAGATAACATTCACAAAAATCCAATCAGCTGGTTGTAGAGCAAGTAGCACAGCTGATATAGTAAAATCTTAATCTTTCCCCCGGGATTATCTTTTGGGTCTTCTTAACAAATGATCCCAGAAATACTGAATATTCACAGGAGTAAAAAGTAACACTCCACACAAACAAAATGGAACCCAAAATCTAATCTGAGATCATGATGAGACTCTCTAAACATGAACAGTAAATTATCAACTTGTTAGAAAAATAAGAACTCTGCACCCTTTGGGTAACAAAACTTCTCTAGAAACTTCTCTAGACTAAAAGCAGAATTGATCAGAAACTGAGGAAGGAATGATGAATTGGACCCCAGCGAGCCTAAAAATGCTCACTTCATTTTTTAAAACTGAGTATTTTAGAAACACTCTTAGTTCAGTGGTAACAAGCACATCCTCACTGGATGAAAAATGCACAAGACACACTGCTGAGCCCTCTTGTAATGCCAGAGAGTATGGAATTGGAAATATACAGAAACACACACTGACACACACATACACAGACACCCACACACATGTACATGTTGTACATGTATACACACGGACCCACACACATGTAATTATAGGGCTTGGGGTGTAGCTCAGTGGTACAATGCTTGCCTGTACGCACAGGGCCCCTGGGTTCAATCCGCAGTATTGCAAAAGAATTGATTGAAATATTTCTAAGTTTTTCTTTTTAATCACAGGACTTCCACTTCTAGGATAGATGAAATAGAAGAGACCAAACCTAACCTTTATTGAACCAAACAACAAATTATTTAAGATACTATTGTGGTTTGAATCTGGAATGTCCCTAGAAAATCTCATGCATCTAGATATATGAACCATATGCTGGTAGGAGATGTGGGCCTGGTCTCCAGGGGTAGATTATGGGTGTGTGGTGCACTTACAGGTGTGGTTGAAGACAAGCACGTGGCAGATTATAGGTTATAGTCATATGTATTAGATTACAGGTTTTTGGAGGATTATAGATTACAGGTGTGTGGAGGATTATGGGCTTTAACCATAAAGGCTGAAACAGTGAGGCTGGGCCCTGAAGGGGCAGATCACCAGGACAGGACCTGGAAGGACTAAATTGTGTGTGTTGGGTATTCCATCTCAGCAGTGAAAAAGTAACTAAGACAGATACATAAAAATAAAATGTCCAGGGCACTGAGTATTAGGCAACAGAAGACAGAAACCCTTTAAAGACGGGAGCAGACAAGATGAGACCAGGGCTGACTATGTTTTCTGCTTGAAGAGCTCCACACTGTGAAACTGGGTAGGCTGCGAGGAGGAGCCCAGAGACCTGAGCTGAGCGGGTAGAAGTGGAGTTCAGTGACTGGGGACAGAGAACACGGGAGTAAAATGCTGTTGTGCGGGGAACGTCTGTGTCCTCTTAAAACTCTCATGATGAGACCTCAATCCCCAGGGCAAGCGTGCGTGGAGATGAGCTTTGGAAGGTGACCGGGTGGAGCTTCCCTGTCAGGATGAGGACTCTTCTGAAAAGAAAGGCAGAGAAGGAGATCCCTCTCTCCCCACTCTCTACGGACACATGGAGACAAGAAAGTGCACTTGCCAAACACCGCAGCAGTGGCCCCTGGGCTTCCTGCCTCTGGGTGGGAAGGCTTGAGTCCCTACTGTTAGCCTGGTCCCTCGTGTTTTGTTGTGACACCTGAATAAACGAAGACAAATGACAGTATTATTTGAAAGTACAATGCTGGTGTGGCTGTTTTAATATTAAAGGAGATTTCAGAATAAGGGAAGCATCGAGGGTAAAACATCACAGCCATAACGTGGTCAGTTCATCAGGGAACGTGACAATCCTAAACTTGTTTCATCTGATGAGAGGGCTTCAGAAACTCATAGAGATTCAAAACTGCAATTACAGGTGAATATTTTAGCATTTCTCTTTCAATAATTGATGGAACAAGTAGATGGAAAATCAGTGAGTATATGAAAGATTTGAAATAAATTGTCAAAAAACTCGCCATAATTTGCACTTACAGGTTATCCCATGCAAACAGAGAGCACTCTTTTCCACACATGTGAAACCACCCAAGACCAGCTGTACTGTGTCCAATGAAGTACCTTTCAATAATCATAAAAGAATTCGAGTCACACAAAGTATATTCGCCACTCGTGTTAGTTATCTTTTTGTTGCGATGACAGAAATACCTACCACCTATGACTTCAGGGAGGAAAGATTTATTTTAGCTCACAGTTTCAAAAGGTCTTATTTCATTCATGGGTAGCTGGCAACGGCAGAAGCACCTGGCAGTGGCCAAGTTGGAGGAAGCTTTTCACAGCGTGGCACACAGGAAGCCAAATCCAAGAGGAAGGTTGGAGCTAGCATATACCCTTCCAAGTCATCTCCCAGTGATCCTCACCTTCCAGGTCAAGCCTCAGTGTGCTGCCCCATCCAGGTTAAGCCCCAGTGGCCCACCCCTTCCAGGTCACATGCTTAGTAATGTGCTGCTTGCCCATAATCTACTGTATACCCCCTACTGTGCACCCACAACCCACCACACTCCTATAATCCATAATTTACCACACACCCACAATCCACCACACTCCTGTAATCCATAATTTACCACACACCCACAATCCACTCATCCTGACCAGACCCCAACTCCTAACAGGACATGGTTCCTTACATAATCTTTAATATCCAAACACATGAGACTTTGGGGGGACATTTTATATCCCAATCTCAACACTACCCAAACCTGCACCATAACAATGCTTAAATATTTGATAAATAAACAACAGTTTTAAATAGTGCATGAACTAAAGGAGAAATGAAGAGGTTGATTATAAAGTATTCCAAAATGAATTAAAATAAAAACATAACTTATTGAAATATGTGGGTGTGGCACAGGACTGCTTGGGGGGAATTTACAGGAGTAAACAAATGTTGAAAACAGTTCTCAATCAATGACCCCAAAGAAACAAAACACGAAAGGAAATATGAGCACAAATTAAACAAAAACAAGGACATATTAGAGATCAAAGTGGAAACCAATGAAACAGAAAATCAACGGAGAGAAATCACACCAAAAGTTAGCTTTAGGTGACCTATAAAATTGACAAAAAGTCTCCTTACTCAGGAAGAAGTCGAGATTGAAATAATTACTAATATCAAGAATGAGAGTGGGGATATCACTCTAGATCTCACAGCTGCTACTGGATAATAAGGACAGAACATAATAACTCTACTCCAGAAAATTTGGCAATTTAGATGACACAGAAATTTTCCTTTAAAAATAGACCCTATTTAACTCCATTCATGAGAAAAAGATCATCTAAATCGTCCTAATGTCTATTTAAGAATTTCTATTTTAAAATTTCCCACAAAGAAAATTGTGGGTTCAAGGGCTTTCTAAATAAATCAAACACACATGCAAGACATGGTATTAATTCTTTAAAACTCTCCAGAAAATTGAACAGAAAAAAAAATTTCTCAACTTATTCTATGAGGCCAACACTATCCTGTTATCAAAACAAAGCAAAGTCAATTAACAGAAAAAGAAAAAACTACATATAGAAACAAAAAATCTTTTAAAATGTAATGAAGTAAAATTTGACAATGTAGAAAGCACAATGACCATCTCATGAATGGAAGATTGGTCAACAGTACAAAATCAATCAACATAGAAACATTGTAAAGAGTTAAATCATATGAGCAACAATATTTAATGAAGAAAAATAAAATTTGATAATACCCAATTCCCACTCCACATTAAATAAAAAATAAAAACCCTTAAAAAAATAAAGAAGATTAGTTAACCTTTGTGTTAGCATCTATGAAAAACTATGGATGCTGTTATAGTCAGTGGTGAGAGGTGGATGCCTTCTCCTCAAAGTCATGAGTGAGGTAGAGATGTCTGAGCTTAATGTGTCTATCAACCAAAACAGTGAACATCTAAGCCAAGGAAATGTGGAAGAAAAGAAAGAAAAGAAATCTAAATTGAAAAGACAGAAATAAGTGGTCATCATTATGCGAAATGATCATCCATGCAGACAACCTTGTGGAATCTAAACCATACTAGAGCTAGTATGTGGTTTTAGCAAGTTTTTAAGGAATACACAACTAGGGAATGAAAATTAATTATATTTATTCTATTAGTGAAGGGCAGTAGGAAATAAAAGTTTAAAAGTCATTTAGAAGAATGGGACTAAAAAGAATAGAATTGAGAGTAAATTTGACCAAAACTCTGCAAGATGTGCATTGCAATACTATACTACATAATTATAAGATTGGGTACAAGACTTACATCCACTGGACAGGCACCACGTTGATGAACTTAAAGAACCAATATTTTGAAGATGTCAGTTCTCCCCAGATTGACCTCTACATTCAAGGCAATCTTAATAAAACTCTCAGAAGCTATTTTTTCCTAGAAATTGACAAATATTATAAAGTCCATAAGGAAAGTAAAAGGATCAAGAAAAGTCAAAATGACATTGAAAATGAGGAACACCTTTGCATGACTTGCACTGCCTGACTCAAGTATTTATTACAAAATTGAAGCATGTAAAATAGTGTGGTGTTAGTTAGAGGTGGGCAGAGAGACCAATGGAGCAGAAAGAGTCAAAAGTTGCCTCGGCCGCATGCGGTCAACGGCTCCTCACCACCCTGCAAAGACAACTGAGTGGAAAAATAATAATCTTTCCATTGTACCGGAACAATCTGATATCCATACTCAAAAAAAAATAGACTTTCCTCTGTCCCACACACCATATAATTTTTTCTTCAACATAAATCATAAAGCTAAACACAGAAGACATGAAATGAATACATAGGAGAAAACTGTGGTGACCTTGGATTTGAAAAAAATATTTCATACATATTACCCCAGAGGACAATTTCTTTTAAAATGATAAATTGATTTCAAGATAAAAATTTGTTGTTCTGCCAAAGACACTGTTCACAGAATAGAAAAGGAATAGCATTCTCAGAGAAAAGATTTGCATCTACAGCTCACTGTATTTAAATATATATAGAACTCTCAAACTCAATAATTTCAAAATAAATATCCTGGTGCAATAACAAATTTAAAAACGCAGCCAGAACTTTTGAGCTAACCCTTTTTCTAAGTAGATCATCTGAATCAACTATGAAATAAATCTTGACAGCATCATACATTTGGAGAACAAAATTTAGAGTCCCAAAATAGATATCCCTACACAGATGTTAGAATGGCAAAACGTAAAATTCCTATGCTGTTGGTACGGATGTAAAATGACACAAATTACTTTAGAAAACATATTGAAATGTCCCAAAATACTAAACACTTGATCCACTAATACTGTCCCCTGAAAAAATTAAAGATATATGCCCACAAGACCTGAATGATGGTGCTCACAGAAATTTTATTCAGAATGTTCCTATGACCATTAAAAGGATTACGTCAACTTTAGGCAATTGGGAAACACACCCAGAGTAGAGCTTCTAGGTGTGTGTGAGTGATTTGTGGGCCAGCGAATGAGAGAAGAGCACCCACCCCGGATGTGGGAGGCCCAACTGGGAGCTCCAACTGTATAAAAGGAAGGAAGAAGAAAGATTATTACAGCTTTTTCCTCTAGGAAAGCTCTCACCTTTGCAATTGTCAAAAGAGAACCTGGTATAAGATTTGATTAAACCAAACATCAGAAAAGTATCCTGAGGAGTAAACGTCAGATCATGGCTGCCTAAGGTAGAATCTAGAAGGTATCAGGATGAGTGGAGTGAGCATTGCCTCATCTGTGAGTGGTCATGTGAGCCTGTGCACTCACTAAATTAATATTAATTTAGACAACAAAGTCAGAAAAATATTAAGTGAATATTTCAATCTTGGATACATTGAAAATTTATAGCTGTGAAGTCCTGTGTTCTTTTCTGTAAGGGAAAGAATGCAGCCAGGTGTGGTGGTGCAAGTCTGTTAACCCAGCATCCTGGGAGGCTGAGGCAGGAAGACTGTAAATTTGAGTCCAGCCTAAGCAATTTAGTAAGACCCTGTTTCAAAACTTAATGGCTGGAGAAGTAGCTCAGTTCGAAGGTCAAAGTTCAATCCCCAGGACAGAGCGAGAGGAGAAGAGGTGACACAGGAGGGAAGAGGAGGGAGGAGAAGAGACACCTTGCCCCTTGCACCTGTGACTTGGCATATGGCCACAGTCGACAAAGTAAGAGTGAAAAACTATAATAACATAACATTTAAATACCAAGGCCTTATTGAGAAATCTTTAGGTTTTTTCTTCTTCTGCAGGATATGCATTTCACATTTGTAAGAAGACCACTTTCATTTTCTTTTTTCAGTAGCTCATTTATTTTTTACAACATTGCATTTTACAGGTGACAAAAAATTGAGAAGCAGAGAACTGAGCAGACTTGCTGGGGGACACACGATGGGATGCTGGCTGGCGTGCAAAATTCTCAAATCCAATGTAACCCATTGTGTATCACATAGACGTAATAATTAAAATGGGAAGAAAAAATGCAGGCCACATCCTGTAACCCAAAACCCACAGGGTGGCCTCCAGGAAATCCGGACAACAGAGGAACCCATGGATGGGACAGTGAAGGCAGTTGGGGTTGACATTCTCTACAGGAGGAGGAAGGCCACCTTTCTTTTCTGTTAGAATCACTTTTTTGCCTTTATTTTTATTTTTTATTTTCCTCCATTTTATTAATATGTATATTGCGATACATAATGTTTACATTGAACTTGAGTATTTTGTGCATATGTATTTTGCATCAAAATTACATACCCTTCCCCTCTCCCTCTCATTTTAATAGGATTAGACAAGTTAGCTGAGGAGAGTAAACTTAGCTGTTAGGATGATGTTCCCTTTCCCTTTCCTTTTGGTTCTAGACAGCTGGAGGGAAAGGGTTAACTCCCACAGGACTGGCATTTTTCCCTTGGCGGTCAAATTTCTGTCACATTTATAGCAGCCCAGTGTTTCTCTTGGAATAAGCTTTACACTGGATTCCAAGAAAAAAGCTCCACAGAAATTGCCTTGTCCTAAGGCCACAGTGGGAGAGGAGTCAAAACTGAGCCCACCTTGACAAATAAAACACATAAAAAGTCCCAGGGAGCCCACTGCCCAGTTACTTCTGTGTCCCTGGCGGATGAGGGGCATGGCCTGCTAGCTGCTGTAAATCCTCTAAACTCGGGCTTTTCCAAGATTCAGCCATCGTGAGAACAGAGGGCTCACGTGGTCACAGGCCGGAGCTGTCACCCAGAGAAACAGTGGCTTTGGGCAGCAAAGGGCCTGACTCACTGCCACTACGCTCACCAAAAAGCAACCCTCGCCAAGTCTGTTGATGGAATCAATGGCCACTGGACATGTTCATTGCTCCTGGTAACGGGAAGCCATTAATGATCTAACTTACAAAACACAAAATTCCTAAAATGATGATTCTTACTCATTTTTACGGAAACTCCGATTGACTACATAAAACATCCCATTTTAACAACGTTACGCTTATGTCAATTTTTAAAACTTTTTTTGAAATATCAAACAAAATGTAGAAATACTGCATTTTTGCAATCTTCATTTTTAAACTTCACTCTGTTGCATCTTAGGTCTTGGTGACCTTATCTGCTGACGTCAGTGTTGCCCTGCTGCATGTCACCTCCTCCCCCGGGGGCAGGAGGGTCCCCTTTCTCCACTGCTCACCAACACCTCCTCCTCTGTTTCTTAGATGGCAGCCGGGCCGTGGCGGGGAAACAGTCCTTGCTGTTTGGTGCTCTGCTCCCTATGGCGATGCTGATTGTCATTTTTTCGTGTGTTTACGTGCCAGTTGCAGACCTTCTTTGGAGAAAAGCTTTTTCAAATATTTTATCCACATTTAAACTGGATATTCATATTCTCGTTGTTGTGTTGCAAGAATTCTTCACAAGTGTCTCATCAGATGCATGGTTTGCAAATATCCTTTCTCATTCTATAAGTTTCCATTTTTCCTCTCTCTGTCTCTCTGTCCCTCCTCACTTCTTCCCCCTTTTGCCCTAGGGCTGGGGAGTTAATCTTCACAAGGAGCTACATCTCCAGCTCCTTTTATTGTATTTTTTTAAATTTTAAAACAGGGTATGGCTACATCTCTACCTCGCTCAGGCTGGACTTGAACCTACCATCCTCTTGCTCCAGCCATTCATTTTCTTAATGTTGTATTTGGAAGCAGAAGTTGTTGTTTTGAGGAAGTCTGAATTAGGATTTTTTTTTTCTTTTGGCACCTGTACTTCTCATGTCTTAGCTATGAAACCACTTATTCATTTCATGCACTGCATATATTCCCAAGTGTTTCCTTCTCAGAGTGTTACAGTTTTAACTTTTCACTAGATGAACAGATTAATGATCATCCTCTACCCCTTTCCAGAAGCAGGAATCTTCTCAGTATGCTCATTGGGAGGGTTTTTTTTTTTTTTTTTTTTTTTTTTTTTTTTTTTTTTTTTTTTTTTTTTTTTTTTTTTTTTTTTTTTTTTTTTTTTTTTTTTTTTTTTTTTTTTTTTTTTTTTTTTTTTTTTTTTTTTTTTTTTTTTTTTTTTTTTGGTTTTGGTATTGGTTTTTGGAGACAGGGTCTTGCTCTGTAGTCCAGAGCTTACTATGTAACCTGCTGGCCTCAAACTCCCAGCAATCCTTCTGCCACGACCTTCCCAAATTCTGCACTCAAGAGTGTGCACCACGACGCCCAAGCAAGTCTTGGTTTTGAAAGCCATTTTGCTGAGGAAGACTCTCGGTTGGGTGGTGTTTTTTCAAGACTGGTGTCACGTTGTCCCTTTGATCCTGGACTCTATGGTTTCCAAAGAGGAACTAGATCTTAATCATATTGAGCATGTCGTGTTGTGAAGAGCCAGTGTGGGACAAGTGTCACTACCCATCATGTCCCGCCTTCCCTGGGTTTTGATAGTTGGATGGTGAGGCCTCTGCACTTGAGTGTCCTAGCTCTCTGCACTGAGATCACTAAGATTTTTCGAAGTGCTGATCTATGTTCATCTTTCTACTTGGGAGGCTTTTAACCTCATGTGTTCAAACATTCCTCTGTCCCTTTCTTTCCATCAGCTGCAGGTTACCATTATGCACATGTGGCATAATATGGTCATCACGTGATCTCTGAAGCTCTGTCGATTTTTCTTTATTTTGTTTCCTTTCATTTGCTCAGAACAGATCATTCCATTGATCTCAAGTCTCCTGATTTTCTTCTAGTAACTCAAATTTGCAGTTGAACAACTCCGGAAACGTTTTGTTTGTTATGCTGGCCCTGAGTTTAGAACCTACGGCCTTGTGCACGCTTGAGCTACACTCCCAGCATCCATCACTTTTAGTTATTGCCCTTTTCAACTCCAAATTTTCTGCTTGGCTTTCTTTTAAAGAGATAAATCTTTCTCTTTGAATATATTTTTAAACTCTCTATCCTCCAATTTTCTTTCATTTATTTTGCACGGTTTCTTTTATGTCTCTGAATGCATGTGTAATAGCTACGTAAAGTCTGTTCGGTAAATGCCTTAGAGACACTTTCTATAACTGTTTTGTTTTTTTTTGTTTGTTTGTTTTGTTTTTTTTTTTTTTTTTTTTTTTTTTTTTTTTTTTTTTTTTTTTTTTTTTTTTTTTTTTTTTTTTTTTTTTTTTTTTTTTTTTTTTTTTTTTTTTTTTTTTTTTTTTTTTTTTTTTTTTTTTTTTTTTTTTTTTTTTTTTTTTTAGTTTTCTTGGATCTGGCTAGACTTCCAAGACTTACAACATATCTTGGAATTTTGTTTTTGGAAACTACATTTTTTTACATTTTTGTTTAAATACACGTGTATTATAAATTCATTTATATGCTAATTACATACAACCTGGGTAATTTGTGCCAATACATATCACTTTTGACCACTTTTTCCATCCCCCTTTCCCTTATCTCTTTCCCCTCTCCCATTCCCAGTCTCTCTTCCCTTTTCCAAGCAGTCCATCTCCCCACTTCCTACCCTCTCTCTTATATCAAGCTCCTTTTATACATACATTTATGGTAACATAAAAGATACCATGCAATACTCACTCTTTTGTGTCTGGTCCATTTAACAGAGCTTTACTGACCTAAGACATCCTCATTTTCTTGCAAATGTTTGATGCCAGCATAATATTTAATCATGTATATATACCACATTTCCTTATCTACTTCTCTGTTAATGGGCGTGCTTCCAGGATTTACCTATTACAAGTTGTGCTGAAATAAACATGGATATGCATGTGCATCTATGATATGATGGTGTTAACTCTTTGGGGAAGATGCCTAGGAGAGCTGTAGCTGGGTCAAATGAGATGTCAGCTTTCTAAGGAATCTCCAAACTGCTTTCTGTAGTGGTTGTACCAGTTTATAACCCCACCAACAATGTGCAAGTGTTCCTTTTCCCCTGCATCCTTACCCACATTTTTTTTGAGTTCTTAGGGAAAGCCATCCTCACTAAAGTGAAATGGAATCTCACTGTTGTCTTGGTCTTCTTCGCTCTGATGACCAAAGACATTGAATATTTGTCCATGTGCTTATTGGCCTTTTATACTTCTCTTGAGAAGCTTCTTTTCATTTGAGTTGCCCAAGTTTAATGCGGTCATTTACTTGGGGGCTTTTGTTAGTTTTTTTATATTCTAGTTATTACTCTTCTGTGTGGGGAGTAGGTAGCAAAATATTTCTCCCACCCTGTGAGTTGCCTCTTTGCCCTGTCGGTTGCTTCCTATGCTGTGTGATGGCTTGTTAGTTTAATGTCGTCCCATTTGTCAGTTCTCAATGCTATTTCTTATATAACTGGTGTTCTACACATGAAGTCCTTCCCTGTCCTTGTGTCTTCTGATATTATACCTATTTTTGTCTTCTAGTGAATCCAGTGTTTCTACTTTGATATCTAGCTCTTTGATCCATTTTGATGTAATTTTAGGGAAATTGTGCATTTTCAATAAGATAATGTGGCAATTCTGGGAACAAGGTCATTTTTTCCTGGGATTTATGATTGCTGTTTTTGTTGCTATTGTTTATATAGTAATATAGCCTCTCTGGACTAATTCTGTGGCTCCTGTACTGTGTGACATGTTAGTCACTGAAGTTTCTATTCAGCCTGGTTAGTCCTCAGTTGATGGTCGTGCAGAAGTTTCCTTAAACACCTGAAAGCCAGAGTCTCAAGACTTAGGAGCCTTGTCGGATGCTGATTTGTGACACCTGTACTATAATCCCCCAGAGAAGTGCCACTTAATATATAGTGTCACCTAGACCCCATGACACAAGCCTGTAACTCTGGGAGGCTGAGGAAAGAGGGCTGCAAGTTTAAGCCCAGCCTGAGCAACTTAGTGACTTACAGAGACCCTGTCTCAAAATCAGAAATGAAATGGGTGGGGATGTAGCTCAGTACAAAGGCTCTGGGCTTGATCTCCAGTACCAAAAAAAAAAAAAAAAAAAAAAAAAAAAAAAAAAAAAAAAAAAAAAAAAAAAAAAAAAAAAAAAAAAAAAAAAAAAAAAAAAAAAAAAAAGGAAAAGAAAAAAAGGAAAAAGAAAAAGAAAGAAAAAAAATCAAAATATGGCATCTGCTAGGCATGCTGACACACATACGTAATCATAGCACTCCGGGTGACTGAGAGAGGAGTACCACATATTTCAATCCAGCCTGGACCACCAAGCAACTTAGTGATATTCTATTTCAGAATAAAAAATTAAAAGGGTCTAGTGGTATGCTCAGTACAAAGGTCCTGGGTTCAGTCCCCAGTACTTAAATAAAAAAAAAAATCTGGAGACTCAATGCCTACACACCATGCTCCTATTATCCCCATAAGGCACCACCCCTCCACAAAGCCCACTGCTGCAGGAAGGCTCGTGCAAGGTCACCATGGCCAGCCCAGAGCACAGACCTGCACAGTTTTCTCTAAATGCTGCCTTCTTGGGAACTACTGACATGGGCTTCATGGTAGCATACCTGTTCCTTGTCCTTCATGAGCATAAATGCAGGTCATTTTATAAATGTCCCTCCTTTTAAACTTAGTACAACTTAGTTGAAACCATTCTTCTATTTTGGTATATCCCAGGTAGAGCATTAAGTAAGCTCACCATGAAGGCTCCCTGGCAGGTGGCAAGGCAACTGTAGGACCAACCCTGGGTTCTACCAGGGCTTCCCCCCTTGGCTGAGGCCTCGGGATTGTCTTCCTCAACTGACCACACACTGAGAAGCCAGAAGACACAATGTCACAAGGGTGGATCTGGTTGCACTGCCTCACATGAACTCCTGCTCTGACCCAGAGAAGAGTGTGGCTGGGCCAGAGCCTGTGGGAGGCCTGTCCTGAGGTCATCTCCCTCACCAATATCCACAGTGCCCATGGCTGCCTCCTCCTGGAGACTGTCTACTCATCAGAGGGGCATTTTCTCTAGATAATCTTCCACCATGAGATCCTGGCAGCCCAGGGCTCAGGGGCAGCAAGCAAGACCTATGAAAAGTTCTTTTTTGGTCAAAATAGAAATTATTTCCCAGTAAATAAAAAAGAAAGAAAGAGTGACGGGTTGACCGTAAAATGAACTCTGCAATTATCATGCAAAAGGGAGTTTTCCCCTTTTTCCCTTTTGCTGTTCAGGCCAACAAGTGTGTAAGAGCCTCACTGGTTGGGACCGCGCCACCATCCCAGCGCCTCCTCAGCGTTCCGCGTGGACTCCCTGATCTTTAGACCTGAAATTATTTCACTTTTTAATAGTGCATAGAGACTGCCTGATTAACTGCATCATTTATGGTAAAAGACCAACACACTTTTTTTTTTCAAAGACATGCATTAAAATTCAAGCTACGCCTAAGCTCCATGCACAGAAATGGTGAATAAAAGTAGAGAAACACCAGGTCTCATTCTGGCTGTCACTAGAGCTTGTTAGGCTGTCGGGTAATTTTGGATTATTCTTCTTGAGCTATGAAATCTCTCTCAGACAAAATTGAATTCCCTCTATGAAGAAAATGGAGCGAGTCACTATGCGGCCAGCATAATGGCTCCCAAAGCCCAAATTGTTGCTCGGTGGGAGAGGCGGATGCCCCGTGGTGCCACCCCCAGGAACCCAGGAGTCAGTCCCCCCTCGGAGAGCACTGTGTGGCTGTACCCCTGGCCACCACTGGCTCTCCTGGGAGTCTTTCACCTACTATCACATCCACCCCAAACCCACCCAAAAATGGAGGCACAGAAGCTGTAGAATTAGAAAATCATTTGCCTTCTGCCTGTTCCCCCCGTAGCTGCAAGGCTCCCCATGGATAGCCCCCCGGGGTTTTATGTGGCTCTGACCAATCTGTCATGGTTACACATGTCCAGATCACTGTGCAGCCATCACTCACAGCCTGGTCCTAATCAAAATAGTAACGTCCAGACCGTGGGATCTCGCTAACCTTCAATAACTCACTCTCAATCTGCAATTCTCCTGTGAATGCTGTGGACTATCAATGGCAGAAGGGAAAAACGAACCTAATCAAAAACAATGAATTTGCAAATTGAAGATGATTGAAATAGGCTGGCTTAAACTTAATTAACACACAAATAAAATTCGTTAAAGTTGCTATCTTGCTCCATCATGAGCTATAGGGAAATGAAGACTAGAAATGATTTCTGCTGATGGCAACCCTGATGCTCACATGTGCAAGCAGGAAGTGTGATGTTCCCCAACCAACACAGGGCACGTGCACTTGTCCTTCGCTGAGCTCGTAAGACAAGTGGAAGACTGTGATCTCCTCATTGCATAATCTGTGAGAATTTGAGTGCAACTGACTGAAATATAGATTATTCTAATTCGCCCTTCCAAAGGCCATATTTCTCCTAAAATGAGGACAATGATGGCTGTTATGATCTGAATCTGGAATATCCCCCAAAAGCCCCATGCATTTGGGTGCTGTGGAATCCTGGTGGAACCGTGTGTTGTTAGAAGCGGGTCCTTGCCGGAAGTGGTGGAAGGCCTGGAAGTGAGACATGCTGGCTCCACCCTTCCTTACTCACTTGGCTTCCTGTCTGCCATGTCTGAACACTTTCCTCCTGCTGGGCTTCTCCCACGTGCTCCTGGCAGTGCCAGCCACTCGTGATGGGACTGAGGCTTTCTGAAACTGTGGGCTAAAGTAATCTTTCCACCCTTAAGTTGTGGATGTAGGGTATTGTGTCCTAGCAAAAAAAAAAAAAAGTAACTAAGGCAATGGCTTTGTCAATTTCTAGTCACTAGATGCAATATTTGACCCACAGCTTGTGGGGGGAGAGGTGGGTTTTAGCTCACTGCTGGCCTGGCGTGGAGGAAAGCTGCTAGGCACATGGCAGTCAGAGAGCAGAGAAAAGGAAGCAGCAAGGGTGGGAGACATACCCTGCGGGGTCACACCCCTAAATGACCCATCCCTCTAGTCAGGCCTCATGTCCTCAGAGAGCACAAAATCATCAGTGGATGAATCACCTGATCAGTCTGGTACCCATGATCCAACTGCCTTCCAAGCACACGAGTCTTGTGGGAGACACCACAGATTTAAACAGGATTCAAATGAGAATGAAGAGTGAGTTTTCCAGGACATCCCCTCTTTTATTCCATTTTAGTGGTACAAAGCATTCCCCTGCTTCTCTGGGACAGTGTTGGACACGTGCAGTTTGCTATCAAGAAGAGAGAAGAGGCCATGCTTTGTGTTTCAGGGGCTGAGCTAATCCACTTAGAGGGACATTAGAAACTCTCACATAATTGGGCTCAAGTACATATCATGTGAGGAAAAAAAGACCACCAAAGCAAGAATGCACAGGATAACTCTCTGGGGTGCATTTCTGAGCCAAGAATGACAGTGGCTTTGCAGTGGTTATAATTCCTATAGTTGGGTGCACAGATATGAAGCGGGGTAGGTATCTTGACTGTCTGAGGCAATAACAGGGACTGGGGAGGGCTGGGGACATGGGGGGGGCAACCTAGAGAAGACATGCTGCAGAGATGGAGGTCCCTGGCAGGTATCATGGCCACCTAGCTGGGTGACATTGTTTAATGGTTCCAGTGCTGTCAACTGCAGCTCCCCAGGAAGGAGAGGCACATGCAGTCAGTCAAGTGAGTCAGAGTCAGACCAACTCAGGTGACCTGTAAGGGAAGGCCCGGCCGTGAGGGGTCAAGAGGAGAGTCAAAGGAGCCAGGGCAGGCTGGCTGTATTCCGGCAAGATATCATGTTTGGGCAGGGAGCAGTAGCACCATGACCACACTCCCTGCAAGCGCTCACACTCAGAGGCAAGCCTAGCTGTGCCGTGATGGCGTGAACATCGGTAAGTGGCGCAATATCCCTACCCCTACATGGGACTCCCCTCTGTTCCTGGTCCCCAACACAAATGCCAGAGACCTCTGTGGGTAACCCACACACCTCCTGCCATCCCTTGCCTGATTTGACTTCTAACATGGTAAGGTAAAAATAAAAAAGAATGAATTAAGACTTTGAAATAAGTATAAAAATCACAATGTGTCCGAACATTTTGGATGTATTGTGATAAACGCTTTGGTGAGATCATCAACCCATAATAAAAATCTAAAATATCAAAAAAGTACATATAAATTATAACTTTGGTGCTTCCCAGTGTTCATTGCAATAAATTTGATCAACTGTTTAGCAAAAGCCCACGAGAGAATAAGGAAAAAAAAAAAACTCCACAGAGGTCACATGATACCCTTCTTTGGCACCACGTGGTTTCTGTGCAGACACAACAGGTTTCGCTCCTCTGGACTTCACACACACACACACACCGTCCCCCTCCGTGGCTTAGTAGCAGCCTCAGGGAGGCCCTTCCTCAGGCCTTGTGCTAGTGTCAGGTTCGATACCCTGAGCACAGACACACAGCAGGCTTCCCGGGCAGCAGCTAATCTACGACGCAATGAGCTCAGTGGGCTGAGAGTGAAGCACCAACTCCATTCCTCAACCAGGATGTTAAAAGAAGATCACGGGATCATTTTCTTTATTTTTCATAGTAGGAATTAGGAGGGATGGAAAAGGTGTTGGGGATCCAAAAACAGGATTACCTGATTACCTACCTGATTACCCAGGTAGGGACTGTCGTAAGGTCAGGTCTGTAAGTGGGAAGGGGATGGAGAAAAGACAAGGGCCAGAGAGAGGCAACGAGAAAGAAACCCAACCCCGCTGCCAGCGCAGTCTGGGGATGAAGCAGGGGCTCTGAGCCAGGGTAAGACGTCTCCAGAAGCTGGAAAGGCAGGAAGGGACCGTTTCTCTACAGCACCCAGAGACAGCCGACCAGCCCACAGTCTGGCTTTAGTGCAGTGAGAGTTCCGCAGGACACTAACCCCAGTTCTCTGAGGTAACAAGTTGGAGTTGTTTGAAGCCGTGGCATTTCTAGCGTAATCTGCTTTCGCAGCAGAAAGCAGTGACACAACTCCAGCTGCAGCGTTCGCCTCAAAGAATCGATTCCATCACCAGGGCTCATGAATTTGAGTATTTGTGATAGGAAAAAAATACGTCCAAGATAAATACAACAGCTTGATTCACATTGAAATGGCCGTGCAAAACGCGCACGCAAGTCTTATTCACGGTCAGTTTTCAAACGATTCAGCCCACATTCTGGTGAGCAGAGAGGAGCCATACTGTCTTCCCCAGTGATCAGCGCAACACAACCATTCGCATAGTACAGAGGTCAAACAGAGGCATTCCCGCAAATCCGTGTAACTATCAGTCACAATTTTACTTCCTGCCCAGTGGGTAACCCCCTTGCGCTATCCTATCAAAAGACATGCAGTGGGCGTTGAAAGCCAACGAGCTCCACGTGGATCCCTAGGAGATGAGAGAGGCACTCACCGTCTCTACGGTTCAGTCGTGCGAACCGCGCGCCGTGGCTGCTGGACAGCTCCGAGGAGCTGCTGAAGGCAGAGGCGGGCAGGGCTGAGGCCAGGGGCCGTTCACAGTCATCTGTCAGAAAAACACGTCCTTGGGTTAGCACCCTGTGATCCAGTGGCAATTACATTTTAGTGTTGGTCCACAGCTCTTGGCTTGTCACTCTCTCCTCAAGGTGGATCATAGAAACTAATCGTCCCTTGCCTTTTGTGGCCACAATGACGCTCTCTGACCTATCTTGTCCTACGCTATACCCTCTCCATTCTAGGGGATTCTTCCCACTCCTGAGAGGGGGCTGCACACAGAGGCCACGGGGAAGGACGACGGCCCGCTTTGCTGAGTTTCCTCCCCAGCCTTAGCGCTGGATCGCACCCTTTTTTTTTTTTTTTGCCAATTCCATTTTCATATGGCTGTCACACTTCAATTACATCTCTGCAATGAAATCTTCCTCCCTAAAAATCCATAAAGACACAGTTCAGAGAGCTCCTGGGCAGCTGAACACATGGAGGATGGTGTGTCCTAGCTGGGTACGGAGCTCCGCGCCCTTTCCGCATGCCTCATCCCAGCATCTCATCATCTTTGTCATATTTTTATAACAAACCAATAAATGAGAGTACCCGAGTTGGGTGAACCCTCAAGGAAATGAATTAAATGCAAGGAAGGAGAATGAACCCAGTTTGTAACTGGTCAGGTAGAGTCACAGGTAAAGCCACCTGAGGCTTTTGGTTGGCATCTGAAGTGGGGAGCACCCTTGGGAAGAACTGTGATTGGGTCTGGAGTCTCCCCAAAGGCCTGTGTTTTGAGGAATTGGTGGCCAGCCTGAGATGTTATTGGGAATCAGGGCCTAGTGGAAGGGGCTCAGGTCATGGGAATTTGCCCTCAAAGGGGATATGAGGGCCTGGCCCCTTCCTCTTGTTCTTTTTTGCTTCCCATTTACTACGAGATAAGCAGGCCTCTTTTGCCACATGCCTCCACCACAATGCACTGTGGCCCCATGGCCCAAAGCAATAGAGCCAACTGCCTCAGCCTGGATGACCCAGAGTAAACTTCTCCTCTCTTAAGCTGATCATCTCAAATATGATGACACGTGACACAAAACTGAGTAGCTGACTGGCACAGGGACTAAGTAAGCCTCAGGCTGAGGACCTGACACTAGCTCTGGGCAGACATGGAGCGGAGGACGCCTTTCTGGCGTCTGCTGCAACACTGCTTGCTCATGCGAAGCAATCTCCACATCTTATGAGGTCACAGTATCTCCTGTGTTGACTGTGGTGTCAGACAGAAAAGGGAAAGTGACCTGGTTTTTCCAAGAGAGACTCTTATCCTAGTTTTTTGGAAAACACTAACCTTAAGACATCATGGCTCTTGAGCAGACACCAATTTTCAGAGAAACTTCAGAGCAGTGGGATCAGTAGAGGAAGCATCCACTGCACTCTGCGGGGTAGGCAGGTAATACCCAAAAAGTGGACAGCTGCAGCATGCTAGGTCCCAGGGACATCCCTGAAGTGCACTGGTTATGGGAAGTTCTCTCAGTAACCTCACTTACTGAGTAGAGTCCTCACCACATCTCAAGAGTTCTAGTCACGCAGCCCAACCTGGCTACAGCCATGCTGAGTGGCCATTCTGCCAACAGTGGAGACCACTGAGCTCCTGACATGGTACTGTTCCCTTGGGTGCTCAAACTGTGACTTGGTGGTAGGTGAGTTGTATTGGATCATTTCCATTCTGAAAGCAGCAACATTTTGTCCTTACCAGAAGACAATTATTGTAAGTGTGAATTTGCCTCCTCTGCATGTAACTTTTCTACCTAAATTGTTATCTTTGGACTTACAGAACACCCAATCCAGCATTACTGTATTCCACACAGCACTGATTTTGACCAAGAAATGCACTTCACAACCAAAGAATTGCAGCAATGGGCTCGTGGTCATGAAGTTCACTGTTCTTACCATGCCCCACACCATCCAGAAGCACAGACTGATAGAATGATGAAAAGGACTTTTGAGGGTGCATTCACAGTACCAGTTGGCAGCAATATTTTGCAGGGGTAGGGAAAACTTCTCCAGATGGCAGTATAGGCTCTGAATCAGTGTCCAATATATGGCACTGCTTCTCCCATAGCCAGGATTTACAGGTAAATGAATCAAAGTATGATGATATGGGATTAGTACTACTCACCATGACTGGCAGTGGCACACAAATCAAGCTTTGCTTCCTTTTCCTGAGATCTTATAATCTGACTGTGCAGAAGCCTTAGTTCCAGAGGGAAAAAAGCTTCTACCAGGAGGCACAACAATTATTTCATTGAACGGGAAGTTGAGATTTCTTCCCGGCCATTTTGAGCTCCTCGTATCTCTGAATCAGCAAGTCTAAGAAGGAAGTTATAATGTTGAGGAAGGATTGATTTTCAAACTACCACGGGGAAATGGATTACTACTCCACAATGAAGGTAAGGAAAAATACGTCAGGAGGATACGAGATTTCCTAGAGCATCTCCTAGTATTGCCATGACCTATTATTAAGGTCAATGAGAAACTACAACTACTCAATGCAGATAGGATGACCAATGGCCCAGATGGCTTCATTCCTCCAGGATTGAAACTGAAGGTCACCTCTTCAAGTAAAGAACCAAGACATGCCAAGGAGTTTGCTGAAGGCCAAGGGAATCTAGAATGAATCGTAGAAGAAGATGGTTATAAAGTCCAACTGCAACCACATGACTAGTCCCAGAAATGAGCCTGTAGGTGTCATAATGTTCTCTCCCTATTAGTTATGTGTGTGTAAATAGATGAAGATGTAACCATATCCTATAAATATCTTTGCTTTTATTGTCCTCTTATCCTTCCTCATCTAATATACGGTGAATATGTAGCAGTTGGATTTGCATTGTAGCAAAGGACAGCATGAGAAGTGAGTATCCAAGAACCCTCAAAAGATGGCACCAGTTTGCTTGTGTTCAGGTCAGTGGTGCACCCAGCTAAGAATATGCCTTTCTTATTGTTCGCACATGAAATTAAGTGTGGTTTAGGATCAACAAAAGGTGAACTGTGATGGTCGGTTTTACGTGTCAGCTTGGCTAGAAAATGGTGGCCAGAGGTTCAATCATAGCCACACAGTTGTTCACTATGTAGGAAGGAATGTGGATGGGTTAAAAGTCCATAGTCAGTTGACTTCAGGTGAGAAGATCATGAGCAGCCCAGGTATGCCTGAACCAATCAGAGGCAAAGCAGGACTGTGGCTTCCAAAAAGGAAAGATACCATTATCCACACAGCCACGTACAGTTGTGTGTTTGTAGTCAGGCACCACTCAGTTTATGTGAGTGAAAATTCTTGGTTTTAAATGTGTCACAAAGCAAGCTAAACTAAAACCCAGGTACTTTTCGACCATGACGCTGTGCTCATGGGCAAAAATCCCTCAGATCAGACAGATCTGAGGATGGGCTTGCAATCCCATGTGCCCTTGCAAGAGATGAGAGGGTGTGGCTGTTCTGAAAGCCCATCCATCCTTCAGTGTATGTGGCACCCCTCTGACAAGCCCACCACTCCATTGGTTCCCCAAAATTCCCACATCCATACAAGACAAAGAGGTGTCTATAACAGAACCTCATGCAGAGCCCCAAAACAGAACAAGCCAGGTGCTTTCAACACTTGACTGTGAATTTAGACTTTGGCTTTTGTCACATGGTGGAGGAGAGGATTGAGACCAACAGGGATTTTTACACACATCTCCACGCAAAATGACAAAGGTGGTCCTGCCACCCTGAATCCCCAAAGGCCTTTCAGAAGGAAACTGGGGGTCACAGTTGTCCTAGGAGTAAACCTAAGATGCTTCCACTGATTTTTAAAATAAATACGCAACAGAGTTTTCTGGAAGCATCAAACATCCCCACGTATACAAGGAAGCTATCCAATGACCTCATCCTTAGCAGCACGTGTAAGCCTGGGTTTCCTTCCTACTGCCAGAAGCAGTGTGAGAACCAAGATGTCACCCACACATCAGACAGTACAGGGATTTACAGATAGTAAAACAAGGCCATGTCTCCCATTCTTTTGTTTTAGAAAATTAAATGTTTTGAAAAATACATTCTTATGTTGACCTGTAATGAATCTACTATTATTTTTAAGTGAATTAACTATTCCAAAAGTTTTCAGGAGTAATGCCTAATTTGTTAAATATTGTGAGCCATATTCCACAGAAGCTTTTTAGGGTCCTCAGGAATTTTCTAGAGTAAAGGAATGCAGAGAGCTGGTGCTTGGGAGCCATTATTCTCACTGGTTCATGGGTGCTGCCCTGCAGCCCAAGCAGCTGGAATTCCTGAACTTTCCCACAAAAAAAAAAAAAAATGGGCACACACCAAAGAAGTACTTGCAAAATAATCATCTCACCAAATCAATGATGTTTACTCAAAATGATCACCATTGTTGTTACAATAGAATATTAATTCATTTTAAAGGTATGTGTTTGCAGAGAACAGAACAGATGTGGGTTACCTTTAAATAAATGAATGTTCTCTCATTTTTGATTCAATAAATTTATGAACTATTAAACTATGGAAATTTACATATTTTGCACTGTTTTCATAAGGAAGCATCTGGTAATTGCAGATAAAAACTAATCTAAAGAGGCAATCCGAAGCATCTTCTCCCCAAGGTCTTCCCACGAAGATGGATATAAGAAGCTGAATTGCCTCACTCAGAAGTAACAGGCTGTGTGCCCCCCTGTCGTGCACGTAGCTTACATTTCCCTTGACAAATTTGAACCTGTTCCATGTATTTTAAGAATGACATTGGGCTTTCAAAATCAAGTTCTTTTACAGGAATACTCAGATCTTCAAGAGGGGACACCGTCATATACTTACTAATCTTATACAAGAACAGTTAGAAAAAAAGAACTTATACAAAACCTGGTAACATCTAACCAAAGGTTTTGATCCATTTAAAAATCACATTAAACGCAGGCCATTGTTATCTTCACAACAAGATAAGGACGATAGTTGTTGCTAAAGGGGTGTGGCGACATCAAGACCTCTGGAGTCACATGGTGACCCTGGTGGAAACTAGGGTGTGGACAGGTGGAGCCAGGAGAATGGGTGAGGAGAGCTGTAATCACGAGAAATCACATATGTTTTTCTCTCTTCTGTAAGCAAACATTCTCTCTCTTACAGTCAAATATTTTTCTCTCTTCTTTAGTTGCAATGATTTTGCAGAAAAGAAATCATTTACTGAATTGATTAGAGTACCTTGTTTTGTTCTGAACACCAATGAATTTTTACTAATAAACCACTGGCTGTCCATTGATTAGGCTGCTTGTTACCTGGTGATGTTAGATCGGCCTCATCAGAACTAGGCTGTGTCCTGCACTGTGTCAACATCAGTAACATGTGCTTGGTGCCCCCAGCTTAGCTCAGCTACACCAAGATCTGCCCCATGATGTTGCACACAGGGGTCCGTGGAGGACACATGCTAGGTGACCCCAGGAGGAAGGTTATATGTGGACATCAGATGACTTCTTTCATTAAGCAAGCAACTAACAAATGGAAGAACAATATTGTTGCTTTACTAGAAACACTTGAAACAGCAGTTCATTAAAACTACTCATTTTGTATTACAGGACACTGAATGTGAATTTCTTTCTTTCTTCCTTTTTTTTTTTAAATAGGGTCTCTCTCTGTAGTCCAAGCCCTGTGTTTGCGCCTGCTATGCAGCCCAGATTGGCCTCTTATCCACTCAATTCTCTTGCCTCAGCCTCCCAAGTGCTGAGATTACAGGCATGCACCACCACACCTCGCTATTATGTGGTGTGGTAGGAACTGAACCCAGAGCCTCACCCTTCCTAGGCAAGTTCTCTAAAACTGAGCTAAACCCACCACTACCCTTGATTTTCTTTCTAAAAGGAAAAACATCCGTTTTGTGATTTAGTTTGTAAACTCCAAAACACATCAGGCTCTTGCAGGGGTCAAGGCCATGCACCCTCGCCTTCACAGGTGGCTTCCCTGTGACCTTCCCTGTGCCTCCCCTTCTCATCTAGATGTCTTTGGGGAGCTTATCCTAGATGACCAGGACAGTGCTAGACGGTGACCATGGAAAGCAGGAGCTCCCACCTCCTGGCCCTGGAAGCTTCTCACTGCAATGACCACCAGGTGACTCAGGTAAGACCAAGGCCATCTCTCCTTACCAAGGACAGGCTCAAAAAGGATTTTCAAATTCCTCCTCTCTGTGAACGGTGGCTGCCTATTTGAAAACAAGCAGAAGTAGCTACCTCCTTCGCTAAAAAAGTGGATTGTGAACTACACCTGGTCAAAAGAGAAAGGAAGTCACTTCCTCCTTGTAAAGAGAAGGATGCAGCAGGAAAAGCCAACAACAGTAAGCATTTCTGCACCAACCAGCAGCACACCTGATTTTATAAAACGAAAGCTACTGGACATAAAAGAACAGACAGATAGATGCCAACACAATTACACTGGGGACTTTAACACTCTACTTTCTCAAGAAGACAGGTCAAGTAGGCAACAAATTAACAAAGACACAGGAGATCTAAACTACACCCTGGGGGAAAAAAATTAGCAGATACATACAATGTTCACCCAACAACAACACAATGCACATCCTTTCACAGCTCACAGAACACTTTCCAAAACAGATCAAATTCTAGGGTATGAGACATGCTTAAACAAATACAAACAACTGAAATAATCCCATGTTGTGATCCTAGATCATAACAGAATAATGCTAGAAAGCAACAACAAAAGAAACAACAAATATTAGACAGGCAGAAGGAGATAGAATACTACATTACTGAACAAGCATTAGATCATAGAGGAAATTGGGTAAGAAATTTATAAATTCTTAAAGACAAGTGACAGTGGAAGCACGTCACACCACAGATCTTTGGGACACAATGACGGCAGTGTTAAGAGGGAAATTCATTGCTGTATATGCACATATAGAAAGAACTGAGCAATTCCATGCAAAGAACATAAAATGCAGCTCAAAATCTGGAAAAGCAAGAACAATCTAACCCCAGATGTAATAGAAGGAAAGAAATGACAAATATCAGAGCAAAATTAATGAAACTGAAGCTAAAAAGGTCAATGAAACAGAAAGCTGATTCTTCAAAAGGAAAAACAGCCTCGATAAGCCTCTAGCTAAGCTCACAAAAGAAATGAAAAAAGAGTCTACATCAATGCAATTAGAAACAAAAATGGTGAAATTAAAACAGAGCACTGAAATCTAAATGATTATGAGAAGCTACTTTGAAAATCAATACTATAATAAATTTAAAAACCTAGAACTATGCATGACTTTCTAAATATATATCAACCTCCAAAACTGAATCAAGAAGATATAAAATAACCGAATAGACCAATAACCAGTTACAAAATTGAGGAGGTAATAAAAATGCTTTCAACTAAAAAAAGCCCAAGACTAGGTAGATTCATGACAGAATTCTACCAGAAATTTAGGGAAGATTTAATGCCAATATTCATCAACTCTTTCAAGAAACTACAAAGGAAGAAAAGTGGCCAAATTCATTCCTCAAAGCTGGAATAACTTTAATATCAAAACCAGGCAAAGACCCCCAAAAAAGAAAACTATAGACCAATTTTCCTAATGAATATACACACACAAATGTTCAACAAGATATTTACAGAGTGCAACAAATCATTAAAAAATACATCATAACAAAGTGGACTTCATCCCAGGGATACAAGAATGTTTCAACACACACAAATAAATAAAAGTAATACATCATATTAATAGAAGCAAAGATGAAAATCATATGATCATCTCAACAGATGCAGAAAAGGACTTTGACAAAACTCATTCCTGATTAAAAAAAAAAAAACTCTGAAGAAAATAGGAATAGAAGGAACTTACCTCAAACTAATAGAAGCCATATATGCCAAACCTACTGCAAATATTAAGGTAAATGGGCAGAAATTGAAAGCAGTACCCCTTAAATCAGAAACACAATAAGGCTGTCTACATTCACCACTCTTATTCAACATAGTACTCAAAACCCTAGCCAGATCAATCAGGCAAGAGGATGAAATAAAGAGAATATGTATCAGAAAGGAAGAAGTCAACTTATTCTTATTTGCAGATAAAGAGCATGACTCTTTACATAGAAGATCCCAAAAACTCCATCAACAAATTCTCAAAACTAATTAACAAATTCAGCCAAATTTCAGGTTACAAAACTAACACACAAGAAGACCATTCTTCTACACTAGCAATGAACTCACTGGGAAAGAGCTGAGAAGAATGATCCCATCCTCCACAGTTCCTCAAACATTTAAATACTTAGGAGTAACCTAACCAAGGAAGGGAAGCACCTCTAAAAATTAAAATACATTATGCTAAAAAATAAATTGGAGAGGATATTAGAAAACAGAAAGATGTCTCCTGTTCTTAGATAGGCAGAAATAATACAATTAAAATGGCTATACTGCTGGAATTGATATACAAGTTCAATGCAATTCCTATCAAAATACTAATAACCTTTCTTACAGAACTTGAAAAACAATCCTAAAATTCATATGAAACAAAAAGAGACCCAGAATACCCAAAGCAATCCTGAGTAACAAGACAAGAGCATTACAATTCCAGACATCAGGTTATATTTAAAAGCAACAGTAATGAAAACTGTATGATATTGACACAAAACTAGACAAGTTGAACAATGGAACAGAACTGAGGAGGCAGAGACAAGCTCAAGTACCCACAGCTACCTGATCTTTGACAAAAAGGCTGAAAACATACACTGGAAGAAAGATAGCCTCCTTAATAAATGGTGCTGGTTATCCACATGCAGAAGAATGGTTCTAGGCTCCTCTCACCACATATGAAAATAAAATAAAAAGTGGATCAAATACCTAGATATTAATACTGAAACACTGAGCCTTCTGGAGGACAATCTAGGTGATACTCTTGAAGACACACGTGCTGGCAAAGGCTTTCTCAATAGGACTCCTGATGCAAAAGAACCCCCAGAATCAAATGGGATTACATCAAATTATAAAGTATCTGCATGGCAAAGAAAACTATTAGCAGAGTGAAGAGAGAACTGCGGAATGGGAAAAAATTTACCACCTATGTCTCAGACAGGAGGCTAATAACTAGAATATACAAAGAACTGAAGAAAAATAGACCCCTTAAAAATCAAAGATCCAATTAAAACTGAGCAACAGAAATGAACAGTTGTTTCTCAGATGAAGAAGCATAAATAGTGAATACATGAAAGAAACGTTCAACATCCTTAGCCACTAGAGAAATGCAAATCAACATATCACTCAGATACCGCCTTACCCAGTGAGAATGGTGTATGCCAACAACTCAAACAGTAATGGATGCTGTCAAGGTTGTAAGGATAAAGAAATCTTTTTACATTGCTGGCAGGACTTTAAACTGGTACAAACACTATGAAAAGCAGTATGGAGATTTCTCAAAACGCTGAAAATATATATTCCATTCGACCCAGTGACACCTCTTCTGGGAATCTTTCTAAAGAGTTAAAAGCAACATATAACAGATACAGGTTACACTCATGTCTGTAGCAGCACAGCTAGCAACAGCTGAATTGTGGAAGATGCTGAAATATCCATCAACAGACCAGTGGATACAAAATGTGGTACACATTAAAGTATTACGTGTCCATAAAGACAGGTCTG
This sequence comes from Ctenodactylus gundi, assembly GCA_004027205.1. NCBI lineage: Eukaryota > Metazoa > Chordata > Mammalia > Rodentia > Ctenodactylidae > Ctenodactylus > Ctenodactylus gundi. The sequence continues at coordinate 161,207 of PVKB01002870.1, forward strand.
AGTCATTTGTAGGTAAACAGACACAACCTGAGGTCATCATGCTTAGTAAGTGAGTCAAACTCAGAAGGTTAAGTATCACATAGTTTCTCTAATATGAGAAACCCAGAATATAGGTAACTTATAGAATAAAATGGATGGGATATTAGGAGTTGGGAGGGAGGGGAATGACAGAGGGGTCAGGAGGGCCAGAAGGGGGAAGGGGGAACGATTGTAACATTGATGTGATATATATGTGCACGCAATTCTCAAGCTAAGTGTAACCATTGTGTTTAAAGAAAAGAAAATAGAAATAGAAGGATCTTACCTCCAGCTTATTCAAGCCTCCTGCAAGCACTTTGTCAGTATCACTGTACATGGGGAAAGACTGAAAGCACTTACCCTAAACTTGGGAACAAGACAAGGACATCCTCTGTCACCCCTTCTGTTCAAAATAGTACTGAAAATTTTGATCAGAGAAATCAGGTAAGAGAAATGAATAAATAGAAACTAAAAAGGAAAAGTTAATACATCCCTATTTGCAGATGAAATAATTCTCTACAACAAAGATCCAAACATCTCTACCAGCAGTCTCTTTGAACTAATAAATAAATTCGGCAAAGTAGCAGGTTATAAAATCAACACTCATAAATAGAAGAAAAATAATAAATCCAACAAGAAAGAAATCAAGAAATTAACTCCATTCACAATAGCTATAAAAAATAAAATATTTAGGGAGAAAAAACTTTACCATAGAAGTAAAGGATCTCTAGAGAAAACTAACAAGCCCTGAAGAAAGAGATGAAGAGGACTTTAGAAAATGGAAAGACATCCCATGTTCCAGGGTAGGAAGGACTAATACTGTCAATAGGACCAAACTTTCAAAAATTGTTACACAGATTCCATGTAATACCAATCAATTGATCAACAGCATTCTTCATAGAACTAGAAAAAAATTATAAAATTTATATGGAATCAGAAAAGACTTAAAATTGCTAAAGCAATCCTGAGTAACAAGGGCAAAGCTGTAGGAATCATAATTCCAGACATCAAATTATACTGAATTCAAATTATACTACAAATTCAAATTATACTACAAAGCAAGAGTGACTAAATCCATGTGGTTCTGGCACAAACACAGAAGATCAATGAAACAGAATTGAAGATACACAGACAAACCTGAGCACTCTTAGCCATCTGATTCTCAACCAAGGGACCAAAACATTCACTGGAGAAGGCATCTTCAACAAGCGGTGTTGGGAAAACCAGCTACGCTCATGTAGAAGAACGAAGCTAGGCCTTATCTTCCACCCTAAACCCAAATTAAAATTGATTAAAAAGCTGGATATCAAAACAAACACTGGACCTGCTGGAAGACAAAACAGGTAAAACTCTGGAAAACCTAGGGACAGGTAAAGTTTCATTAACAGGATGCTAACTGTACAAGAAATAGCTTCAAGAATCAGAAGGAGCCTACATCAAACTGAAAAGCCATGTGTACAGCAAAGAAAACAGTCAACAGGGTCAGAGATAATTTACAGGATGGGAGGAAATTTTTGCCAGTTACTGCTCAGACAGAAGATTATTAACTAGAATATACAAAGAACTCAAAAGAATAAAATTCCCCCAAAATAAATGACCTCATTAAAAAATGGACAACTGAAATGAAAAGACACTTCTCAAGAAGTATAAAAGGACAATAAGCACATAAAAATGTTTAACATCTTTGACCATCAGAGAAATGCATACCAAAACGACACTGAGATTCCATCTCACTCCAGTGAGGGTGGCTTTCATAAGGAACTCAAGAGCAACAGGTGTTGGCAAGGTTGTTGAGGGAAAAGGAACACTTCCACACTTCTGGTGGGGTTCTCAACAGGTACAACCATTATAGAAAAAAGTTTGGAGGTTCATTAGCAAGCTGAATTTAGAAATCCCATTGGACCCTCCTACAGCTCTCCTGGGCATCCTCCCAAAAGAGCTAAAGTTACATCAGAGAGACACATGAATACTCACATTTATTGTGGCACAGCTCATAATAGCTGAATCCTGGAAGTAGCTTACGTGCCCATCAACAGATGAATGAATAAAGAAAATGTGAGATGTGTGTAAAGTCACATTCTTGATGGAATATTATGCTACCATGAAGAGAGACAGATATGAAGCATTTGCAAAAAATGGGGGCACCCATTCTTCAGTCAATAATGCTCAAAGAAATAGACCAGGCACAAAATATTAAGTGTTACATGGTCTATCTCATACGAGATTGTTATCAGTACATATACAAAAAGATCTTGATGTAAGAGCGAGGGTAGGAAGTGGGGAGATGGACTGCTTGGAAAAGGGAAGAGACACGAGGAAGGGGGATGGAGGAGGAATGGGAAGGGGCAGAGGGAAAAGGAGTGGTCAAACCGGGCACAAGTTACCCAAATGGTATGTAATTAACATGTAAACAAATTTGTAGCACATACATTTTCAAATTAAAATGCCAAAAAATTAACATACTTCGTTAACTACATCTAATTATAAGGCCTAGTTTGTTCGTTGGTTTTTGCACACCACCTCCTACTGCCCAGCTTCCCGTAGGGTTGTTCCCACCTTTCTCAAAGGTACCTTGGGAAACTGTCTATTCCGAGGGGTGTCGGCTCTCCGGGCTGAGCCTCCCGTCTGTGGATAGCTGCTGGGAGCTCTTCCGCTTCCACAGCGTTGGCCTCAGGACGTGCGGAAGCGCTCTGTCCTCTCTTCCGCCTTCTGAAGTGGAGCCTGGTTTTTCTCTGCAGGAAAACGTCGTCCATTTTGACAGAGAATGCGGAAGGCGTCTTTTCAGATGCTCTTGCGACTTCCGTTTGCCATTTGTGCGCAAGAAATTTTTAGACCAAATCTTCATGTTCTTCAGCTAGTGGGGACTTTCATATTTGAAACCAGGGATTCTGAGCTGCATTGAGACCTGTATCACAGCAACATGGAGTTGGGGGTCGTGAGTGGGCGCTTTGCCCCAGGCCTGGGCAGGGTCTGGGACACTCCCCCGGGAAACCCCTTGAGAAGAACATTGTGGCCACACTTCCTCTTCACCCTCCTCCACAGTACAAGGTCCCCTTCACGGGAGAGCTGCTGCTTGCAGGGTGCCGGCCGTGGGAGGGAGGACGCTGTGGAGAAGCACCAGCTCCACCGACCTGCACTACCAGCTTGGCTGTGGGTCACTTCTGGCCTTGTCATCAGACGCAGGCCTCAGTGATAAAGTACTGAATTTTCTGAGGGCTGGTGTGCACGAGCAGTCTGCCCCAAAAGGCAGAGAGGCCACTCTGCCTCCTGCGTGAGGCTGGTCATGCTCTGTCGGTACTGTTTTGGCCCTGCAGTAGTGAATTCAGCTGACTTAGAGGTCCCTCTGGAAAGATGGTTGCCAAGGTCGAGCCACGCACCTCAGGTGAGGCAGCGCTGGGCCCTGGGCAAGGGCTTGGGGTCGGGGGGAGCCGCGCTTGCCGCTGGCTTGGCCACCGCCTGTTCCCCTGTGTGCCCACATCACACCATGCAGACGGTTCTAACAGGCTCCAGAAGACTTAGTGATCTGTATTGATTTTCCTCCTGGACCATCAGGAGTGAAGACAATGTATAAAATTGGTTTTTAAGGCCCTGTAGAAGCCTCAAAGCCATAAGCTTCTTCAGGAAAGCTCATTTTGCTCAGCTGGAAAGCAGGCACTGCTGCTGGCTGATGAGAGGCTGGTTGAGAGAGGGAGACACAAGGCGCCAACCCCTCAGCAACATGGCTGGGGTGGGGTGAGAGGATGGAGAGACCAGGGGGAAACAGCATGGCCATACCCTGTCTCCATCCTGGAACATGTCCTGAGAGCGAGTGTCCAGGGTGACTGATGGGACTGGAGCAACTTCTGAGGCTGCTTGCACCAACGGGAACCTTACAGGGTTGGGAACACACCACCCCAAGATCTGCCCTCTGAAGCGCTGGTTTTCTTGAACTGATGTTGGCTGAAAAACAGCAGGTGTTGAGACTCTGTGTCGCCTTCTTGTGCCAAAAATCAGGTCCCCGTCTCCAGGAGGACAGGTGCCCTGGAGCACCAAGGAGGGGAGAAATTCCACACTTCAGGAAGGTCAGCGATAAGGTGTGTCCCCAAACACCTTGGTCAGTAACTCACAGTTGCTGTCCACTCGCCCCAGCAGATTTCCCCCTAAAGAGCCCAAGCCCCTCCCTCCCCTCTGTCCAGCCTCCTCCTCCTAATGTGTCACCCTTTGAGATTGGCTGGTGAGCCCCAAGGGTGAGAATTCTTAGTTTCTCTTCCAGCTTCACCTGCTTCAGCCTCCGAGTGTACACACACCCAAACAACCTCCTCACCAGGACCCACTACTTCATCCACCTGCCTAAGCATGCTCACCTTGCCTGTGGTCTCCTCTTATGCCAAAATTCAGTTGAATTGTTCCTACCTTTTTTTGTGCCAGGGACTGAGAGCAGACCTTCACATGAACCTACATTTCTAGTCTCTTTCCCAGACATATTCCTAGTCTCACTGAGTCACTAAATTGGTCAGGCTGAACTCAAACTTGAGATCCTCCTGGCTCAGCCTGCCAGAGTACTGGGATTATAAGTATGCACCACCAGGCCCAGCTTGGATAGAGTATTCCTGAATGTTTCCAATGACAACACTTCCACAGAACTGTAAGGAGACAAATTGTATCCTAGACCAAATCGCCATAGTATTAGCTGCCTCCGCACAACCCCTCCAAAAAAAAATAATTTAACAGCTCTATGAGAGTTTCTGGAGAAACACCTGCTTTCTGGAGTACTATGTCTAACTGTAGGGACAGGTGAGACCTTCAGGTCAAGGTCATAACATCATTGGTCTGATCATAACTAGGCATCAGGACAGGACTCACAGATCCAAACACAATTTACCAATTCTCCAGGCTAACAGTTGTCCTAAAGGAAAATGCAATTTGGAAGGCTCTTCTCCGTGAGATGGAACAGAGGGTAAACCAAGTAAAAAAAAACTGGAAGTTATTTTTTAAAACAATATTATAAATGGAATTCTGGAAGGTCATGATATTCAAATAATTGGCATATTTGACCTGTAAGCTCCATTTGTAAATTACCAGAAATCCAACCACTGGGAATTGGAAGCCATGACTTTTAACTCTAATGGCTATCAAGTAACCATATTTGTGTGTCTGTGTGCGTGTACACATTTACACATGCATGTAACTACATGTAATAAATATAAATGATATATATGCACTTGATTTTCATTAACTTTGAGATCTAAAAGCTCAAAGATAGTTTCCCACCTACCCTATTAAGTCGGTGTGAAATCATGCTGTAGTTACTCCTCTACAACTATGGAAAATGTCAAGTGTCTTCAGCTTCAATCACTTTTCAAATTATTGCGCTGAATGTGCTCATTATGGAGCCATGAAAGCAGTCAATTCCCGCAGCTTCGTCACCTCCCTGTTTTACTACCTCCACTTTTATTTTCTCAAGCATAATGATGACACCAAAGCCACTCCCCTCCCGCCACGCAGGCCTGCCAGGAACCACACTGTGGACCACGCAGACAGATATCTTCCCACTACTGGTGGGTACAGGCACTGCAAGCACCAGGGAAGGAGAAACACACAGACGCAAGAAATTGTGTGCTCTAGAACTGAAACGGGGAACCAGCCAGATCCTCTCTCACTTAGTGCCATGCATGGGATACTTGCCACAGGCTCCAGCTCTGTGCCGTGTGTGTGTGTGTGCATGTGTGCAGTCTTCATGATCACCCTACGTGCCGTCTACCCAAAATGACTCAGAGCCCTGGAGGGATCAGTCTCTCTCCCCGCAAAGCAGCATCCAGTCAGTGACAGCTGTGCTGAGTCCTCTGGAGTAGGCCTGACACCACGGGTGAGGACAGACCAGGAGTCAAGCTGCCTCTGTTATGCTGAAACACAATGTATCCGAATCTGGAGTGGCTGGACATCACTTCACTCGTGTTTGGAAACAACGGATGACACAGATGTTGAATCCTCCCATATCCTGCCCATATTTTCAATCTTAAGGGAAGAGGAGCCAATTTAAGCGCCTTTGATAATTTGGAATTTCTCTCCTCGGACTCCACTTTCATTCTACAGTATTTTACACATGGTCTTATTTTCAGAATAGCCCTGCTGCTCCAGATGCTTCATTACCCTTGGCTGTCGGTCACCCAGACCCCTTAAACTCCTTATTTGCTATATTCATGCAGGATGAGGAACTGTCCCTCCCCTCTGAACTGGTTCCCTTTAGACTAACAGCAACTCTAAATTCAGCACTTTTCACTCCTCCTGGCATGATGATTGACACAGAGATGAGAGAGAACAGGAGGGCTGAACGTGAGACTCCTCCATGGACGTCACGTGGCTTCAGGAAGGTGCTCAAGAATGAAGACCTTGAAGAGAATAGCAAAGCCACTGGTGGCAGATGCAGGCATGGAAAGCTAATCTTAAAACAGAGTGGTTCTCCAATCAGAGGCAAGGTCCATCCGGGCAATCAAGGATTGCCACTTGGAGAAAATTTCAAGTCAAATTTGTTCTTCACACTATGTGTGTAAACAAGCCTAATGGATCAGAAATAAGGGCCTAGAAAACAATGCTATACCCCAGAAGGATAGGCAAGGTTCCCAACCATTCTCCCCAGTCCACATGGGAAAATAGGACTCCCAATTTGATGAAATTTCAAAAGCTTTTGATGCGCTACCTTCCACCTAAAAAAGGAGCAGTATAGTCAACATGAAAAGTCAAATAACCGGGCCCTGTGGCCCAAACCTTCCAGCATTCTGGGAGGCTGAGGCAGTAGGATCACAAATTCTAACTCAGCCTCAGAAACTTAGCAACCTAGAAAGACCCAGCATCAAAATCAAAAATGAAAAATGCTGAAGATACTGCTCAGTGCGAAGGCCCTGTGCACAATCCCCAGCACAAGAAAAATAATAGCAATGTAGGAGAAAATATTTGTAGAATATGTCACAAATAAAGAGCTTACAGACAACTTTTTAAAACTAAACAACAAAATCAACAAAGACTTACAGAAATATGAACAAAATGCCCAAATGGAAACTCACTTTTATATTTGGCCTAAATTATATGAAAAGTTGTATACCTTTACTGATAATAAACGAAATGGGAAATAAAATGCACCAAGATCACATTCTGCAGCCCCATCAGGCTGAGGGGGGGGGGGTGGGAAGGACAGGGCCCCAGGCACTGCTGTCAGTGCAGATGGTGGGGTGACCAGGAGGGGTTTCAGCAGAGTCGGTGCACAGCTCTTGGACCCTCACCCTGACCCAGTAATCTCACCTGTGAGAACTTACCCTGAATGCATAACTATGACCGCTTAAAAATTCATCTCTACAAAGAAGACAGCGGAAGGATCTGTAACTTTGCCATGATATATATGTGCACAAAATGCTCAAGGTCAATGTGAACTTGACTTAAACATATCAATAAAATGGGGGAAATGTTTTAAAAATCCATCTGTACAATGTTGCTCATTGACTCACTATTTTTATTCCAAAATACTGGAAACTATTTTAATGTGTATACACAGGCAGCCGGGACATTTGTATAAAAAAGTCTATGCAGATTTTTAAAAAAAAGTGACAGAGAGTAGCTCCCAGGACACACTAAAGTGGAAAAAGGAGAGAAACATGTCTAATTTTTGTGGTATGGGGGATCAAACCCAGACTTGAACTTGCAATCCTCCCACCTCAGCCCCCTAGAGTGCTGGGCTGCAGGTGTGTACCACCATGTGCAGCTGAAAAGTGAGCTTTTTTTTTTTAATACAGAGCAAGACAAACAAGAAACCCACGTGTACTTGTTCATGTTTGCAAAACAGAACCAAGGGAAGTATCAACTAGATGCTAGTGAGATGGGTGGAAAACAAACCCCAAGGCTTAATCCCAAACACACAGGTGGACTTGGCGTATTTCAAACAACCCGTAGCTGCCCAGCAGGGCTGGGCAAACCCAAGCTGCATGTGTGTACAATGCTCCACGCGTCCTCAGCTGAGAGCAGAGAGCCTGGGACAAGCCCTGGATTCTGGCTGGGACTTTCTCTTCCTTGCTGCTGTGTGTATATTCCTTGTAGGACCAAAAAGCTACCAGTTTCTTTGGGAGGTGGTGTTTTCATTATGGACAAAGGAGGTGCAGAATGGGAATTTTTGAAGTATGGGCTATTGGAAGGCAAAATAGAACCCAGGTAAGGGGGAAGGGTCTTATGCAGAGCTCAAACCATTTTTTTTTAAATGAAAACAAGTATACAGCACCAAAGCCTCATGCACATGGTCTCATCCGATGGAAAATTGTACTATTATAAAAAATACATAATTCTCATTTGTCAAATCTCTGTTACATACTAGAGAGATTTAAAAAGTATTCCCCCAAATAAGGGGTTTCCAGCTTGTCAGGCATTAAGTGGCTGATTTAATTATGATACTTGTTTTTTTTAAATTGCCATTTCTCTTCTTAAAATAACACTCCCAACATGAGATTACCAAGAAACCACCACATGCAAATTTTGAGTTTCCAAAACATGAACTTTCATCACACAAACCCATCAGATTCCATTTTAAATTTTTAACATCTAAAATTTTTTTTATTATTTTAAGCAGAACGGTAACTTTTGCTATGTATTTGGAGACAAGGACTCTGAACGTTGCATCTAAAATATTCTTGAATTTCAGCTTCCTGAGGTGTTTTTTTTTAATTTTGAGTTTCTAGTAAGAAGAGTGAATGTTTTAAGAATATAAGAAAGCAATTCAAACCAGTACTTCAGTTGTAAGCACCAACGTTCAGGTAAAGCCTCTCGGAAGCAGAGGGAATAGCGCTGGGGCGAGGTGGGAGTGTGGGGACAGGGGTGGAGTTGGAGAAGCCCCCTGTTCTGGGTACCCAGTGCCTCCCACAGGACTCAGGAACAGGGCGAATGCAGGAGAGGCGCTACACTGCAGCCAGGTTTGTGTTCCTCTGCAGCATAGCAGGCGCTGGAGCGGATAGGCTGATGGAGACGCTGGGATTTTCTCCCAGAACCCTCAGCCTGACCTCTGCTGGGGGCTCAGGATCCGGCAGAGGCTGGTGGATTACTTTTCTGGCATTTCTCATATTCTAGACTATTTCAAAGGAAAATGACAATACTGTTGTCCGGCTGAAGCTTTTCTTTATTCCGGTCTCGTTTCGGTAAACCACGCAATTCCCTCCCCACACGGAAAAAACTGAGTCTGGGGCACAGTGCAGCACCTGCCCGCTGGGTCCTGGGGGTGACAGACCTAGAAAGCACGGGGTGGCCAAGCAACGAAAGAGGTGTGGGACTCTGAGGAGGCGGCTCCCTGGCACCCCCACCTCGGCCTCCAGGGGGGCGGCGGTGCCGAGCTGCAGCAAGGCCCTGGGGACTGCGCCTGTCCAGGGTCTCATATCCTCTTTACACACCCTCAAGAAACCTTACCCAGCCCTACAAGAAACACATCTATCTCCCTTCTCTCCTTATGCAGCTCTTCGGGAAGAATGAAAGCATGGGTTACTTCGGAATAAAGAGAGAAAGCCCAGATCTGGGGTGGTTAGCATTGATCGACCTGGGGAGAGAGTCTGTGGCACACGTTTTGGCCAAGTATAACTCTTTAAAAAAAAAAAAACTTCTGTAAAGTAGGGAGACGCAGGCGACTTGGACTGTGCTGAATTCTCGTGGGTCGTGACTCTGAGTTAGACCCACAATGCTAAAGGAAAACCAAACCCCTCCGAAGCAACAAAAGCAAGAGCGGGAGACAGAACCAAATAAGGGTAGAACATCCCCCCGGATACTTCGGGGACGCACGCCTCACGACCTTCTCAACGCCTGGCTGTTTGGGGTGCGAGCAGGAGGGAGGGGACTTCTCTGCTGTCCTACAAAGGAAATCTCCCTCTTCGGAGAGCAGCCCCCCACGCTCGCCTCTCCGCTCCTCGGCGGGAGCTTTCCTTGGTGCTGGCCGCTCCAGTGGCACACCCCGAGTCCCAGTTCTGCTTCATCTAAGGTGTTGTGGATCTGCCCCCAGACACCGGACAGATGTGCCTGCTAGGCACTTTCTCACCTGACCCCAGCACCGATCTGGACAGCCGCCAAGATGCCATTCTGCCCGTCAGGCTTAAGAAGACTTGACCTTTCCTGATAGATGTTCAGGATAACGAGACCGCTGACTGGACCAGGAGAACACACCGCGGATGTCACAGACCCCACCAGGGAGACGCGGTCCCAGGGGCTCCTATGAGGGGTGTACTTCGCAGGGTCTTTCCTGTTTCCTTAGGCAAGACGGCTCACTTTTCAGGAGCCAGGTCTGTGGTCCCAGCTCGAAACATTAAGAGCAGGATGAGGGTGGAAGTTTTAAGGAAGCCCCGTGCAAGTTTTAAATCATCTGCTGTACTCACATGTGTCCCCTGCCAGCGCTGCGCCCCAGCTCTGCGCCGAGGAAAGGAGGAGGATCTTGAGGAAGGCTCCGGGAGCTGACCTCATGTTCCCCTCCTGTCGCCAGGTCCCCAGAGGGGAGCTCAGCTCAGCCGGAGCAGCTGTGTGCCGGATGGAGCTGGTGCCCGGTCTCCAGGGCTGTGTCCGCTCGTGCTGGCGCTCTCTCTCTCTCTCTCTCTCTCTCTCTCTCTCTCTCTCTCTCTCTCTCTCTCTCTCTCTCTCTCTCTCTCTCTCCCCCGCTCCTCTCCCGTCTCCCAGCCCCGCCTCTCTCTAGCCTGAACCGCCTCCTGATCTCAGCATCCTGCCTGGGACGCCGGCTGCCACCTCGGGCGCACACCCCGGCCCGCCCGCTGCAGGCCGACGCAGGCTGAGCCTCCCCCGCCTCGCTGGGCGGCGCTGCCCGCTGCGGCCTCGGGGCTCTTCCCCCGAGTGGCGCTGGGGCGGGGGGCGGCTGTCCTCGGTGCAGGTCTCGCTGCCTGCTGCTCCTCCCCGCAGAGCCTGGAGGGAGCTCGAACGCGACGGTGGCCGGTTCCTTCGGCTCCTCCCGGGGCCACTGCTCCCTGAGGAAGACCTCGGCCTCGGCTGCCCCCCGCCAAGTGAACCCCTCGACGCGGAGGCTGGGGCCAGCACGCCTGGAAGGAGCACCTGTCTCTGCCTCCAGCCGGGCAGTGGGTCATTCGTGCCACTAAAGGACTCGAACGACGAAACGTGTAAATTCTAAGTTTCAAATGAGCCCCATCTCTCATGAATTAATCTGCGCCCCCCCCCCCCCCGACGTCTTCCTAAAGGGACTGGAATGAAAGGAAGGAGACCCTAGGCAGGGCGCTGAGACCCTCACCGGGAAGGGTTGGCGTCCTGGGAGCAGGCGGAGCCTGCCCGGGCCGCAGGTCTGTCGGGAACAGGGCAGGGGTGAAGCGGTCAGTGCGGCCGATCCGGCAGCCTGGCGCAGTCTGGCGCACGGGTGCTGTTCCCGTGGAGCAAAGACAATAACCAAAGCTAACAGGGGCAGGGAACGCAGCCCAGCGGTTACAGCGCTTGGCTAGCGGGCGCAAGGCCCTGCACCCAGCACATCAGCCGGCACGGTGGGGTGTGTTTGTGATTCCAGACCTCAGGAGCTGAGAGGCAGGAGGACTTGGGTGTGCTCCGAGCCAGCCTGGGCTACACTGAGTTCAGAACCAGCCTGGACTACAGAGCAAGACCCTGTCTCAAAAAAATAAAAATAAAAAATAAAAGTTGTCATGTCATTAAAAACTCCAGTCAAACTTTGTCTCTGAAAAGAATTCCAAAAGCAAACTGAAAGGGACCAAGGCACACCCGGAAATGTAAAACAGCTGGGCATTTGATCTCATTTGCGCTTTAAGGAACAAAGAGTTCCTTTATCTTTCTTTGTTCTTTCTTTCTTTCTTTCTTTCTTTCTTTCTTTCTTTCTTTCTTTCTTTCTTCCTGGTACTAGGGATAGAACCCAGTGTCACTCCCCTACTGGTAGCCACGTCCTCAGCTCCAATCCCCCTCCTGCCTCAGTCTCGGAGGCCGCTGGGATTGCAGGGGTGCATGACTACCCCGAGTGCAAATGTGCATATCCAAAATGACACGGATCCTAGAAAGAGGCTGAGGTTCTCAAAGTGTCTCGTGAGAAGCGGGACCCTCATGGGGACACCTAAGCACTTCTATCCCGCAGCACAGCGGCTGCTGTTGGGTATGGCTCTGGGACCAGCTGTGAATGCAGCAATCCATCACCCCGTGGTGGCTTGGGGGGCTCACACCCCATCCAGTGACGCCCAGGCTCTCCTCTGATGCACAGAGCTGCCAACACCTAGGCATCACCAGGTGCGGCAGAGGACCCTGCCCAGATCACCCAGCAGAAGCCCACCCTGCCCCATGATAATGCAGAGTCAAGGCACAGCAGCCACTCGTGCCTTCTCCCACCACACAGCTCAGGGCAGGGCCTGCCTCAAGGTCACCTCAAGGTCACACGGTCCCAGAAAGCATCAAGCACAGGGAATGGATATAGCTCCTACTGTTGCTAGGAGTGTAGAACGATGTTGCCCCCAACCCCTGTGAGTGAATTAGTTACGTCTTCTCCATGTGGAAATTTGGAGGCATAAATGGCACCACCAGATAGCTGCAGTTCGCACTTCTACAGGTCCCTTCCGTCAGTGCAAGGGACCAAGAGATGGCGGGTGTTTCCTAGATGCAAACTGGAGTCTGAAATAGGCATTGTTCATCAAAAATCAGTAAGAATCCCACACACATCCAGGCATGTAGGGTGGGCAAGTCTGTCTGTTGTAGACAGGGTCCATCCGCAAAGGGCACCTGGAGCCCCCACAAGGGGCCTTGCACCTACACAGGACTCATGGTTCTGCCAGTGGGGACACAACGCTGAGGTCAGGTTCTGACAGAACAGGTGAAAAGCCAGCCTCTCCTCACCAAGCAGCCTGCCTGTTCAGGTCTTCCCTCAGCCATGCGCTGCCTCTTAGCCGAACGTTTCCTGTTCGACATTTGGAATGCACTTGCTTCCAGCCTGCACAGTGCAAGTATCTGTCACTACATCCTGACAACGGAGAGGGGCATTGTGGACAGACAACAGATTCAAGCTGAGCCTGATGGTACACGCCTGTAACACTAGAACGCCGGGAGGCTGAAGCAGGAGGATTGTAAGTTTGAGCCCAGCTGAGGCAACTTAATGAAACCTTAGTCTCCAAAGATAGATAGATAGATAGATAGATAGATAGATAGATAGATAGATAGATGAAAGGGGCTGAGATGTAGCTCAGGGTGAAAGCCCTGGGATAATATCCAGTAGAGAAAAGAGAGAAAGGGAGGAAGGGAAGAACAAGGAAGGAAGGAAGGAAGGAAGGAAGGAAGGAAGGAAGGAAGGAAGGAAGGAAGGAAGGAAGCTTCCCTGATGCCCAGGAGAAAAAACCCAGAGACCAATTACCAAGAAGCAAATGACTTCAGGTGGCTGTGGGCTCAGGGTCCAGAGCCTCCCGCCTTATGTCTTCCCCACATTTCCTGAGAGAACAGCCTGGACTTCAATGGCCAGAATGCTGTAGATCCACCACTGAATAGCTGCTAGGAAATTACCAATTTTCCCATTGCGGTCCTCCAAGGGACTCTGACCACACCGTGCCATGGGCAGCAGGGACATCCCTGGAGGTACCCTCGCATCTAGCCTATGAGAAATATCCCAAGCCACTTCATGTGCATGTGCACAGAGGCACACGTGTACATTTGCCAACTCTCTGTCTTCAGTCGACTCACAGAGGCTGGGAAAGGAGTTTCAGAGCCAACCTGCCCAGCCAGCAGTCTCCACAAAGACAGCGCTGGGAAGTGGCCACCCAGGGTTGCTAGTGGACACCTGGCCATGGGAGGCTCGCAGACGTTCACTAAGGGTCCACAGTAGACTCAGGGGTACAGAAAGGAGAGGCTGCCTGCTTATATTCCCAAAGCCTAGAAGAATTGGGCAAATTTACAGGAATCAACTCCAGTAGCAAAATTATTTTCCTAACATGAAAGGTACATTTCAATAAAAACTTTGATGTAACTATTATGTCAATATAAAATGAATCTTAGCAGACATATGAGGTATGATGGGAAAGAAGTACATGTTTGAATTTTAAAATTATTACAATAAAAGGCACTGTTCTGTCAATCCTCTTCAAATATTCCCCATTGATTTTAACATATTTATCACTGTTGCCACTTCCTGAAGCATATCTAGAAGTTCTATTTTTTTTATTTCTTTCTTCTTTCTTGAGACAGTGTCTCACTGTGAAGTCCAGGCTGTTCCTGAACTTACTATGTAGCCCAGGCTGACCTCGAACTCATGACAATTCTACCTCCTCAGGCTGGGAGATCAAGTCTGGGTCCTCAAGCTTCCCAGGCAAGTGCTCTAATCACTGAGCTATGCCCTTAGTCTTAGAAGTCCTATTTCATGAGCATCTTTAGCTGTGCTGTCGTGGCTGCCCCAATGTCCTGAATGAACCAAAACATATATGTTAGTAATCATTTTGACTTTGTAGAAGAGCCAGAAGTCTCACAGTGCCAGATGTCATGAATAAGGTGGGTGAAAACACACCATAGTGTTTTTATGAGCCTTTTGATTGGACAGCAGTCAGCAACAGTGGCATTAACCATATTTTTTTTTTTATCAGACCAAAGAGAACTTCCAGAACTATGTCAGGAAGTGGCAAGAATGATAGTAAGAGTACTCAAAGGGAGGGAGGGGATTTCAAAGGGGATTTGTGACAATGAGTCTTTTCTTGGAATAAGTGGTTTTAATTTAAATATTCACTGTAGATGTTGATTCCCATTTTTCTTTGAAATTCTCCTTGCACAACTGAGCCAGGCATGTGTAGACCTGAGCACAAGACGAAGGAAAGAGCTTCCCAGGCCCCCTCCACCAAAACGAAATGCCATACAGACCATGGAAATCTGTTTTTTTTTAAATCAGGTTGTTGCTACAGAGAGACCCTCCATGATTGTGTCGACTCTGGACAAGTATTAGAGAGGTTTGCTTTTTTTAACTGTGAGTTGTGAAATTATTAGGCTTACACAGAGAAGAAAACTGTCAGTAACGGGCACTTGTAATATCTAAGTCTTGCTATCAGTAAACCATTGAAAATTGAGGCTGTTTCAAAGGAAGACTTGCTCCTTATTCTAGACCAGCTGATTTAAAATTGAATACTTGAGGCTGATAGTCCACTGTACGAAACATATTTACTAAATTTATCTGTGAGTAGAATTCACTTCGGCTCAGTGTAATGGTCTACAAGGGGCTGCACTCGCCCCAGGGCGGTGGCAGGGGATGGCAGCCAGACCTCCCCTCGCTCTGGAGAGGGTGAGGTGCCGCACACTGCAGCTCTGAGGCTGTAGTTTCCCTTTGGAGTTGAAATTTGAATACTAATTGTTGGTTTTACTTTTTGGTTGAAGAACTCGAGTCCTTCAAAATGTCTGAATGCCTCCCATTTTATATTGTCGTAACTGTTCCCACCCCACTGCAAACATCTTAATCAAAATTAGCAAAGCCAGTTAATTTGCTAATGCTGCAGTCTGGATTGATCAGGCTTTTGAAAATTAAAACTCTAGCAACACACGTTATTAATATTTTATCAACCAGAACTATTACAAAACATTGATTAAACTGACACACTGAAAAATATAAGTAGCTCACATGTTTGGAACATTTGAGAAAAATAATAAATGTAAAAGATTTAAAATTGATAAAATGGGGAAAAAAGATTTAAAGCTGGTTTGTATTTGGGCTTTTTCTTTACTTTTTTTAATTTCCTCTTTATAATGCTACTAAACCTCAAAACTTGCTTATCTTGTTAAGAGAAATAAGTAACATTTTTTGTTTTATTTTGACTACTTCAATGAGTTAGAAAGGAAAAAGGTTGGAAAAGCATCTTAAAAATTTAGTTTATCATTTTTACATAAATGTCAATGAATTATGTTGAAGTAGATGAGATGTGAAAGTAATCCTCCAGAATGATTTGATATTTCTGAAGAAAGACGAGCCTTCATAAAAAGCAAAAATTTAACTGGGAAAACCTTATAATGTCACATGTAAACATGCACACACAAGAAGCCATATACACATATACACGCTCAGTGTGCAGCCTGCTCACATATATGGTCACATGAGTTTACCTATTGCACCACTTATACATACACACCCAAACATGCATACATATATGTACATATGTCCCCATATATATATATATATATATATATATATATATATATATATATATATATCCATTCATATATATCCATTCATCTCTCTGAGAAATTTATAGATCAACATTAGAAAAATATGTCTGGGCCATAATCTGTAATATTAAAACCTGAGATCAAAATTCCTAAGTGTAAAATCCAAAAAAAAAGTCCTAGAAAAAATAATTTTAAATTATTTGAAAGATGCTTACCTACTGTCTTAGTTACCTTTTCATTGCTGTGACTCAATACCTGACATCCACAAATTTAGAGGAAGAAAGGTTTATTTTAGCTCACAGTTTCAGAAGGTCACAGTCCATTCAGGGGCAGCCACCAACAGTGGACATACATGGCAGAGGCAGAGGTGGAGGCAGCTCCTCACGACATCACACACAAGAAGGCAAGTCAAGGCAAGTTGAGACTAGTTGAGACTAGTTGAGACTAGTCCTCCAAAAAAGGCAGGAAGCAGCTTATATATCCTTCCCAGTCTCATTCCAGTGATCAGCCTTCCTGCATCCAGGTGTGGAAGGTGTGGTCAACCCCACTACACATCTGCAATCCAACTTACCTGCCTATAATCCTCCCCTCCAGACTAGGCCCCAATTTCTCAATAGCACATGGTTCCATAGCCAATCTGTAACATTCAAATAGATGAGACTTTTGGGAGACATTCCAGATCCAAACCACAATACCTACATTTCAAGAAGGATTTATTTGAGATGCATATAAAGACATGATGGAAGCCACCTGACACAGTGCAATAGATCATGGTGACCTACATGTTACAGGTGAACTATATTCACAAAGAAATAGGTCGAAAAGCAAAATCTACACGTGTACTCACAAACAAACCACCAATTTGACAGGAACAGGAGAGCAACACTTGTGCAAAAGCAAATCCGTATCCCACTGGGGTATGTGATTAACGTCAAGCCAGTCAGCGACTTCACTGCTTCTTAGAACAAATGCAGCTATCATTCATTAAAACCTTCTAGAATTTCATCAGCTGGAAGGAACGCTAATACAGATAAATGATGTGTTTTTAAACTAATATCTTCCTCTTCATATGGTAGGGCCTATCTACTGGTACAAACTTTTGTCAAATGCTTTCACCACATGGAAAACAAACGCTGATTGCAAGATCTTGAAATTCAGCTGCAGACCGATTGGTCATACTTAATTCCAGATCAGTCAGTAAGGCTTGAGGAGCTGTTTGAAGCCTGTTTCCTTCTGCAAAATCCACAAAACCTTCAAATACACACTTAAAAAGCGCTTTCTGCTTTTCCGATCCTTAATACATGAATGCACAGATAAGTTCTAAAATTTCCGTGTTTATCAGGAGTACGAATTATATACAACCGATAAAAACAATGAAAACACTGTTGGAAGCACCTGACACTAACCCAAAGTGACCATTTTTTATCCAATCATATCTTCTATTGTGGTCATGGCTGTTAACTTGTTTGTTTGTTTCAGATCTGGTCTCACTAAGTTATGAAATTGCCCAGATGGCCTTGAGTTTGCAACCCTCCTGCTTCAGCCTCCCAGAGTGCTGAGATTACAGGTATGTAATATTCAAGATCTTAAAGAATGCATCCAGTATCATATTTAACCTCTGTGCTATCCCTGTTAGTTTAACCCATGAAACACATAGGTCTACAGTTTCCCCAACGTCACAACAAGTAGATGCTATAAGAATTGCATGGACATTTACTAAGTACATGTGTTTTTCTGCCATGCTTTGAAGAAATGGTTAAGAAACTATCTGATTGGGAAATAATACTGACTTTTCGGGTGGTAGAGGGGCAGTTAATGTGGAACAAGTTAATCCATTCCACATTGTTCTTTGTTTTGCCAGATCTTGCTTTAATTTAAAATCAATTCAAAGTATCTTGGAATGCACAGTGTTCAATTACAAAGGAGAGATTACACAAATGGCGTTTTAAGTACAGATGTTCTATTTAAAGACTTCCAAGAATAAAAGATAGGGGCCCTGAACCTCCCTAATGAGAGGCAGGTGGAGACAGAGGCCACTTGAAGAAAGAGAAATTTATCTTAAGGTCTAAATTTCTAGTAATAAAATGTTTCAACTCAATAATTTAGATAGATTGTGTTGCAGGCTTAATTTTTTTTTCTCTTCAGAAAAATATAAAGAGAACAAATCATTCTGATTAGGACTCCAAAAAAAACATATTTTTGCTAAAGTATTCAAGTAAATCAAATAGCTTACACTAGGGGAAAAAATATTGCCCAAGGTGGACAACTTTCAACTACTGTGTGTCCTTGACAGGCACCTCAGTCAGGACAGCTAACGGCTATGTGACAGAGTCCAGTCTGCAGGTGATCACAGCTGGTTCTGGTCCTCAACAGGAAGGACCCACACCACTCTCCCAAGGCCCACCACCAGCTCCCTTCCTGGGTCTTTCTGATGCTGCTTAACAGTTTTGTCGAAATGCAATTCACACACCACATAATTCACTCATCCCAAATACACAATAAAATAGTTTTTGCAAAGGCTTTCATTAAAATACTATTTTCTAATACTATTTGCAAATGAGGGAAATTAGGCACCCAAGTTTCTTGAGTTTGCTTAAATATTCATGCCCCTACAACCACAGTAAGCTCACTATTTTTAATTCCATGTCCTCAGAGGCTGTTTATGCCTGGATCCCTCTTAGGATCAGAGGAATGGGAGGGAATTCACTTGGAGAAAGGGCCCCGCTTCCCACTTCAACTTTATGCCCCGTGAAGCCAGCAAGCTGTGCCTAACACACTAATGAAGAGGAACCTGGAAGAATTTTTCAGAAGGGTCCACCTCCCAGCCCCCTCACTAGGATAAAATAATATTTTTTCAACAAACATTCAAATAGAAATAAGATACCATAAAACACCTTTTTAGGATGAAAGAATTGTCAAAAATGCTTCATTCATGCCATAGAGTAGAAAGCCAAAAGTTAGAGGCACTTTATAAAAATTAGTCATTTGCCAACTGTTTAAAAACAGATTTAATTTCATTGTAAGCCTTCAAGACCGTTTACATTTTATCCACAGCCTGCTCAAATAAGTAGCATTTAATTAAAAAGACACAATTATAC
Organism: Ctenodactylus gundi; assembly: GCA_004027205.1. Taxonomy (NCBI): domain Eukaryota; kingdom Metazoa; phylum Chordata; class Mammalia; order Rodentia; family Ctenodactylidae; genus Ctenodactylus; species Ctenodactylus gundi. The sequence continues at coordinate 180,442 of PVKB01002870.1, forward strand.
AAATGGCATTCTCATCTAAAGAGTGCTAAAGTGCCATCTGGCAAGCAGCACCTCCTTTAGCTACCTTCACACGCATCCACACTCCTGTGTCCTTGAACGCAAGACACCCTCCTCTCAGGTGACTTCTCTGTGAAGAATATCTAGATTACACACCTTTGTGTGTGGCACTGGGGAACTGAGCCTAAGCCTTTACACTGAGCTACATCTCTAGCCCTTTCTCCTTCTCTTTTTTAATTTTGAGGTAAATCTCACTAAGGCACTAGGTCGTCTAAGCTAGGCTCAAACTTGTGATCAGCTTGCCTCAGCCTCCTAGAGTGCTGGGATAACAGACCTGCATCATGGGGTCCAGCTTCTAACTTTGCACTTACAGAACTTAGGAAGCCATTGTCATTCGCTTCTTAGAGATGGGCAGTTCATGTATAGTATGTTGAACTTGCGGCGGCACATCGCCCTGGAGAGTCTCTCTGCTGGTGTCACATTATTATTTTAACATCTGTGGCTGTGTGCCGAGGTCTTCGGTGACCTCTGGTCTGCAGGGACAGTTTGTGGCCAGAGCACAGCTGAAGCCAAGACCAGGCTCATGGTGCTACCAGCTCAGTGATGTCCTTGGGCCAGATCATCCTGATTCCAAATAAAGACATTTTTCAGACTGAGCAGGCTGCTCAGAAAATACTAACTGAATTTTCACAATAAATTAAGTGATGAATCTTAGATTCTTAACTCCTAAAATTTTTTCTTTTTTCTTTTTTCTTTTCTCTTTGCTTTTGGAACCTGAAATCTGAAGCCCAATTTCCAAACAAGTAAAAACACTTAAGAGCGAATGACTTAACAAACTTTTCTGAAATGTGGGATTGTCACTGGTCCTCAAGAGTCTATAACAAACAATCCCAAACTTCAATCCTCTGAAGGAGGGAGGAGGTGGCCCTCGCTGAGAAGGCTGCAGGCACCACAGACTCTTCCCCAGTGGCCACCAGCTGATGGGCATATGCATTATACTGTCCACCCCCACCACCAGACCCTCCCCATCCTGGCACCACCTCTACCTCCCCCTGGCCTCTAGCTTTCCTCTCATCCTCCCAGGGAACCTCACTCTTCAAAGCAAACTGGCATTAGCAAAAGGAAATATTCATCATGCTTATTTCTCTGCATTGTCCCAGAGATGTATCTCTGCAAGGAAGCCACCAATGTACATCTTAACTGGTCATTAACTAAACACACTCAGAACGGAAGCCCAAGCCCTTGAGTACCCCCACCTGCCCCTCTCAGACTACAGGTGTGTCCCCATGTGAATTGCTCAGGGCATGCTGCAAAAACTGACCAGTAAGGTCTTCCCATTCTTCACTGCGTGCCCACTGGGGTTGGTTGGGCACCTCTCTGCTACTGCCTGGTGGCTTTCCTGTGGCCCTGCCTCACTTGGTACCATGTGTAGAACTGTGAGGGTCTCACCAATAGGGTGACAGATGGGGGACAGAGTGGTTGGGGCTGTAGCACCAGAGACTAAGGCTGTGGCTCTAGCTTGTCACAAGGCTGTGATTAGAGCTATTTCACAGGGGCCTGGAAGGATTTCCTATACTGAGTGACTTTGGATGCGGAGCAGACACCTTGCCCATTTTGACTGTTACTCTCCCCTCCTTTTTTGTTGGAGGCTTAATGATTACTGATGCGTACAATATCCCTGTTACTAATATCCTGCCTCTTTGAGTCTTTTAGTGTTCAGTTTGGTAAGTCTTTGGGGAAACATTATTTTCTATTGTAAGTTACTGTAGACATATAGGAGACTCACATCTGGAGGCAGCAAGGAGGTTGGGTGGAGTAGGCAGCTGTCCACAGCAGAGACAGGTTCTGACCACTGGGTCCACCACATGTCCACGAGTTTGGCCATTGTGCTGTGGTCTCACCAATCGGAAGCCTGGGCTGAAAAGGTGCTCCAGCTCACCTGGCTTGCATGGTGGATGTTGACTACAGCCACCATGACCACAGCCTCAGGGAAGCCAGCCTCAGGGAAGGCTAGGAAAATTCCCAAAGATGAGGTTTGAGCCTGTTGTTGAAAGCACAAGAAGTGCAAACTATGCACATGTACTCTCTTTCCAGGACAAATTACAATGTAAAGAAAAAAAACAAGTTATTCATTTTAGAACATACACACGATGGCACAGAATGAAGAATTGAGAAAAGGGTTTAATAAAAACATATTGCTTCAATCTATCTATGATTTACCCAAAGTGCAATTTAATGCTAGCTCCAGGTAGACTATCATAGTTACAAGAGTTTCTCGTTATTTCTGAATCTATTGTGAGGAAACACAAAGGGGTGAAGCCGCTAAGAGAAAAGCCAATAAAGTATTACAATGTGCAAAAAAGAGATGTAATTAATAAAAAAAACCAAACAGGTGAGGCAAGAGGAAAACAATTATCAAAGCAGCATCCCTATTCTCAGGCACATCCACAACCTCATGTGGTGAAGTGGAGTCACGTGGTGAAGCGTCTGGGTGAGAAGTCACCCGTGCTGCGTGTTGCAGCCACACTTCACTCAGCAAGCAGAGCGTAATGGGATGGAAAACCCATTGTGTGGGCACAGAGGAGATGAATAGCCCTTCTTCCTATCAGAAAAATACCAATTGTGCAAGTTTATAAGCCCAGCACTCTGGGAGGATAAGGCCAGAGGACTCTGTATTAGTTTGGGTTCTTTCAAAAGGCAGAATGTAGAGATTTTATAACAAAAAGAATCTATTGGGTAGGCTTATAAATCTGAGGATAGAGATAATCCAAGATGGCTGTTCAGTCGTGAAGTAGCTCTCCAGTCCAGGACTGCAGGACAGCCGACGAGGAGAGAGCCTGCTGAGGATCTCAGTTGTTCAAAGAACAGTGGTGAAGACCAAAGCCTGAAGATCAGCGACCAAAGAGTAGCAACAGGCAGACAGGTGCAAGTAGAGGCTGCAGCTAATCTGTGATGAAGATCTGTAGCAGGCTGGTGTCTGTAGACAATTGTAAAGGCGAGAGCTTTCCCAGATGAAGAAGCTGTAACAATCTTCCTTCTTTCTTCCTTTAACACCGTTGGAGTTTCAGTTGGCCCTCCCACGTCTGGGTGGGTGCTCTTTTCTCATTGGCCAGCCCACAAATCACTCACACTCTAATCCAGGCTGGTTCTTGATTCCCGATCTAGGTGTGGTTCCCAAACCCTAATCCAGGTGTGGTTCCTGACTGCCTCAAGTTGATGTCATCTCTTCAACAGTCACAGATCCCAAGTTCAAGCCCAGCCTGGGCAACTTGGAACTTAGTGAGATCATCTCCAAATAATAGTAAAGAGAAAGTCTGGAGACGTAGCTCAGTGCAAAGGCCCTGAGCTCAATCCCTAGTACAACTAAGGAAAAAAAATAATAAATAAATAGCTCTTTGTCTCTAATATCACAAGGGTGCGTGTCCACACTTGTGAAGCTCTAAGGTCTGTGCCGCAAAATTCAGAAAGGAAACTGACATTAAAAGAAAAACCCCAAATTTTCTCTGCGGAGTCTAGTACACTTGGTAAATCAATAGAAGGATTCGGTCAGGATATAAAAGTACTCACCATCTTAACCTAATTGGCATTTTTGAGCATTCCACCTAAAACTGCAAAAATATCCGTGTAACTAACCTTCACTGAATCATATCATACGCTCCGTTGAAATATGGATGTCAGTTAAGTTCCGAAATGTCCCAGTGTTAAGTGTCCTCTCCTGGCACTACAACTGCACTGTTTAGGAAAGCAATATTTCTAAACAACAGGCCAACTAAGAAGCCCTCAGAGACATTGAGAAATGTGGTGAGCTGATAGACATAAAAATGGAAAAGACGAGACCTTAGGAGGCAGATACACATCACTTAGAGAGAAATATGTAGGAAGACATCTTCAGATCAGGAAAGGGGAAAGACACAGCGTCAATCACGTGGCCCAAGGGTCAGACATTTTCAACAAGCACATAGTAAATTTCTTAGTCCTTGAAGGACACATACAATCTCTTCGATATATACTTATCCTTTTTTTCTTCTTCAGTCATGGGAATTAAACTCAGGGCCTTTGCATGAAATATTGCATCTCTAGACCTTTCTTTATTTTTTTTCCTATTTTATTGATATGTATAAGTGCAAAATTTAAGGTTTACAATGAAGTTGAGCCTTTGTGCACATACGTATCTTGTTAAGGTGACAAGGACTTTCCCACTCTCCTTTTGTCCCTCCCCCACCCTCCCCTGCCTCCCCCCCTCCCTGACCTACCCCCCTGTTTCACTTTGTTTTTCGTTTTAAGTTCCGTAAGAGTTGTGATCTGGGACTCTCGTATCAGAGAGACCATCCGATGTTTCACCTTCTGCCTCTGACTCGCTTCACTAAGTATGATGTTCTCAAGTTTCTTCCATTTGCCTTTCTTTATTTTTAATTTTGAGGCAGGGTCTTAATAAATTGCCCAGGTTAGGCTGGACCGCATAATCTACCTGCCTCAGTCTCCAAGAGTGCTAGAATTACAGGCATGTGCCACCATGCTCAGCTATTCTTCATTTAAAAAAACTATTAAAATGTACAAACAACCAAACAAAACAACAATACAAAGCACTTGTGATTGGTCAGTTATGCAGAAGCAAGTCTCAGACAAGATGCAGCGCAGAGCCACACACTGAGCTCTCCTGACCGAACACCAACCTGAGAATGCTGGGAAGGACAAGCCAAGGGCTTCTAAATGTGCAGAAGATGGTGAGAGAATTCTAAAGCACAACCAAGAGATACAGAAAACAGACAGCAGGATAAAAGGAGCTGATTTTGTAAGAAGAAAGAAAGAAGGACAGAAAGAAAACTTACATTGGTTAACTTCTAGCTCAACTTTTAAAAAGCAAAGGCATAAAACCAGCAGGCATAGAAAGGTGAACCCTGCATGTTTCTATACACGTAAAATTCTAGAATGGGAACTTCACCCACAAGATACAACCGGACCCATTATTCCTAGCGTGGGAGCAAAGGAGGGAGGGAGAGATTACCAAGAAGCAAAATGAAAATCAATAAAGGAAATATTATTTGTATGATGATATTTAATGAATATAAAGAACAAGTCAAAATTTTTAAGTAATAGAACATGTCTTGATTATTGTAATACATATGTCAAAACTGTAGGCTTTATCATTCATGTGCAATTTGCTGTTTTTCAATTCTACATCAACAAAAACTGGACTTCTGGATCAAACAATACAATAAGTGAATGAAATGTCCAAAGATGAGTTTCACAGTGAATTTGACACAGATGGAGAGAGAATTAGTGAAGCGGAAGATGTGCCAGGAGGAATCATCCAGATCAATGTAAAAAGACAAAAGTGTGGAAAGCAGCAAAAGAGGCATAAGTATCCTAGTGGGAGAGACGCCACACTGCACCTGGAGCTCCAGAGGAAGAAGAGAGGAGGAGGAGGTGACATTTTCCAAGAGAATGACAGCCCATTCTGTGGCACTGAAAAACAGTACCACAGATTCAAGAGGGCCAAGTAGAATAAAAACAAAACCCCAAATTGGCTACATCCAAGCATTTTGTGTCCAGACTGCTATAAACTAAACCCAAAGACAGAAATGTTAAACTGGCTAGAAAAAAAAAAGATATTCTACACTTGAAGAAGCAGAGCTAAAGTGTCTATAGTTTCTCCACAGAGTAGACGCCAGAAGGATGGCCACGCACCACCAAGGAACTGGAACGTACCTGCCAGCCTGGAGTGTCCAGACACCTACATAAAGAGAAACAAGGGTACTTTTGATGAATAGAATTTATAAACATCCATCTCAAAAGAAGAAAATGCTGATGAAATTTTCTTAGAAGGAATAACCCCACACTAACACTAAGATGCAGAAGAGGTGAGAGGAAAGAAGTGGAGCTGTGGGTAAAATTGAGTCACAGTGAGTCCTGCTAAAAGTATACAATTAATATGTCAGTTGGTGTCATTTGCTTGTGGTAATGAGACACACCAAGAGAGCACTAGAGGCAAAGTAGGTCTAAGATCCTTACTTCTAAGAGTCAGAGTGCTACAATTGCTAGATAATTTCAAATCTGGAAGTATATTTAATTTCACAATGATCCAGAATGTCTTCAAAAGATATATTTAGAAGTCATACTTTTCCAAAAGCACTGAAGCCCTCCTCCTGTCCACTGGGCCTGCCTGTCCAGGTGCGGACACTGTGTGCCAGACCGCAGCACAGCAAGGTCATCTACCACTGCAGCTAGACGGTGCTCGCTGAGACCAGTGGAGTTTCCTTATAAGGGAAGGAAGCGCACAGAACTTTTCCTAAGGTCTCTTCTTTCTTTTGATCCTGCTTTCGCTGTTTTAATTAGCACTCTATAACACCAACAGCAAAACACAGTAAAATTGCCAACTGCAACAGTGCTGCAGTCCACAGTCATCCACTGTTCTGTTAGTAAGCTGGACCTGGCTGAGTTGTCCGTGGGTCAGTCAGTCCCCTCTCAGTTTGGAGATAGATGTTTCTTTTGTGTCTCTCCAAGAAATCCACACACCAGTTCTCTCCCAATCCCCACGTCAGTGTCCTTCGTCTCACCTGTGTCTATATCTGTTCACCTTATAAAGTCATCTTCTGGGAGAACCTTAGTCGAGCTGGGCATAAACTGAAAGTCTTTCCTCCCGAAAAGTGACCAGGTCACAATACCTTCCTCAACTTGTGACTCAGATTCAGGAAGAGAGGAACCCTGGATGAACAGGCACATTCCATTGTTGGAGTAGAGTAACCACACATCCTCACAAAATGTTTTGACAAAATAACCATCCTAAGACAAAGCTAGGACACGGAGGAGAACCCTAACAATTGAAAGGAGGCCACGGGAAGGTCAGAAACCCCAAAAAACACGTCAAAAGCAGAAGTAAACAGCAGCCTAGGATGCTCCCCCAGGCCAGATATAAACTGCTAGGATCCACCAGCATTCATAGATGAAGAAATCCCACACAGAAACTGGAACCTCTGATCAAGGTAGACGAGGAAGAAGTGCCCCAACACCTGAAAGGGGAGCACAGGAAGGTCCGAAATCCTGGAGACACATCAGAAGTAGAGGAAAAGAACAGCCCAGTAAGCAGACCCAGGCTGACTGAGCAAAGCCCTGAGCTTTTGGCATCCACAGATGGAGGAAAGCCTGGATCCTGGAACCTCAGACCAAGGTAAGTGCGGATCCCTGAGAAGTGGGAATTGGCAGGGACCGGTCGTCCCAGCCTCCAAAAAATGAGCCTGTGGGTACTGCATACTACAAACACAATGTGTGCTCTCCCTAGAAAAGGCCTCCTGGAGCCCAGGTCAGAAGCAGTGGTCGATAGCCATAACTGCCAATGAGGTAAGCAGGTGCCATGTTTTAAAAAGAGCCCCCAGACTGAACTGTGTAGAGTAAAAGAAAGCTCAGAAGAGCACATCAAGGCTTTGGGGGTCATTCTTAAACAGTGCCTAGGAAGAAACTGGCACAAGAGACAATTGTGAAGAGGAGAAAGGCTGCTGACCTCCTGAACCACCAGGGTGTAGTGGGAGCACGTGTGAGGGTAGTGAACCCCACCCTTAGAGGAGGGAAGCCAAGTCGGGGAGGAGAGTTTTGCTGAGGGGGTGGGGGTGTACAAGATACCTCAGAGGCCACTGGTCTGCTAGGTCCTCCTTCACTGCCTACTCCCAGCACAGAACTCAGAGCAATTGCAGCTTCCCACACACACACCCTCGTAGCCATTCAAAGAAACTTCTGGGCTAGGTCTTTAAAGTGAAGTCCCTCAGAAACATGGAAAGAAGACAAGGCAACAGGACACACACAGAAATGCCAGAGACTCCAGAAATCAATGTCATGGTCCCTGAAATAGTGGACCTCATAGGAAAGAAAGTCAAAACGCAAATAAATGAGTCAGACAGCCAGTTCAAACAGATATTCTCGAAGAAATGCAAGCAATGATCAGTGGGCTTAAAGAATAACTTACTAAACAAATAGTGGTCCTAGGGGAGACAAAGCTCACTGAGCATATATATGACACAAATAAAAAGTTGGCTGAAGTAAATAAGAAAACGCAAGATATGAAGGAATATTTTGATAAAGAAATGGAAATTTTGAAAAAAAAAATCTAGCTGAAATCCAGGATATGAAAAATACATGTAAAAGCAGGGAAACCAACTAAAATGTTGTGAGAACAGAATTTCACATCTTGAAGACAAGGCTGAGGAGAGAAATGCTAAAATTAGGACTCCCTCTCAAATTAGAAATGAGCAAAGTAGCTGGATACAGCAGCTGATGGATGATTCAAAGAGAACCAATCTCAGAATTATGGGTGTGAGAGAAAGAGCAGAAAAGAGCACCAAAGTTATAAAGAATTTACTGAAATAATGCAAGAAAAATTCCCAAATATAAAATAATTAATTTCCAGGGATAAGAAGCTTATAGAACACCAAATAACCTCAACCAACAATGAGACTTGCCATGACATATCATAATCAAAACCTCAGAAATACAACATAAAGAGTGAATATTAAAAGCAGTGAAAGAAAAACAGACATTATTCTACCAAAGCAAACCCATTCGAATTAGCACAAATTTCTCAATACAAACTTTCAAGGCCAGGGAAGTCTGGAGCAAGATCTTTCAAGTTGTAAAAGACAGCAAGTATCAACCCAGGTTGTTGTATCCAGCAAAATTATCCCTGGAAATTGAAGAAGGAGTAAAAATTTTTCATGACCAAGAATCCCTAAAGAAATTTGCAACCACTAACCCAGCATCACAAAAGGAACTTGAAGGAATCTTTGAGGGAGAGAGTCAAGCAACAGCAAAGAACATGAAGGAAAGGAAGCATCTAAAGTGTAATAAAAAATTAAAATGGTATTTTAGTCATCTGATCGGCATTCTACTTGAACAATACCAGCTTTCCCATAAAATCAGGGAATATTTCCCATATAATTATTATTTTAATAGTACATTAGTTTGCAAAACATAGTAATTATACTCAATATGGGGAATCAGTATAAAATCTTTTTTAATGTATGCATGAATTTATGAATGGATAAAATGATAAACCAAATCAGGCAAAATGTTAGTAATTAGTGAAATGTGAGTAAATAATTTGTGAAAGTTTTAAAAATTCTGAAATAACTAAGTATACCATTATATCTATTGCCTTTTGTGTAATATACTTTTGTGATACAGATTTAAGTTCATTTAAGGTAGCAATTCACTTATTTGGCCTGTGATGTAAATTTATCCTGAGAAAACTGATTCATGTAATGATAACCTGAATATACAAACATTTACCTCTCAGTCCTCAGCTAAGAAATTTGAAATTTAACTTCTCTCTTTTTCTTTCTCACCTTCTTTAGCCTTATGAATTTCATTGTTATTGTTCTTTTCTTGTGTGGACTGGTGGGTGAGGTCATGCTAAAGAATATCAACAAAGATATATTAAGATACAAAAAGAAAGAACTCTCAGTAAATCATGCCAATAAAGGCCTCCTCTGGACCTAGACGGGGAGCATCAAGATGGGTCACTGCAGCCCATGCTAGGGGTGGGAAGCTGAGCTGAAGAGTGGCGATTTGAGTGGTGGAGAGTTATGATATTAAACATCTTTTCATGTGCTTATTGATCATTTTTACACCTAAGAGACAAGTCTACTGATGGCCTTCACTTATTTTAAAGTTAAGTTCTTTATCTTTGTGTTGTTGAGTTTGACCAGTACACCATATATTCTAGATATTGAATTTATCACATCTATTTTTTGTAACATTTTCTCCAATTCTGTCTGTTTTTTCTCTTTATTTTTCTTGATATCTTAAGATACACAAAATTTTAAATTTTGATAAAATATGATTTATCTATTTTTAAAAAAACTAGAAGCACTACATTGCTCACTAGATCAGGACAATCTAATTATCTTGCGTATGTGAAAGTTTATACCCACTGGAAAACATTAATTTTTAAAGATAGAGTTAGATATTGCTCTAAATGCCAAATTCATTTTACATGGTGAGTCAAAGAGACCCAAGTGTGTGACAAATAGGTGATACACCACCAATGTGACCTCATCAGGCTTAATACCTGTGACAGATACACAGGTGAGCTATGGTGATGAGGATGCGGCCAGGTGGAATTCACTTGGCACTGTGTCCTGACACTCAGCTGAGATGCCCAAACTTCCTCATCACTCTCCAGGCTCGACTGTAACAGTTTATAGGGCTTGAAGCCAGAAACCAAGAAACCAGTTCTCAAAAAGATATTTGAGCCATTGCCAACACATCAACCACAGCAAGGTAGTGCAATCTGAATTTTAATAAGCCTGAACATTTACCTGAAGAAAGTATTGCATGTATTTTTTTTTTTTACTTCTTTCATCTAGAAGCAATTTGAAGCTTAGGGAAATTTATAGGAAGTAGAGAAAGAACCTTTACCCAGGTGTGTTGAGGTGAGTGATCTGACACAGGCATTTGGAGGTGGGAGTTCTGCCCCAGGTGGAGAACAGCGAGTGACCCACATGAAGTGTGGGAGTCCAGGCACAGGCACGTGGGCTTGGGGATTCTGACCCATGTGAGTGGGATGACCCAGATGTTCTGAGATGGTGTCTGACCAGGCGAGCTGAGAGGCCAGCCTTCCACGTGGTACACATTTGAACCACTAGAACTTCCTGATTCGAACTGCACACCCTAATAGTCCAACCAGAATCATCTCAGAGCTGAAGGAGCTGTGGGCATCAGCGCTGTTAGCAGCATTATCCCAGTGGAAACCCTAGCTTGTAACCACAGCTTTATATTAATGTAATACAGATAATAAAAAGACCAGCAAACTCATCAGATGCTTACATTTAAGTTAAAGCTATATTTATTTTGTTTCATGTTTTCATGAGTCTGAATTACACACACACACACACACACACACACACACACACACACACACACACACCTCAGTTCCTTTGGAATAAACAAAGCTTTCCTTAGTGCTCACCTCAATTTGGAATAAACAAGGATTTCCTTGTGTTCCTACAGATTCCCAAGGATGGTTGACTAGCAAACTTCAGAATCAAAGTTTTTGTTGTAGTGAACACAAGTGTTGTAGAAAATTCAGTTGATTATGAAAATGTGTTTTTATCCACAGACACTGTCATGCTAACTGTGCCACGCTCTTGTTAAAATCCCAATTAACCACTTCCGACCAAGGAATAGTGCAGAGTTTATTAAAATTAATAACAGTAATGATGTGCTCCTGTCATAAATATATTTATAAGTATGTTGACTCTAACAGTTTAAGCTTGAAACAGTAAAAAGCTACAATGCTATCTTAAGTCACTGTGTTATTTCTCCCTGGATATCCTTTTTATTGTTTGAAGAGCCCAATGTGGCCACTCTCGTTAAGGTGACGTGAACAGTGAGCCGAATCCACAGACACCTGGGCTGGCTGGGGGCTGCTCTTCCCCCAACAGTGGAGTCCACTCCTACTCCAGGGACTTGGGCTCAGGCACCTGCCTGAAGCTCTGCCAGACTCAGCTTGTGCCACCTGGTCTGGCCAGCTACCTGGACTGCCTAGGGAAGAGTGCCAGGGCCATGGCTGGAAGCAGCTCACATCACATCTATTCCCACTGATATTTGGGATATTTTACTCATGATATTTTATCTATTTAATATATAATTGGATTTTATTTGCTGGTATTGCATTAAGGATTGCTGCATTAATATTTATGAGAGACATAAATCTGTAGTTTTGTTTTGTTATAGTATCTTTGTCTAGTTTTGTTACCAATAAAATGTTGGTCTCATAAACAGAAAGTAGTCTCTCCTTTACTATTTTCTGGAAATTTTTCTATAGAATTTTCTATAGAAAGAACTGGTTGGCTTTCTTTCTTTCGGGTTTTTCTGGCAGAATTTCTTATGGTAAACACATTGACATGAAATCTTGTTAAAGGATTTTTGTATACAAAGCAAATTACTCCAATAGACATAGTAATTCACTTTGGCTATTTCACTAAGGGTTGGCTTTGGAAATTTCGTCTTTCTGGGAATTTGTCCATTTTATCCAAGTTTCCAAAGTCTTGACATAAAGCTGTTTATGTTAATTTATTTATTTAGAAATATCCATAGACCATAGGGTTTCCAGGTTAATAAATACATAAAGTCCAGTTGAATTTAAATTTCAAAAATATGTTTCTTAATGTACATATTTCTCCATTATAATGCTTATCTGAAATTCAGGTCTATCCCAGGGTGCCCTGCTTTCGGTGGTGACCCCTGTAGGCCAACGTGTGCCCTTGTCATTCTGGATGTTGTTAGCTTATGTCTTTCCTCCTGCTGTTCATTCTATGTCTAAACATTTATCAATTATATCGATCTTGTGAAAAGTCTTCCTTCCTGGGCTTGATGATTTTTCTCTAGTGCTTTCTATTTTGAGTTAATTATTTCTTCTCTCTCTCTTAGCTCTGCGGTTTTGGACTTAATTTCTTTTCTTTCAAAATCTTTTTATTTGGGGGTCAAAGCTTGAATGATTGATTTTACACATCGTATTTGTCTTCAAATGCAGTCAGTGGACGCTGAGCTCTGCCGCAGCAGGTGTGTCTGCATACGCACCGTCCTCGCCTGGGTTTCCATGCCTGCTCCCGGTGTTTTCTACCTCCTCGTGGCTTTTTTTTTAACCAATGCATCACTTAGAAATATGCTGTTTAACTTCTGAATGGGGACGCTTAGGTTTCTGGTTTTGGTTTCTAATTTAATCCCATCACACAAAAACAAACACAGACACACGCGTGCGCGCGCACGAGCAAGCACACACACACACACACACACACACGCACACGCGCGCACACACACACACACACACACACACGGTGGAGCACATGAGCTTTGTTCCAGACACTTTGCTTTGGCTCGCAGCCTAGGGGCCCAAGGGGGGAGGACCACGTGAAGTGAGAAGAGCATCAGCTGCTAGCTGCTCCATGGGCATCTTAGAACCTGACTGCCCCAGGCCGATGTGCCCTGGGATCTTTTTCGTCTGGTTAATCTGATGATTACAAGTGGAGAGTGTAATCTCTGACTGGAACTCCCTCGCTCACCTTTGCAACCAGCTCTGGCTCTACACTTGCGGTCACAGGTTGTGTTAAGGATGCACTCACCGAGAGCTGCAACATCTTCTCTGGGGAAACAGATGCTCCCTTTACTCCAGCTGCCAGAAAGTCCTCCCCAGGGAATAGGGGTGGGTGGGATATTGGCGTTTCTCCTACCAGTAGGCACCTCTGATAGGTTTCTCCAGTTCCCGTGAACCCAGGTGGTCCTGGGAGCACCCAAATGAGTCTCTTTAGGAGGCAAGAGCAGCCCAGGCCTCCCCCCCCTGTGGCTCCTTGGGCTCTTCAGTCCTCCTGCAAGCTCTAGTGCATCTTTGGCCCTTTGTGGAATATTCTAGCTCAGTGATTACCCAACCTGTCACTGGCGGCTAGCGTTATGGAAGACGATTCTTTCCACAGCAAGTGGATAGAGGAGATGGTGCTAGTGCCATTGGTTTCACCAGAAATCACTAGATTTTCCTAAGGAGATTGCAACCAAATCTCTCACGTGCAGAGTTCACAGTAGGGCTCATGCTCTTATGAGAATCTAAAGCTGCCACTGGTCTGACAACCTGAGACAGAGCTCAGCTGGTCATGTGAGGGATAGAGAGCCACGTAAATACAGATTAAGCTTCAATGATTCATGCACTGTTCGCCTTGCTATGGTTTGGATCTTAAGTGCCCCCCCACCCCCAAACGCTTCATGTATTTGAAATTTTGTGTTGTTGACTGTGGGCCAGGAATTGAGGGAGGAGAACCCACCTCGAGTGGGCCCAACTGACAACTTGAATTAATTAAAGGAAGGAAGAGGAAACATTTTACAGTTCTTCCTGGAAAAGCCCTAGCCTTTGCCTGACTCTTCAGACTCATGTGGCTTCTGTCTTCAATGGGATGAGCAGCTCTCCAGCCTCGCCTCTGCCATGTACCTCCACCATGGCCGACTGCCTCGCCATCAGATTATGTGAAACCTTCTGAAACTGTGAGCTAAATAAATCCTTTCTCCCTTAAATTGTGGATGTTGGGTATTTTGTGACAGCAACAAGATAAGTAACCAACACGTGCCTTCTGCTGTGTGGCCCCCTTCATAACCGACCACAAATCGATATTTGTCTGTTCCCTGGGGAGTAGGGGGTTAGGGACCCTTGTCCAGCTGGTTTTCCTAACATTTTCTTCACTCCTGGAGAGCTTCCGAGAGGCCTAGACTTTCTCACTCTTTATGGCTTGCCTGTTACGAGACCTCAGGGCTCAGGGCTCCCAGGACTCTGTATTTATCCTGTGTTTACCAGTGTGGGAAGGAGAAGCCCCATTCCTGTCCTCTCCACAGTGCAGAATTGGAATACCTCTTTGTCTTATTTCTACTCATTTAGTAAAATAAGGTTTATGATGAGATATGAAGTCTTCCCAGAGTATTTTTAGCACTAAAGCATAAAAGTTCTCAAAGTATTTTGCAACCTATGATTTTTCAAGGTAGTTGAGTGTTTTACTTGCCTGTATTGACTGAAATCATATCCCCAACAGTAGTAGAGCAATTTAAAGAGTTGCATGAAATGTCAAAAAGAGTTTTCATTTGATTTTTTGACAATGTGAATTTATTCTTTTTCAAGAAGTGCTATTTTACCTACCATCAACTTGAATGTCATCAAGAGGAATTACTTACATATAATTGAATAACTGAAACGAGTAGAAAAAAATAAACCTGGATAACATTTCTTAGGTTGCATGTGGGATAAACACTTAGAAATGAAATATGGCTCTAATTTTGGTAAAAAGGAAAAAGTATCTCATTTTAAAGACTAATTTTCAATCATGTCATGGAGCTGCCTCATGAAACATCAGTTATCCCCACTCTCCACGGGGCTGTGAAGCATGGCGGCCCTCTGAACCCTCTCTCAATGCTGCAGGACCTCCACCTCAGGACCTGGTGTGTACCCTAGGTACAGGTGCAGCTAATCTCTACTCACCCAGGAAGAGGTAACAGAAGGGGCTTGCCAGGCCAAATAAAGCCCTAAAGTAGAAAGGAACTTTGACTCAGAAAAGAAATTGTTGTTCTTTAACAAAGAAATTCTCTCTGTGTGTCTGTAACAACAGAATCAATATTTATAGATATAAAGAAATGCTAAGAATAGTAAAACTAATTTTCCACATGACTCTGGTAATATGGACCCAGATAAGCTACCCATGAAAGTGAAATCACTAAGTCAATATGACTGGAGGGTATTCATGCGTGACTTAGACATCATCCTGGAGCTGACACCACATGTCATAGCCTGTTCATTTTAGAATGAGAGCTGGTAGAGGGAACCAACATTGTGCTGCTATGAGCGCTAAGTGGGACCAGCATCCCTTCTGCACTATTTCTGCCCCCAGGTCAGTTGTTCTGATCTCCTTGTAGAAGATGTTCGCAACCCACCCAAAGTAAGGAGAAAGAAGCAAAACAACCACCCTGAACTTCTCAAATGTAGCAGTGTATTAAGGACGCAGGAGCTGTCCAAGCAGACGGCTAAGACTAGGATAACAAACGCAGCTTCAGGTCCAGGAAAGAGACCTACAGCCTGGCTTCGTGAGGGCACATCCTTCTTGTAGAGAACTGCCTTGATGACTGCAAACAATAATTCAATTACTCAACAAAATTCCTCCTAAAGGAGTGTATACTAAATGTTTAATGATTTGGGAATGTGAGTAAGGGAGAGGGTATATTCTCTGGACAATCTGTCCAACTTTCAGAAGTTTCTTCTCTAGGTATCATCCCAGAGAGGATACAATGGAAACAAGTTAATTCAAACAAAGAAGAGAAAATGAAGGGCTGAGGGTTTTACAGTAGATATTTTCTGGTAGAAAGACTTTTATTTTTGAAATGTACAATTTGAACTGAAATAGGAGGAGTATCCATGAGCATAATGAAGATGGCTTGAACCACCAAACACTAGAGCTTTGCTATGGCCTGGGTCTGGAATGTCCCCCACAAGCCTCATGTATTTGCATGTTGTAGATAACCTGTGGATTCTATGGCTGTTAAAAGGTGGAGCCTGGTCTGGAACAGTGGCTTATAGGTGTTCAGTGGAAGATAGCTGTATGGTAGATCATAGAATACAGGTGTGTGATGGATTGGGGGCATGCTGCAGACTACAGCCGTGTGGATATCACTGGGCATGTGACCTGGAAGGTCCAGATTTAACCCGGAAGGGGTGGAAGTGTGGGACATGACCTGGATGGGTGCACGCTAGTTCTGCCCTTCCTCCTTGACTTGGCTTCCCAAGTCTGTCACGAGGTGAACTGCCTTCCTCCAGCTACGCTGCGGCCATGTGCTTCCCCCATTGCCAGCTGCCCCTGATTGGACATGGGAGGCCTTCTGGAACTGTGAGCTAAAATGAATCTTTCCTCTCTTACATTGTGGATGTCAAGTACTCTGTCTCAGCAATGAGTAAGTAACTAAGGCTCTTTGAGTGAAACTTTAAATCATTCAAGAAGTCTTGTTTTAGAGCAATAGAGGTTGTGGCTTGTGGTTTGAGAGGAAAGAGCTCCTCTGTGGAGGGTAAGAGTTGGCAGGTGAAATCTTTACATATTTCAATTGACTATTTTGGATGCAAGTTCAACTTTGGGCCCCTGAACTGATTTCTCTGTACATTGTTAAGCGTTTTGTTGGTTTAAAAATATAAAGAAGATTCATTTCTTGAAGAGAACAACTGCTCTTTGTCAATTCAGGCAAGACCACAAATTAACCCATAATAATAAAGGAAACCATTTTGATCAAGCAATAAATATTAATTACATTAACAACAGATAATAACTGGTAGTTTATCACTATGTATCAAAATATCGGTGTCATTTAAGTTCTCTGTAGAAGGTCCTCATTCTCAGAAACTAACGCTTCCCCGTCTTGACCCCAAGAAAGGACATGGCTCTTACAGCCTCAGGATGAGTTGCCTGTGGCCCACCTCAAGAAAAGCACCTGCCTGTTAATCTCAGGCATTGTCACCTGCCTGCTGCCCTCAGCTCCGTGACTGTCTCGGGACGTGTGGCATTCACAGTTACATTCTGTGGTGATTGCTCATATTGTTCAGGCTTGGTGAATTTTAAATAGCCCCAAAGCAATGGACACAATATTTGTCCCCAGTTATGTGATTTTACTATTCCTTAGCTACACTGTTTAATGCATCGTTTTATTCTTATTCAAGTGATTTTCATAGGATTCCTGTGTTTACATGTCTTAAATTTGCAGATCTTTCTGTCTACCAGTGTTCCTCAGCACCAGTCTCAGATGTTCTCCTTTCTTCTCATGAGATGGTGCGTAATCATTCTGTTACAGGCAATGAGGGGCCCGGAGCCTCTATTTTTAGGTTCTTTGTGGCTTTCCTAAAGAATAAACAAGGGAAGCTTCATGGGTAAGAGTTATTATGAATATATGGGGATCTCAACAAAGGCTTTGTGGTCAGTATGGAGATTCCTCAAAAGGATGAGGAATTCAATCTAACGATACCTGTCCTTGGATCTTCCCAAAAAACTTAAAAGTAACATATAATAAAGATACATGTTTACCCACATTTATAGGAGAACAACTAACAATAGCTAAATTATGGAAGATGCCGAAATACCCACCAGCAGACCAGTAAATGCAAAAATTGTGATATAAGGTTCCATGCAATCCCACTCAAGATACCAACAGCCTTTTTTACAGAAGTAGAAAAATGATCCAAAAATTTATATGGAATCATATGAGCCCAGAATAGCCAAAACAATCCTAAGCAACAAAACAAAGGAGGCACCACAGTACCAGATATAAAATTATATTACAAAGCAACAGTGATTTAAAAAAAACAGCTTTGGCACAGAAAACAGGCAGGTGGATCAATGAAATAGGACTGCGGATGCAGAGACATCCCCAAGAACCTTCAGCCATCTGATCTTTGACGAAGGGGTCAAAATTATACACTGGTGCTGGGAAAACTGGCTAACCACGTGCAGAAGAACGAAACTAAACCCAAATCTTTCACTATGCACCAAAATCAAATCAAAATGGATCAAATACTTAGACATTAAAATAGAAACACTGAAACTGTTGGAAGAAAAAGTAGGCAAAACCTAGAAAACATAGGCATAGGCAAAGACTTTCCTAATAAAACACACAAAGCACAAGAGATAGCACCAAGAATCAACAAGTGGGATTATATGAAGTTGAAAACTTCTGAAAGCAAAGGAAATAATCACAGAATGAAGAGAGCACCCAGGGAGTGAGAAAAATATTTGCCAGCTACTCTTCAGGCAGAGAACTATTATCTAGACTATACAAAAAAAAAAAAAACCCTGAAAAAATAGACTTTCCAAAATTAAGGACTCAACCAAAAAATGGAAATGTGAAATGAATAAGCAGCTCTCAGAAAAAATTGTTCAACATCTTTAGCCATCAGAAAAATGCAAATCAAAACTACGCTGAGGTTTTATCTAATGCCAGTAATAATGGGTGCTAATAAGAACTCAAAGAAAAAGCAAATTTTAGCTTTTTCAGGTTCATTTTGCTCTTAACTTATGAATGGTATTTGTGAGCACAGTGCAACACTTCTGGAGGAAAAATAAAAACTAAAGGAGGGTGTATTGTAGAATGATGTCATCAGGTTAATTGTTTTGGTTTTGACCTTGCTATTTCTCGAGCTTCTGCTCAAATCATTACCTTTCTCCTGTTGGTTTCTTCAGGGAGAAGAAGGTGAAGATATCCGCAAACTACTCCCTGGGCTTAGCCAGATCTCATTTTAGCCGACCTTTTGTATGGTTTTTGCACAGGCTAAGAATGTATTTTACACGTTAAAATGTTGGAAATAATTAAAAGAACAATAATATATTATGTCATGTAAAAATCATGTGAAATTCAAACTTTGGCTCAATCCCCAGTACTATAAAATAAATACATAAATTAATAAAGTTTTACTGGACACCGCTACATTCATTATTTTAGTTACTTTTTCATTGCTGTAATATCCATAACTTGGGGGAGAAAAAGTTTATTTTAGCTCACAGTTTCAGAGGGTCACAGTCAATCCATGGGCAGCCGGCAACAGCGGAAGCACGTGGAGAGGTGAGGGCAGCTCCTCATGGCACGGCAGAACCGGAAGCCAAGTCAAGTCAAATTCAATCAAGTCAAATCAGGCCAAGTCCCAGAATGAGGGCAGGGAGATCTGCCCCTTCTGAATCCAGCCTCACTGTCTGCCCTTCCAGGTCTAAGCCCCCAACACTCACCTAAAATCCAATCCACACGCCTATAATCCACCCCTTCAGACCAGGCCCTCTCTCCCAACAGCATGTGGTTTCATAGGTGACCCATAACATTCAAATACATGTGGCTTTTGGGGGACATTCTGAATCCAAACCACAATATTCACCATGCACATGTCACCCTGGCCATTTTTGCACTGTGGAGGCAAGTGAAACTGTCATGGAGGCTGCCTCGTGAACCAGGCACAGTCCCACTGGACCCTCTGCAAGAGAGGTTTATTGACTAACTCCGGGAGACAGTTAAATTAAGCATATATTCTTTTCCAACATAAGCATTTAAGTTCTCAAGTTTCCTCTAACCCTCACCTTAGCAACATTCCCCACATTTTGACAGACTGTAGCTTAATTATCATTAATTTTAAACATGTTAGGTTTTTTCATCTGGTTTATACTTTAGCATGTGGGGTTTTTTTAAGTATGGTTCTATGTGCTTGTCTGTCTGTATGTAGGGGAGTTAATTTTCTAAGATTCAGGGATTTGTAGACATTCTACTGGCTGACATACTGATCTCCTTGTGGTCAGCACAAATGCCATGCCCAGCTACTGGGACATTTGGGGACATTCACTATAACAGGTAAGGCAAGTATTCTACAGGTTCCACATGAAAGTTCCAAGCATCTCCTTAGGTCAAAGTGAGTGGTGGTATTGCTTGGTAATGACGCCTCACCAAGGGCTTGTTTTGTCCATTTCCAAGACAACGCTGACATCATCCTCATCTGTGGTGAAAGTGCTGACATCATCCTCACCCATCGTAGTGTCCCATGTGTAGATCTCCCCCTGGCCCCTTGTCAAAGCCCCAATAACATGCATACACTTGTAATAGTCTCATGTTTTCCTAGACAATTGGTCTTCTACCATAATTATGTGTCTCTCTTTGCCTCCAGTAGTACTCTTGGTGTTGTCACAAAGGAATGTTACTTTGACCTTCTGGGCTAGGATGCTGGGTTAGTTCAGGACCAGCTGGGACTACAGAGCAAGACTCTGTTTCAGGAAAAACCCCCAAAACTCAAGAGTCTTGAGTTCACCAGATGAAAAGCAAGAAGCTGGCTCAAGCAGCGCTCAAACCGGAGGTTTTCTATCAGCTCCATTTCAGGCATCATGACAAAGAATTGATCTGTAAGTTTTGCTTCGGAGAGTACGATTCAAATGCAGCCAGGAGGAGGAAGCCCAAGCGCTCTGAGGTTTCCCTTCCTTCCCTTAAGGAGTATCTCTGGCCAGGCTCAGTTTTGCTTCCTCTATTTTCTTCAGTTGCTGGTGAAAAACTCCAGTTGCAGAGGGACAGCCATGCACCAAGGCCACGAACGTGTTGCTTTGCTATTCCGGAGTGTTTCAGGTGTAGGGCTGATGACAGAGGACTATGGCTGATGACAGTTCCAGGAATACACAAGGAATATATCTCTCCAAAGTGCAGACAGAGTATTTTGGGAAGAATTGTCCCACTTATGGAACCTGAATGCAGTTCAGGTAAGAGCTGTTCTGCATTCTACCTGCGGGGACCAGCCCCTCTGAGCACAGCAAATCTTCCCTAGACCTCGACTTCCCCCAAGGCAGAGACCCTCCAGATGTCCCTTAAAGGATTCATAAGGCCTTAAATTATACTCCTGATCTGGATTTACAGCAGGCCGGCTCCACCCATGTGGGATGCTACACGTCGGTTCACGGACAGGCAGCAAATTTATGGCGTAGCCACAGCCAAGTGGCGCCCGGAGGCTCCTGCAGCTGCTGGAGATTAAACGCTCTCCCCTGTCAGGTGGAAGGAGTTATGGCCGGTCAGAGAAGCTGGCATAAATCTCTGCAGGCAGGACAAAGCTCAGTCAGGAAGAAGCACCACCACCGCCCCTGGCACTGAATCATGACAGGAAGACAATTTCTGCTGCTGAGACAACTTCAAACTACAGGAGCCGCCACCGCCTTGGTCTCTCAGCAAAGATGTCACCGGTCGTCTCAGACCTGCTCCGGAGTGTCACGCAAGCTGACCCGCCCTGTGAGCCTGTCTGGGAGTGAAAAGGACAGTCATCCATCACAAAGGCAGGGCCAGCGTCTGTCCCACGTGCAGACACTCAAGTCCTGCACACACAGGCAAGACCTAGCTGTGGATTCGCAGCCTGCCCAGGGACTTACGCAACTCTCACAGATGTGTGAAGGAAGTTGGCTTTTAATGAACTGGCGCTCAATGTGGAGTGAACAGCTGCCATTCCGAGACTTTTTCTGGGGCCTGGCATCAGCTTTTGGGAGTTTGAAGACCAAGCATTTAATTGCAAATCCCTCCCACTGGAAGAATCTCTGGGCTTAGGGAGGGGAGTAGAAACAGAGCTGAGACAGAAAGGAGAAGTAACATGTGTTTGATGCGTGACAGCGTGTGTCAGTGTGCCTGGCCCAGAGGGACCAATGTTCAGAAAGATGTGTTTAGTCAGGATACCCTCTGAAGTATCACAGTTCCCAGAATGCTACCTGCACCTCACCGGGCCCTCTGAGCAGCCTTTGAAAGAGTTGTTCCAGTTCTCTGGTGACAAAGAAAGCTGCTCGGTGTGGCTCCTGGGAGCCCAGAACTACCCGGGGCCGCAGCATGTGACTGCACATCCTTTCTCTGCCATTTCCCGGTTAATGTGTGAAGCTTCTCCAGCAGCTTGCAAATGTTCTTTCTAGCATTCTACCTCTTCTCTTCTGACAAATGATGTTAGTCCTTAGACTCGGAAGCCCTGACAACAAACATGGCCATGCACCATTCATGCTGAGCCTTGAAACGTGGACCTGCCCACTCAGGCACTCCCGGTATTGGGCCTGCTGGGCACGGGGAATGACTGATGGCTATCAACTCCGGCGGAATCCTGACTATCTGTTTGACTACGGTCAGAGCTGGAGGCTTGCAATAACTCAATCTCCAAACTCATCAGAAGGATCGGCATCATCTCCATTTTTCAGACATACTGATTTCTACACCCAACCCAACCACTCACAAAGGAAAGAGGGGACAAAGCCTTTGGGGGGACAGGTCTTGGTGGCAGAACCTATCTCCTGAAAGACAACGTGACAATGATTGAGAAGAATAGAGGATAGAGGAAGTGTTGCTAACACCACTAAAACACACATCTTTTTAAAATTCTGTTTGAAGCACGATGTTTTAAAAAGTCAAAAAAAAAAAAAATACCAGAATTGGGGATTAAAATTCTGGATGACCCTATGGTAAAAATAAATGTGAAATGAAAGTTGTTCTGTTGCTTGGAGGGGTGTTTTGGCAGTTATCAAATCCTGCTTATGAAAACATGTAAGTATATTCTTTACAATTAGGAAAGCCAGTCGAAAGAATGGCATAGGAAACTGGGGTCTGAAACCGTAAGAGAAACAGGAAAATGTGGAACAACAATGTCTTAGTCATTTTCTCATTGCTGTGACAGAATACCCAACATCCACGACAAGGAAAGATTTATTTTAATTCACAGTTTCAGAAGGTCTCAGTTCATGCAGGACAGCCAGCAATGTGGAAGGACATGGCAGAGGCTGAGCTGCTCACAGCGTGTTGGGTAGGAAACCAAGCCAGGGAGTAAGGGCAGAGATAGCATATAACCCTTCCAGGTCACATCCTGTAATCCACCCCTTCCAGGTCACATGCCCAGTAATCGTCCACACACAATTCACCCACAGCTGTAATCTACCACATGCCATAATCCACCACTCATAATCCACTGCATCCAGACGCATGAGGCTTCTGGGGGACATTCCAGATTCCAACCATAACAAATACAGCGAAGAAACCAAATTCTCAATCAAGCCGACACAGATGAGA
Source organism: Ctenodactylus gundi (assembly GCA_004027205.1). NCBI lineage: Eukaryota > Metazoa > Chordata > Mammalia > Rodentia > Ctenodactylidae > Ctenodactylus > Ctenodactylus gundi. Next base: position 203,527 of record PVKB01002870.1, read on the forward strand.
AGAGAAAAGGAAAGGAGGAAGCAAACTAAAAACAATGAGCAAGAAACTTGGCACTGAAATAGCCAACAGCCTTCATGTAGAAATCAAGGCAAACAACAGAAAGTTAACCTGAGACATACGTCATCTTATTCATAAAGAGTTTAGTTCTTTCTAAAAGAAAAATATCAAATAGACATACTTCCATTTAGAAATGACATTAATAAAGTGAGACAGACACAGAAGATTAAATATGTGAAATAACACATGGCATCTCTGATTTTGGAAACCCAGAATACAGGCATTCTATAGAGCCAAGTGAGTGCGATAGTGGGAGTCAGGGGGGATGGGGAAGATCTGGGAGGGCCAAAAATGGGGAGGTAGAGGGATCGGAATATTGGTGTGATATATGACATGAAATTTTGATATCTAGTGATCCCACAAAGCTCTCACACTTCTTTAAGAAATGGACAGGCATCCCAAAAGAAAAGCAAATAAAAGGATACTTGTGCATGATTCATAATAAAGAAAATACGCGTGTCCAACTAACACATGAGAAACGTTTTAATCTTACTGACATATTTATAAATACGTGATAAAAGAGACACGATTTTCATTGCCTATTATAACTTCCATTTCATAGTAAAGCTTGAAATATGTCTTGGAAAGGGATGTTCTTGACATGGCTGATGAAATTCTGTTTGGAACTATTTTGGAATACAAAAATCTGAAATGATCATTTTCATTATAGGCACAAACTCACACGCAGGCCTGGTAACTGATGTGTAAGGGGATGGGGTGGAGATGAGCCACTGCCCTCAAGTGTAAAAGGCTTGGGAAGGACGTGTACGTTATTCACGGACAAATGCCACGGAAATCAGCTCGTCATATTCTGAAAAGTAGAAGCTGAAAACAGAAAAGAGAAGCAACATGAATGTTTGCTCAGGGGGCCTCTCCAAGACATATTCTACCTCGGCGAAAAAAGAAAAAAAGGACCTGATAGTGTGCATTTTGTGGTCATGAATTATCCCATGGATTTGGCAAAAAAGTTAAGGTTCTACAAAATAAAAATTGATCTTTGGAAATGAAAAATGCCATCAAGTAAATGGTGGCTGCTTTACTTGGGAGGTAACAAAGAGACTCCTCCCCGCCCCTCCCCCAGTAGCACCTCCTATGCTCGTGGCCAGGTGAACTATCACTTTCATCACAGGACAGGCAGATGTCTCAGGTCATGCAGTCAAACAGAGAGGCATGGAAGGGAACTGTTCCTGCTGCCATCTGGCTGAGGACCTCTGCCATCCCAAATCGAATCTGAGCTATGGGTCTGTGACCAGTTAGCTCTGATCTGCAGCAGAGGTGAGAAAGCAGAGGCCTCAAGACACCACTAACAGGTAGAAAGGAAAGAACCTGAGGAAAGGTGAAGATTGAGAATCTCTTAAATCAGTGGTCCCCAGACGTTTTTACAGCAGGGACTGGTTTAGTTGAGGACCATGCTCTCAAGGATGGGGCCGGGTATATTTGCTGTGCAGTAGGTCGCTATTCAGCGCTTTGTTACTGTGGTGACCACCTGAGATAAGGTTTATTCTGGCTCAGTTTCCCATCTGGCAGACCCTTTGCTGCTAAGCCTCTGGTGGGTAACAAATACAGTTGGGCCTGGCTGGAGTATATGGAATAGCAAAACTGCTCATCTTGTGACAGGGACATGAAAGAAGGAAAGAGGAAAAGAGCAGGATCCCACCAACCCCTTCAAGGGCATGTCCTTGGTGACCTAAAACCTCCCACCAAGGCCCCACCTCTTAAGATCTCACCTCCTGTCTAGCGCACCACCCTGGGACCCACCTTCTAACACATGTATTCTTGGGACATTCCAGATCCAAACTGTAGCAGTGTTGTTCTGAAAATAGAAACAGTTTGAATTTGCATTTAACAAGTGTCAAGTGTTGAATATTCAGATGAAATTTTTAAATATTTTTAAAGACTGAGTTTTGTTTAAGCCTTCCTAATTTACAACACTTATAATTTTGCTCTCTAAGGTATAAAAGAGAAATTAGAAGATTATAAAAATGAGGTTAGGGATTATCACACTAGTGTGAATTTTTGAAAATGCAAGCAATTAAATATCAATGACTTTCGATTTAATAAGAGTATTACTTGCTTACTACATATATTATTACTACTTGGAGAAAATATTTTCAGAAATGTACATACATATTTACTTAAAAATATTAGGAAATTTAATGACTAAGATGGAAGAAGGGGTGTCTTTCAAGAGATTTAATAATTGAATTTATGATTTAACTATACATTATTCAGAGAACAGCTTTAAAATGTGCTATATTTAGTCAACATTGTTGTTAGCGTCATGAATCAATAAAATGCCTCATAAGCTTTTCTTATGTTAACTAAATCATATATCCCAGAAAAAGCTTTACTGTGAGCTGTTGGTCAGAACATAAACACAGTCCAATTGTATGACTGAGCATGTTGTGGTAACTCTTAGATCTAGAGTCTATGACTACATACCTGCATATTTAATTTATATTGAGATTGTGTTTAACTTACAAAGATTAGCAATCCCCTTAGCACCTTTGCTGGGTCTTGAGAATCTTCTGTTGGTCCCCACAGTCTTGAGGTCACTTATCTTAAATGTGACTACTGGTATTATGAGCTATATTTTTCATTTCACTAATATTTTTTGCAACTTGTGCCATCTGTTTTCTCCCTTTCTCTTCTACCTCCTCTTTTGCAATTTGTACCATCACTTTTCTCTGCCTTCATCTGGATTGCATTTTTTTTTTCCTTTTTACTAATAATCTCCATTCTCCTTCTAGAACTTTCTAGAATCCACTCAAGGTGGCGGGTGAGCCCTCTAACATTTCACAGCTCCTGTGACCAGCTCTGAACATCTTTGTCTGTTGTTGCTCTTTCTTCCCATGTTGTTCTGGGCCTCCAAAGTAGCCTGACATTAGAACTATAGTAAACAGTTAGAAAAAGTCACAATTTTAGCTAATAGATATAGATATAGATATAGATATAGATATATAGATATGTATGTATGTATATGTATGTATGTTTGTTGTTTACAAAAATCTTAGAAACCTAAAACGTAAGATCCATAACCCCACTATTGTGGGCAACTTGTTGTTCTTCTCAACATCTGTGTAAGCATATGTACAGACGTATAACCGCACCTAAGTATGTATCAAATATTCTCGTTTAGAATATTGTTCATCCTGCTCTTTCTTTCATTATCCTAGAAGCAGTCTGAGGTCCTTAAGGTTTGTATTCATGAATGTCGAAACCCTGTCTCACATATGCTAATGAGATTCACCCTCAGCTCTGCCCACAGAGCCTGAGCCTGCAGCCCTCACGCATGGGCCACCAGCCCCAGGTGTACATCCAGCTAAGGTATGCAAACACACCCAGATCTGAATGCACTTATGTAGCCAAACATACACCTCAGGTTACACACACATGCAGGATATATACTTTCCAGTGAGAACCTTCATAAATCCGTTTTAATAGGAGCATTCCCTCATGCCAGAGGATAGGTGCTCTTTTTCCCTTTTTCCCTGAATTGGGAATTGAAGTCAAGGTCTCATAGCTACATACTCAACCCTTTTTGCATTTTTTATTTTGAGACAGGGTCTTGCTATGTTGTTAAGTTGCCCCGGCTGGGCTTAACGGTCCTGCTTCAGCCTCCTTCAATGCTGGGATTACAAGTATGTGCCACTATGTGCACCTGACAGACTTTTTTGTCTGAAATACATGATTTTTAAAATAAAAGAAGAGAGTTGCAGCCCATGAGAGACTGGCCAGATTTAGGCTGTTTTCCAAGTTGAAAAAGACTTGTGCAAGGTACCTGCATGTCTCTTAGTTACTTTTTCATCCCTGTAACTCAGTACCTAACATCCACAACTTAGGGCGGAAAGATTTATTGTTGCTTGCAGTTTCAGAAGGTCTCGGTCCTTCCACAGGTGGATGGCTGGAAAATGGTGGAATCACATGGTAGGGCTGGAGCTGGAACTCCAAGACATAGAGATCCTCACAACATGAGAGAGGACTCTGGGAGGAAAGGAAGAACCAGCACACGCCCCTCCCGGTCAAGCCCTAAGCATCTGTCCCTTTCAGCCAGGCCCCACCTCCCAACTCTGCACAATATCCATAGGTACATGAGGCTTTTGGGGGACACTCCAGATCCAAACCACCACACTCCGTGTGCATGCTGAGAGTGTAGCTCTCAGTTCAGAATTCGGTCCTCCATCAAGTGTGTGCGCTTTCCAGGTTCCCAGAAGTTCTTGCATTTATTTTTGTACAAATTAATGCTTCACATAAAATAGGCATTTCTCCAGAGAGCATCTTGCCCCCTTGGGATAAGGACACTTACTCTTCCCCACCATCCTCCCAGTGTCCCCCACACCCCAGTCCTTACACCTGAGCACTTGGGTTCCTGGAAAGGCAACAGTCGCACGGGCTCAACCTTCACTGTACGTATTTGGTTTTTCCCCCCATTTTATTGATATATATGTATACGTGCAAAATTTAAGATTTACAATGGAGTTGAGCATTTTGTGCACATACACATCCTGCCAAGGACACAAGTGCTTTCCCACTCTCTTTCTGTCCCTCTCCCCACCTTCCCCTCCCTCCCTTCTCCCCCACCCTACCCCCCTATTTCACTTTGTTTTTTGCTTTAAGTTCCATAATAGTTGTACCTATTTGTTTTTTATACTGAGACTCTATAAATCAGGTTCCAAGCATCCCACTTTCCACGGCTGACCAGAGATTCGACCCACATGAGAATGAGCAGGAGAGAGTGTTTGCCCAGCTCACTCCTGGGCTCCATCCTACCCTGTTTCACCATCACTCTGGGTTGCTCCCGAGGTGGGCAGAACTCCCCTCTGTATTCAGACACACGGCCACGCAGGCTTGTGCCTGGAACCTCACAAAAGTGTGCCCATTGTCCGGCACACCTGTCCCCCTGTGAGTCCTGCCTTCCGGGCAGGTGTGTCCATGTTTGGTGGTAGGGTGGGTGAGCCCTCTGCTCTCTGGATCCCTTGCTGTGACTCTGCATGTGTCGCCATATATCACACATTTCCTGGCATTTCCTTGTGTGGTGAGAGAGGACAGTCCCTCACCTGCCCCTGCCAGCCCTCCTAGGGGGGTGGCCAGTGGAGGCTCAGCCTGCTCATTGCAGGACTCCAGGGGCCCTGGATTACATGGGCTGTGACAGTGTACTAAATATCCAGCGTTAGGAATGCTTTTGTAATTCTGTAAATTTGTGTAACCATGTTGTGAGATGATAGAACTCAGACTGCTAATATAACTAAAGTGACTCCATTTTGTGGTAATTATGCTATTCAGCTTATGTGTTTGCTGTGTGAGTTAGAGTTTACTGTGTAAGTTAAACTTTATAAGTCAGTTTGCTGTGAGTTCATCTTGTGAGGCCCTCCTGCCTGGCCTTGGAGCCTTGCTTGGGCACTTATCAGGATCGTTCTGGAGCCTTGTGGTAAGGACGGAGGCCTAACCTCTTCCCCTTACCTTGCCTTCATGGCAACCTGCTGAGGGTCACATATTTTGCAAGAATCACGTATTTCGTGAGAATCGTGTATTTTGAGAAAGTCATGTATTTTGAGCCAGGGACAGCCAGCCAAGAACAATGGCTAAGTGTCAGGTTATGATTGGTCGCTATGTATGATGTATGTGATGATGTAAAATCCTCTATATCATCTTTGTGTAAAACTTGCTCGGGGCTGCTCTCTGAAGACTCACCCAGAGTCCCGGGACAATGTGACCCCTGCTTGTGATAGCATCTCAGCTGTAAATAAAGATCCTTACCTTGCCTTAATTGATGTATGGTGGGTCTTTTAATTGGCTTTTGGTGGTCTCTAAATTCTGACCTATAACAGGGCTAAGAAGAAAAGGGAGCAACTTAATTGTTAAACTGTTGCTAAAAATCCAAACAATGATTCTGAAGGTAAAACAGTTGTCAAAACTAAATCTACATTCAGTGGGAAAGCACAGGAAACTGCTCAGAGAGAGAATGGCCCTTGCAGCAGCTGGTGAGAACAAAATTAAAGCTGGAAATCTGATGTTTCACTTTCATGTCCGATACAAACTAACTGGAGACCTAGATTAAAAGCTTTACTTGCTAAAAAGGGAGAAAGCTTTTTTTTTTAAGCTTTTGCTCTTTATTTTATCAGTTTCCCTAACTATTAATGAGTTTCTCTTCTGATTTTGGCCAGGCACGAGATTACCCTTTTAATATTCTCAAATGAAATTGTAAATACTGAATATTAACCTTTTTTTCTGTTGCTGTCATTATAGCCCAATGAATGTAACTGCAAATTAATCTGGCTGTTTAATTTCTAGAGAAATTAACACTGTGTAAAGACTTTTGCACTCAGTTTATCGCATACAATGAAAGGCTTTCTCTAATCTAACCCTCATGCAGAAACACAATGTCCCTGCACACCAGAGACTCAGAAAGAGGAGCAGCACTCCCCTAGCTGAGCTGGGCTCACTCAACTAGGAGGAACAAAGCCTTTTGGGAACACATACCTTCCTGCTCCTGCTCCCTGCAGTTCATGGTTTTTCTTAGGCAATAAAACATGGATTCTGAAAGCAAAGAGCACAATAACACACTTGTCAAGTGCGGGTTGAGTTGGGTTTCATTCTGTTTTCTTTTTAAATTCATAGAAGTCGCCACTGCATTGAGTATGGAGTGTTTACTTTGGGAACTTGCTATCAGTTTGCTCTTGCTAAGTGGTAAAGTTAGATTTCTCAGTGACTGTCCCTTATCCACGTTTTCTGTAGTCATTGTGGGGGGTGAGATGGAAACTAAACCATTGCAAAAAGACATCAGCACTAAAATGAAGCTATCACTTAGCAAAATAAAAATTATTTGGACTTTATGAGAACAGCAAATTGCAAATAGTATTTTTAAATTATTCTCATATCAAAACAGAGTATAACCTTAACATATGCCTTACCTTATCTTGGTTTGGTTGTTTAGGTATGGGGCAGTCATAGGATTTTTTGAGCTTTAACAGTGACAAAAGTTTATTCTGAATTCAAAGGAATTCACACCCTACCTCTCTTACACTGCAAGGGGTCACCTAGCCCCCCTGTAAGGCTCATGTGCACCTTTCCAGTGATTCCGGTTGAACTTCTCCAGCAAAGGTTGTGCCCCTCCATGTTAGGCTATCTGGTGACGGTCACCCTGGCTCTTAGGAGTTAAGCTATATGGTCAGGCAGGCCGCGCCTTCCAAGGGCTGGATCCTGGATCCCACAACTTCCTCTCCTTGGCTTTCTCATAATATATATATATATATATATATATATATATATATATATATATAGTGCCACTTTCACAGGGGACCAGCCTTACTCCCACTATTAAAAATCTTCTTGCCTTGCCCCAGACCAGACTCCCAATCTGTGCTCCCAGCTGGGAAAGTGCAAGGCGAGTGTATAGGACTGCTCCTGGCACAAGGTAGGAGTTCCCTGTTGGTGTGAAAGGTATTCTTTTCTCACCAGACTGTGAAGCTCTTGAAACCAGGGTTATGTCTGTCCATGTTGTGAAGACAATGGTTGTAGATAGACTTGACAGGTGATATAATCAGTTTTAATTGACAGTTGGGCATGAGCAAATTTCACATTCTGAACCTAATTGAATCCTCTTTTCTGTAAATTGGAACATAAAGACTTACGAATACAAAGTAACTTTCCTTGGTCTCTGAAGCAGTGAGGTTTAGCCAGGCTGACGGGTACCATGGCCTCCATCTTACTAACACAAGGTGGGACTTTCAGTGTATAGAACCCTTTCTCTGTGAACTCAGCATTTGTGATTTTTTGTTGAAGATTAAATGATTTGCGTCCATTGATCTGTAGTTTTTCAATGGCGTTAACAAAGAATTAACACCTTCCAGATATTTCTCATTTTCTACTTACATAAACATGCAACAATGGACACATAAAGCTAGATAAATTAACTGAAATATCAGGCCGTTTAATCAGTTATTATAACCACCAAGGTAATTTATCCTTTCAAGAATAAAGAGCCTAATATAATGCACATTTTTAAAAGGATGTCAAAAATCACATTTACTAAACTGGCACAAAACTTAGGGTACTGATACGCAGTCAGACAGGAAGTGCTCTGAGAGATACATTGTAGGATGTGTTGTTATTGTGTGGATGAAAGGAAGGTGAGACAATGCCATTACCAAACAATTATGCAGGTGGTCTGCTGTTCACTAAAATGTCCTTACATGGCACAAGACCATGTTGTGTCTGGTACGAGAGATGACCTGGAATCAGAAAGCATGTTGAAGGAACCATGCTCATGGAATGAAGTCTCCTGGACACTGCTTATTTGGGGGAACAAGATTTAAATCCCATAGCTGGCCCCTGGGTATTGAGCAGCAAATGATCTTGCCACGTGGAAGAAATGCAGTGTGCACATCACATGGCTTATTTGTCTGTAATCAGCAGCAGCTTAACAAGGATCCAGCGCTGGTCCCTGGTAGTCTGGGAAAATCTGTAAGATGGCTTCAAGAGCTGCCTGGGCAGCAAGAACTTCCTGGTGAGAACCCAGGAAGGAGGCAGCCAAAGTGCTGACCAGAAGTAGGGTCCACATTTGCCCTCTGGCAACAGCTGACCCAGAAGCCTTTGAGTGAAAGAGTAGGGGGTAGTTTTCTCATGGATCTGGGGCAGAACCTTCAGAGGAGGCCTTTCTCAAGGCTTTCTGGGTGCTCTGCGTGCTACCTCCTGAAAGTGAAAGTGCAGAGCTAAACCAGTTCCCTCAGACACAGAATCATCCAACTGTGTCATCTAAGTCCTTTTGCGGTTTAGGTGACCCTGCACTAGGAACATTTATACCAGAATCAAAGTAAACTCACCTGGGCAAGATGCCAGTTTCCTGGAGACTCAAATTACAACTTTTTATCCTGTCCTGCATTCCACCAAGATAATCAAGTGCTTAAGAGAAAAAAACGTTGACTAAAACCAAGACATAAGTAACCAAGCAAAAAGATCAAGTGGAAGGAAGAGGTATTGATATTATATTTACAAGATAATACAAGACACTAACTTTAACATACACACAATCAATGTGTTCAGACAGTTTATAAAACATTTTGGAGAATTCAGGCCAAAGGAAGTATGCCGAACAGTTACACGGAAATTCTAGAACAAGATACATCATTGGAAAGATGAATGCGATAAGTGGGTTTTAAAGAAAATCATGTGCAGCTGAGGAGGAGAGTAAATCCTGAGGGACATGTTGGAGTCTTGGAAGAGAGGCGATGCACTGCGAAGGTAAGAACCCTCCAGATCCAAGGATTACAAGTCGGGCAGTGAGCCCCAGCAGCCCCAGGCAACAGAGAGGGAGCAAACACGCCACACACGAAGAGGCTCCCCAAGCTCATCCTTCACGGGGAAGAGCACCAGGAAAAGGAGGTAAGGAGGATTCGGGACACTGTGCAGGTCAAACGCTGAGGAAAGTGCATTGACTGCAACTGGAGTAGAGCTGACCAAAGACGAACTCTCAAAAGCAGTAAGAGAACAGGGGTCATTTGTCTTTAAATGACCAAGGAGCACACGTGAGACTGATACATGATTCTGATCATAGGGGCCACCGTGCAGGAGATACGCAGTGCCAATGATAATATTGCAGCTCCCAGCTTGATCCAAGCAAAGGCGATATCTTTCCAAAAAGAGTAAAGAAGAACATGTTGCCATCACAGAAACAGAAGGGGACAATGGCCCCTTGATGGCAGATTAGAGATGAAAGGACAAGTCAATCTAAGTAAACGGCAAGCAGTCACACTAATATTTGATGGTCTGGAAGACACGACACTCAAAAATAAAATTTCTGATAAGAATAAAGTGTGATGGGCTTCTAAGTTCCATGTGCTGGAGCGCATGGTCCCTGGAGGACAGTGTGGACTGTATCAGTCAGGAAAGCACAGCAGGACGGAGAACATCAGCAGCGGAATGGTATGACCAGCAAGAGAGAAGGCGTGGAAGTGGGACACAGAGGACACAGAGACATTAAAGATTTAATCAACCAAAAACAAACAAACAAAAAAAGGCGAAAAGGGGGACAGGGTTGTAATTCAGAGGGCAAAGCTCTTCTCTAGCATGCACTTGGCCCTGGATTTGATTCCCCAGCACCACATTGGCAGAGTAAGATGGTGCACATCTGTAATCCCAGCACTTGTGAGGCTGAAGCAGGAGACTTGTTGTGAATTTGAGGCCATTCTGAGCTACTTAGTGAGCTCAAGACCAGACTGGACTACAGAGTGTCTCCAAACAAAACAAAGGAGAAAAAAACAAAAAGGACCACAAAACAGGTACAACAAATAGAAAGCAAACAATCCAGTAAATAGCACACATAAATCTTATCAGTAATCTGGCAGTACATGTGAAGTCAACTCTTCAACTAAAAGGCAAAACTTTCTTACTCTGAATAAAAAATAAGCACACAAATGCACACAGAGGACTTATCACAGTTTAAAGGACGCAACGTACATATTGGACAAATACTGGTAAAAGAAAGCTAAATGGTTCTATTCTATGTTTTGTTTCTAAATAGAGACCTGTTGCTCAAAAAATTATTGAAATTATTTTATGCAGCCATTGCATGGTGATAAATAGTTCATTCCACCTACAAGATATATGGATGCTAAGTATGTAGGCACACAGCTTCCAAATGTATATGACAAATGTAATGGGAATCACAAAAAGGTGAAAAAAAGAAAATAATAATAATTTAACACTGCTGGAGGGACTGTAAGCTAGACCAACCACTAAGAAAAGCAATATGGAAACTCCTCAGAATGCTGAAAATAAAAAGGCCATTTGGTCCAGTGAGATCTCTTCTAGATATCTCTTTCCAAAAGTTAAAAACAGGATGTATAAGAGAGATGCATGCACAGCCGTGTTCATAGCAGCACAACTAACAATAGCTAAAATGTGGAAGTTGCCAAAGTATTGACCAGTAAACCAGCAGATGCAAAAAAAAAAAAAAAAAACCACAGTATTTGTACCCAATGGAGTATGACGGGTAGATTCAAGGAATTTGTAGGCAATGGACATGACTTGAAATCATAATGCTTACTGAAGTGAGTCAAACTTAAAAGGTTACATATCTCATGGTTTCTCTATCATGAGAAACCCATAATATAGGCAACTAATGCAGTAAAGTAGGCAAGATATTGGGGGGAGGGAGGAAAAGGGAAGGCCAAAACTGGTGAGGAGAGAGGATTGTAAGAATGTGATAATATGTGCACAGAATTATCAAGCTTAATGTAACCGTTGTGTATCACACACGTGTGTGTGTGTGTGTGTGTGTGTACATATGTATATATATACACACACACACACCAATAAAAATGGGATCAAAATTTCAAAACAAAACTCAAAGTAATAAGCAAGATGATTGAAAACACTCAGTAACAAACAGCCACACATACACACATGTACACATCTGTGTGCATAAAATCACTCTATAATAACTGAACAATATCTGTTCTTCTAGCATTTGATCACACCGTGCTCTAAAAAAGAAATCTAAACAAATTGCGATGGACTGAATCTTACACTTCATCTAGAATCTGTTTTCTGAGTACACTGGCATTAAGGTGGGTGGGGTGAAGAACAGAAAGTTTCATCTTTGGCAATTAAGCCATGTATTTTTAATTAAATCATAATGAAAATCCTAAATATGAAAGCAAAGTAATGCTTTGATTGCATATATTTGGAGGGGGAAAAAGGATGACTGAAATTCAATGATTACTTAAGTAGATACTCAAAGATGGTTAAAATATAGTAGCACTTGAGCCCAAGGAATACAGGAGAGGGAGGAGGGTGGAGGACACAGTTAGTGGTTGGAATTAAGAAAGTCGTTTTTTTGGAAAGTATGATAAAATTGATGAACACCTAGTAGAACTGGAGAGAAGAAGGGAGAGAGAGAGAGAGGTGAGGAGGGAGGGAGGAGCACACTCTGAGCTGAAAAGCAATTAATATCTTGAAAGAAACTTGTAAGAATGAGATTGAATTGCCACTAAAAAATGCATATTTGAAAAGGAAACTCACTACAACTGGAAGAAAAAATTGAATATTGTAATATTTATTTTCACTGACCTTCAGTGGAAAAAGTCAGAAAAGGAAAAAAGAGACAGTGTTTAAATGAGAAGTTGCTCAAAGTTTTTCCACAATGTATCTTCAACATAAATTCTCAGTTTGAATGAGTTCTGAGCTAAGCAAATAATAATACACCAAAATTAGAAGGTTAATAATGCTACAAACCACCAAAGATTGGAATAAAAATTTTAAATCCACCAGGGAGAATACAATTTAGCTACAAGTAAAACAGTTTAATTACATGGAAAATAAAAATATTAACATTAATTTTTAAAGGGCAATAGAAAATTGAATATTTTTAATTGAAAATTGGATATTTTTCATCTTTCACCAAATATAACACAGTTAGTTTTGGCATTATCTAACAGTTCAATATGCATGTTCTCACACTTGAATATTGCAGCAGGCTTTCTTTTTTCCCAAAATTATTCTTTTTATTTTTCCCCCATTTTATTGATATGTACAAGTGCAGAATTTAAGGTTTACAATGGATTTGAGCATTTTGTGCACATACATTTCTTGTCAAAGTGACAAGGGCTTTCCCGCTCTCCTTTTGTCCCTCCCCCGCAGCAGGCTTTCTTACAGGGCTCCTTAGCAAGACAGCTGCAAAAAATAACTAAAAAATTCAGAACGGAAGAAGAGAAAAATGTTAAGAAAATTGCAAACTGTTACTACCGATCTTGATAAGAATTGATTGTGGAAGACATTGTCATAATTCTTTCATTAAAATTATAAAATGACAATGGTCACTTGAGTAATTGGTGGGAGCATGGCTTTACTAGGGACCTTGGTAGGGAGATTATTAGAGTGAGCCAGCTGTTTGTGAGAAGGGAAGGAATGATGACAACTCGACACCTTACCAAGTTCAGGGCACACAGATAGGCTTTGAGGGTAACAACATTAATGAAGATATTGGAGATACAGCATTCTCAAGAGAGGACAGGGAAAATGAATAAAAATCTGTGTTTGACAGGCACACCCTAAGAACATAACGATGCTGGGAGTTCTAAAATAAATGAGGAAAATGCTTTATAAGCAAATATGAAGCTGGCAGCTGTGCTGAGAGCCCCCAATACAGACCGAGGGGTTGTGCCAAATGACAAAAGCCACACAGCCTCCCAGGAAGACACGAGGGTTCTGAAGGCAGCCCATCCAGAAAGGGAAATGAAAGCAATTTACAGAACCACTAGGTAAAATGGAAAAAAAGAAAAACACCATGACACAACCTGCTCAGGAATTTTAAAATCCGGTAGAACCAAACTCGCCAACTCATTCCTCAGCTTTCCAGGCGGAGGCAGTCACTATACATTCTCGCGTATCAGAGCACTGAAATTTGTCCCTGCAGCCTGGGCATGAGCTCCTGGTCTCGGAGCAATACTGAGAATCCTGCAGTATCAGAAGATTTAAATACCAACGATACTTGTGGAAATCAACATTGAAATTGTTACTTTACACTTCATTTATTTTATTAATGAAGGATAAATAACAATTAGGTAAATGGCATTTCTTAATTTAGGTAGTGCTTCAAGTAGTAGCTTGATAGAGGCTAAGAATGAATCCAGCTCCTCCTCCAGACATTGTACTTTATTTCAGGGTTTATCACGTATCATTTTCTAGTACTTCTATTAAAATAAGCTTACTGTTAAATGGATTTCTCCTTTTTGGGTTTTTACAAAGATGTCTAGATAGATATTTTCTGTGAATATTTACTTGGATGGTGAAATAGAGGCTCCTATTTAATTTTATTTGTGTTGATTACACCGTTTTGCCTGTGACATTTTAAGTTTTGAAACATTTTAAATTGGACAAATGTTTATTATAAAAAACAAGTTAGACTCTAAGAGAGAGCTGTGACCTGAATGTCAACCTAGCTTTAGTAGTGCACACATCTGTATGATCATCAATCTAAAACTCATTTATTGCCTCAACCTATTAGAACCTATCAAAAATTGAGTATGTTGAGACAAATAAGACATTCTGCCAATATATTCATCACATATCTGAAACTAATGGAATTGTAAACAAATTATTTATATTAGCAAAAAAATGCTGGTGAAGACCACTGTTGGGTATTTTCCAAGACAAAAGGACCCATATTAGCTCCTGCACATATACACATACAGGTGTGTGCACAGTCACCCAAATACACATATATGCACACAGGCACACACACAGGTGCACACAATTATATACCTAAACATGTACACAATTGAATACACACAGATATGCACATATACACATGCAAATGAACATGCAAGAGTGTGCAAATATTCCCACATACACACAGGCACGCATACCTATCCAATACATAAAAGTGTGCATACAGGTCCCCAAAACACATATACACACAAGTATATACATACAGGTATGCACACATATACGTATACACAGGTGCACATACATATACACACAGGTGTACACAGACATAAACACAGGTGTGCAGAAACACACTCCATCACAGTGGAGTATGGAAAGCTAACAAACCCTGTCGGAAGTTATGAGTCTTTATTCATCCCACATGATAGTGAACTCTTCCAAATTTCTAGTAGAAATGGAAAAGTAAGTTCAGCAAATCAATGGCCACTGATAAAACCCTGGAGGCTGCATTGATTTGTCACGGCAAGGTTACTGCACCCAGCAAAGGACCCAGGGCTGAAGCCATTGTTCAACAAAGCCTGAAGTTGTCTATGGTCCTCCTCCCAGAGGCCCTTCTACAAGGGCCAGGCTGGTAATTACACTCCTTGAGAACGCAGGATCCTCTGGGTCTTCTTGCTGTGGGTCTAATGCCTTCATTCCCGCTGTCCAGTTTCTCCTGGGCTCTACTCCTTCCTTCACCTGCTTGGGAAGCTCAGTAGAGCCCCCATTTTCCCTTTCCCCTGCCAAGGAAGCAAGCTATGACCATATTTTTTTTCTCAATGGTGAGATTTCCCAATGGTGATACGGCAAAGAGGTTTGTCACGAAGTCCACGTAAGGACAGCGCAGGGGTGTTCACGTAATCCGTAAAAACATCGTGACGTCAATGAGCTGTAGCTGACCCGTCTTCCCACAACTCAAAAGTTCCACTATTTGAAAAGGAAAAGTTTGAGTAGGATGTTGTGAACATTTTCTGACAAGAAGCAAGAGAGATCAACGCAGGAAGGAAAGACTGCTGTGATTTTAACTGGTGTCAGAAAGAACCGTAAATGTTTTGCATTGGAGCCCAAGTGTTCGGGTCACCCAAGTAACAAGGCGGCTGCACCAACGGTGACTTATAAAGGCTTCTTAGCCTGGTCTTTGTATTAGAGACGGCAACTCCGACTTCACTAGTGTGGAGAGATTTGGGGCAAGGAGGAAGTGCAGCCCCAGACCACGCCGGGCTCCATCTGGCCTCTGGCCTCATCACCAGCAAGTGCAGAATTGTTCTAAATGGACATTCGACTTTGGCCAAGTTTACAGGGTGGGCCTGTCTTAGGAGCTCACCTCTGCTTTCCACGCTGTCTGTGATACAGACTCAGAGTGCATGCTGTCACTGGATTTTCTCAGATGCACCATAATGAACTCCCATTTTGATGGTGACAGCCTCAAAAAGGCGCTTGTCCCAGCGGAACAGCAGGACAACCTTACAGAGGCACAGGAGCAGGGGGAGGGCTTACTTCCTTCTCAGGGCAGGATTTTTCTCTCTGACTTTTCTTATTATGCCTTTTAATATACTCTTTGTTGTAAAGTATCCATGTTTGAGAAGCTGTCTGTGTTCTTTTTTCTTTTTAAATTATTACTAGGCAGTTTAAAACGATCCTTTCTTTTTGAACATCCTCCTGCTTCTTTTTTGTCACTCCTAAAGAACGACGGGTTTTTTTAATTGTCAAAAGGTAAAGGAAGACGAGCTATTTTGCAGTTGGCAATGGATTACTCTATTGGTGAGCACAGCACCCAATGGTCCAATCACCTTCCAAACTCCTGAGACTCTTGAGGGACTTTGTAGTATGACCTTTAAATTAGAGATGCATGTGACATGGAGACAAGATCAGCCAGATTCAATATACAGTGTTAGTTCTCAGTCAGCCGGTAGCTGGAGATGGAGCTCCATCTCCCCATCAGCATTTGCCCTCACGGCAGCTTCATAAAATGGGGTGGAGGCTTTTACAGGCAAACGGAAGAAGCTTGAGGCCATCATGCTTAGTGAAGTGAGTCAGAAGCAGCAGGTGAAACATCGGATGGTCTCTCTGATATGAGAAACCCAGACTGCAACTATTTCATGGAACTTAAAAGGAAAAACAACCTTGTCACCTTGACAAGATATGTATGTGCACAAAATGCTCAACTTTATTGTAAACCTTAAATTTTGCACGTATACATATCAATAAAATGGAGGGAGGAGAAAAAATGGAGTGAGTCTATAATCCTGAGAGAACTGGGAGGCAAAATCTAGCAAATGCAAGGACTCGGGCTCGTGGCGATACTTTCCGACTTCATCACACACCAACTTCGATGCGCCCTCCCCCGAGTCTCAGCCTTCCTCAGACCCTTTCTGCTCCCACCCCAGAGCAGGGCTCCTTCCTCCTCATCCTCTCCTAAGCCAGCCCTACTCCTCCCGAGGCAGCGCATCCCTCCCTGCAGCGCGTCCTAAGTGGTCTCTGCCATGGCCATCTCTTCTAGTTCCTGTGCCTCAGCCATTGTGGGCATTAAAGCACCTGCATGCCTTGCATCGGTGGGTACAGCCTGCTGACTGACGGGCCACCTAAAGGCCAAAGGCTCTGGACATTTGGAGTGAGAGGCATGAGGATCTGGAGACTGTTTTCTCCTGGACTCGTCAGATCAGAAAAGGAAAGATGGCGCCAACGATCTCTCTGTGCCAGAGCCGGGCCCTGCCATGATGTGCGGCCCTCCTGACTTCCTGTTGTCTGGTAGTCCTGGCCCTGTGTCTCCTTCAGATCCCAGTGGAGTCTTGCTACTTCTCAGGAGCACATGTCCTGTGTTTTTCTGCAGGCACAGTGGGGTTCAGGCACTCTGGTACCCTTGAAGAGGTGTAGGGTCTTACTGCCAGATGTCCCGTGCACTATGGGGTAGTGGGGAAGTCGCGCTGCTCCAGCTCCCTGAGGCATCGGTTCAGGGCAGTAGCCAACAGTAGCCACAGTCTGACCTGTCCTCCCTTGCCCCACTGTCCTCTGAGAGCTAAGCATTTTCTGTCATTCGCTCTTCCTAACAAGGGTAAGGAGCCGAGGGGCAGATGTTCAGCCTGCTGTAACCAACTGGCAGAGTATTTTAAAACTTTTCTCTGTTGTGCTTTTTTTTTTTTCCTTTTCAGCATCTTACTGAATTGCTCAAGTTTTGTTGTACTTTTGTTTCTCTTCAGTGGATTAAAAATGTACAATTTTGATTACAGACGATGCTGATGAGCCTCCTGCCTAGGCATCGGATTGTCTTGTCTGCGTATTTGCTCGGAATAAGTGGCTGTCCTGCTTGAGTAGGATGCATACTTTTTTTATTAGATACTATCTAATTGTCTGAGAAAGGGCTCTAAAAATTTACCGTTTCACTTAATTTGTTGGGAAAAAAATCACTGTATTCTCAACAAATACTGCATCATTTAACCCTAACTATGGCAACAAGTAAAACCTCTACATTTTAGTAGCTCCTCACAATAACAATGTAGGTTTTCCTTGTGGTCACTGGTCCTGGATAGACATGCAGCTGGGTGACACTCTTTTGGTGCTTCAGGAACCCAGGCCTTCCCATCTCCTGGCTCTGCCCCCGGAGCATATACGGGGAAGGCAGCAGCAGGAGGCAGCACAGCCCTGTCTGCCCTGTCTCAGAGATGCGTCCACACACAGCCCACGGGGTGAGGCTGGTCAGGGCCACATCTGACACAGCAAAGCATGAATGCAGCTTAGCTCCATGGTTCAAGGTATTCAAACGGCTCTAGCCTCACACCACTCTGCCACAGGCCTCTCTGAGCAGAGCTTTCACACCAAACCAAGGACCCGCCAGCTCTGGCTCCTGGGCTGACACCTGCTTCACACAGTCCGGCTGTTTTGTGATCCACTGCCTCCATGAGCACCATACTTTCCCTGCCATCTGCTGCTTCCTTGGTTTCTCCTCTGCCCCCCTGGCCCATGACTGCCCTGGGCCATGCTCTCCCTCACCAGGGACACATCCTGCAGTGTGCCTGGTTTCTCTGCCCACACTCACACTCTGTCACCCATAGGCCTACCTTCAAAGCAAAATACAAGGACTGGGCTGGAGGCCATAGTCTGTAGTTGACATGTAGGACATGTGACACATTTAAGGCCCAAATCTGACCTTTTAGATGATTTTTATCTGCACTTTCTCCCTAAAAGCTATTAAATTCACTGTGTTTCTCCTTTTAATTCTATTGGTTGTATTAGCCTCCAAAATTTCGATGTCAGTAACTCTCCCGAAGTCATTTTAAAAAATGCAAACTACAAAGTTCAAGAATTCAAGATTGTACAACGCAACTGTGCCGCATCAGGAAATACAGTTAACATTACAAATGTGAGCCTTTGAGGCATGGGAACATAAGAAACCCTCATTATAAAATTGTCAAGTTGCAAAAGTGTTCCATAAACCACACATGATCTAATACTATGCAGCTGGGCTTTGTAACAGAAATATCATTGTTCAAATTAGAGATCAAGCATAAAATCAAACATTTTCTTAGCTGGGCACAGACGGTGTAGGCCTGTAATCCCAGAACTCTGGGAGGCTGAGGCAGACCGACTGCAAGTCTGAGCCCTACCTGGGTAACTTAGTGACTTAGTAAGACCCTGTCTCAAAATGAAAAATTTAAAAAGAATGAGCTTGACTGCAGCTCAATGTGAAGGCTCTGGGTTTGATCCATAATACCACAAAAAAATTAAGTATTTTCTTTCCCTGTGTATAAGAATCAAAGCACAGCTGTCTTAAATGTCAATATATAAAGCTCCCGTTTGAAGCTACAATCTTATTTTGAAGCTAATAGGTGATTAAAACAAGTTTTGTATGATTGGAGTAAGCTTCTTGCAAATGGAAACTGTCTGCTTTAGTCTACAAATGTTTCTTATTAGATAAACAGCATAGCCAAGGCCCCATATGCTCAGGACATTACCAAATTATCTGCAGGTGCCTATGGCAAGCTCAGCCTGCACTTTATCTTTATCCCAAGATACAAGTTTCAGAATGTCCCCAGTTAACCGTTTCAGGCTGTATAATGAGCCCTAGGCTGCCCATTAAGGGAGTTCCTGTCCAATAGGCAGAGAGTATTTATGAAATGCAGACTCCTCAGCTTGGAACATACCTGTGTACACTCCTCTGAGGCCATCACACCTGGACCAGGTCAACAGCTGAGTTGCTGACCAGAGTCTCCTTTTCAGTCAAAATGTGTAATAGCCCTTTGGCTGCCATAGAAGAGAGCACCTGTCCAATGGGTAAAGAGCATTTCTGAAATGCAGGCTGAAACAGCTTGGGCCATGGTTGTACACGATGGAGCTGACATCTGTCTTCAGAGAAAGCTTAGCCCTCATAGAAGTGAAGGTCAATCCTGATATATTTTTGTATAACCATCTTAAGTCATTCAAGAAATGTTGTTGGGTTTTCACTGGCCTTTGATCGATAGTAGCTACTTTAGCATGAATTCTTGGTTTGACTTTACGGACCTTTAACTATTTAGAATGCAAATTACAAAGTGTCTACCATCCCACTTGTCATCAGATCATTACAATCCCATTAAGGAGAGTCTATACGGACAGCTTCAGACCTGATAAGGTACATATATATATATATATATATATATATATATATATATATATATATATATATATATTTGTCTCAAGGTATGTATATCACCATCATAATGATGTCCAGTCCCTGCAGACTCAAGATCCTTCTAAATTTGTGTCTGTCCCCAAATAACATTGACATCCTTCTAAGGTAATTTGTAACCACAAATAATTTATGAGATTTCTACGTATTTCTCAGGATCATCTGAAAAACTACCCAAATCCTGCTTGATTGGATTTAAGCCCCTCCATAGAGAAAGGTGGTTGTGCTTTAACTGGCCAGAATTCACTGAGCACTTCCTTAACTGGGTACATTCACGCTGGAGGGATGATTGTACTTCCTGAAGACCTTGAACAAGGAGAATCAGGCCTCCTTCCTGTCTGAGTTCTGAACAATGGTGCTATCCTTCTGGTTAGGAAGTGTCTCAGGAGAAGGAAAGTCACTCAAATAAGAGGATTCCATTTTATTCACGAGTGTCTTCATATCTGGATCTAACTTATATTGTGAATATACAACAAGATTATCCCATAAAGCAAAGAAATCCTGCGCATGAATTACCTTTGACCATTTTC
Source organism: Ctenodactylus gundi (assembly GCA_004027205.1). Classification (NCBI taxonomy): domain Eukaryota; kingdom Metazoa; phylum Chordata; class Mammalia; order Rodentia; family Ctenodactylidae; genus Ctenodactylus; species Ctenodactylus gundi. Next base: position 223,981 of record PVKB01002870.1, read on the forward strand.
CTACTTTTTTTACAGAAGGTATAGAACTGGATTATAATGTTTTTATTCTATGGACAAATCTCTCAATTTCCCAGCTTATGCCGAGGCCATTTAATATTGCAAAGAAAAAATAAGGGGTTTTTTTCTTAAGTTTTCTGAAGATCCAATCAGTTGCATAGAATGCATCCAAGAGGAAACCAATGGGAACCCACTAGGAATTACCAGCTGCAAAGAAAAAGAGAAACACACAGGCTCAGAAGAGCCATCAGCCTTTTGAGATAGAGAAAATAAACTGGCAAGAGGAGCAAACAGCGCTCTTACCCACCTGCAGACTAGGGGTCGGTGGAACATGTCTTGCCTCCATCCCAGCCCTGGATGGTTGGCCAGTCTCAACTGGCCTCTGTGTTCTTTTTGTAGCTAATGGTGACTTTGGATGCCTCTCATCACACCATGCACTAGTTTGGATCCTGCCGGTATCTGCCGAGCCCTCCTTTCCCAATGCATAGCCTGATGTGTACTACCATGGGGTTACCAGAAAAGTGAGCACAAGTGCAGCATCGCAAAGATTCGTCATTTCCAATTTCTGCTATCTGCTTCATAAAATGCCAACTCTAATATCAGTTTTCTAAGGTCTAACATCATAGCACAGGAATGCTAATCAAAACCTAACGTTTATTGTGATAAAACTGTCAATGAATAGTTTTTAGGAGAATTTGATGGGAAACACAGGCTATCTTAGTTCCTTTTTCATTGTTGTGACTCAACGACCCAATATCCACAAGTTCAGGGAGGAAAAGTTTAAATTAGCTCACAGTTACAGAAGGTCACAATCCAGGGCATCCAGCAGCAATGGAAGTACATGGCAGAGGCAGAGGTGGAGGCAGTTCCTCACAGTACTGCTAACAAAAGCCAAGTCAAGGCAAGTCAAGTCTCCTCTCATAAGGAAGGCAGGAAACAGCTTCTATATCCTTCCAGGCCCATCGAGTGATCCACCCCTGGTCCAGCTTCAGTGTTCCATCCCTTCCACTTGTGAAACCCCCACCACATGCCTGTAACCCAATCTATATGCCTGCAATCCACCCCTCCAGACCAGGCCCCAATGTCCCCAAAGCACATGGTCCCATAGACAATCCATAACATCCAAAGACATGAGACTTTTAGGGGACTTTCCAGATCCAAACCAAAATACAGGTTTAATACTTGCCTTTTGGAACAATATTTTAAGCCATACACAGTCCATTATGAATGCTGAGATACGGATTTTAAAGGTCACTACTGGAGTCACACCATATTATGGTAAAAGAATTTCCTCGACTTTACCCACACTTTTTATAATATGCTATATACTTGTTTTGTTGTTTTTTATAATGTAAAATATTTACTGAATGCCATTTTTGTGCTGTTCTACATTGTAACATCTAACAAGATAGACAAGGTATCTTCTCCCCAAGACTTAACAGTTTAGCTTAAAAAGAGATACAGTAAGGCAACAGATTTTTAAAATTAGAAGTCCAGTCAGAGTTAAATGTCATGAAGACACTTTCAGGTCAGTGGCATGGAGAAGGATGGGGACCTGTGACAGCTAGAATAGTGAGGAAAGGCTACTTCTTGCGATCTTTGTCCTTCTTTGTATTGGTGCACGACTGAGCCTGTACTGCTTCATGGGCAGCTTTCATTTTATAAAACTCGGCTATTTCTTCGTCCAATTTTCTTCTCTCTTCTTCAAGCTTCAACATCTCCTGCTGTTGAATCCTTTTAAGGTCCTCAAGCTTGTCTTGTAGCTGTTCAAAAATAAAAAGTGTACTCATGACCCAAAACACAGTGAGGCAGGATATCTGAAAGAACATGATTAGATATCAAATGACCTAAAATATCTGATTAAAGGAAATACTCAGATATGACATTTTCATGAATTTAAAATTAAATGTGTTCTTGTTGAACCAAACATAATAAATTCCATGGCTGTGAGCAAAAGACAATTTTTATAACAATTTCTTTTTTTTCCTAACGAGGTATACTTTCTCCCTCAATATTTTTTCTATAAATTCTATTTGAATGAAGCTTGATGAACTCATGCTCACTAAAAGCACATACATTGGAAGCAGCTACGGTGTCTGTGCTAATAATGGTGCCCAGAACTCAAATGCTCTTCCAACACAGAACAAAAGCCATAGGGATATAGCTACACACTGTGAGACCAGTGAACACACACACACACACACACAAAAAAAAAAACACTGGAATTCAACAGGAAAGAAATGGGCATGTTGTAAAATCCAGAGACCTGGGACAAGAGCTTAGCAAAAGAAGCAACACATCCCATCACTTGCCAATATAGCCCCACAGCTGGGGGAGAGGTAGTTTCTCCTTAGGAATAAAGTAAAGAGAAAGCCCCAACGTCATAGTTTGGATCTGGAATGCCCTCTAAAAGCCTCATGTGTTTGGAATATGTTTCAAATATGCACTTAATCTATTGATTTCCTGTGCTTTTAAGAGTGCAGCCTCGTCAGAAGGGGCAGACAACTGGGGCATGACCTGGAAAGGTATATGCTAGCTCCGCCCTTCCTCACCCTTCCCTTTGCAATGGCAAGAACAACTTTTCTCCAGCTAGCCCCTCTGCTTGATCTTCCTGCCACTATCAGCCACTCATAAATGGACTGAGACTTCCTGAAACAGTCAACTAAAATGACCCTTTCCTCTCTTAAGTTGTGGGTGTCAGGTACTGTGCCCCAGCAATGAGAAAGTAATTACGATGCCCAGCAAAGACTTTCAGCACAGATACGGACAATCCTACCTGTGATTCCACTGTCTTTGCAGCCACATAGCTTAAATAGATAACAGATTGGCTTTGGAATAGGAATTCACTTCATCTCTCAGCAAACTCCGAGGACAATGTAGCTGGGAATCTTGAAAGGGGACTTACTTTCTGAATTTAGATTGCTTTAGGAATCAAAATACCTGCATATTGCCATGTTTGAGACTTAAAAGACCTTTCACTGCCCAGGCTCAGCAAGTGACTGCCTCATAACCGATCAGGCTTGTTGGCGTGACTGATGCAAGCTGGTTGGAAGTGCTTCGTGGTGAAAAGTGGCAATGGGAAGGGGAATGGGAGATGCCGTCCGCGGAACAGAGAGCTCTGGGAGCCTGCTTTCCGAGGCTGGGGATGTAGCCAGCGGCATGTGGCTTCACGTGAGTGCCAGTTCCCACCACTCCTCCTCTAGTGCCATCACACGAGCCTGTCACTAGCATGCTGGCAGAAAAGGAATCTGTTTGATTTTTAAAAATAAATAACATGCTTTCATGATTTAAAAAAAAAGAGCTGAACAAGTTAGGTGTAGAAGAATCAGCCAGGCCCAGTGGCACAGGCCTGTAATCCTTGAACTCTCGGAGGCTAAGCCTGGAGGAACTCAAATTTGAGCCAATCCTGGGCAACTCAGCAATTTAGTGAGATCCTGTCTCAAAATGAAAAACAGAAACGGGCTGGGGATATAGTTCAGTGCAAAGGCTCTGGGCTTGATTCTCGGTATCACAAGAGGAGAAAGAAAAGAGAAAGAAAAGCACCAGCATAACTCTATAATAATAAAAGAAAAGACATACGTTTCCCCAGTAAAGTGTCTTTTCCACACCTTCATCCACAATTTCATTTTTCTATCTTATTGGACACATACCCAGGGCAGACATCTAACAAACTGGGGGCTCGTCCGGGAACTAATGAGGCAAGGCGAGGAAACTGGAATCCACCCTTTCTTGTTCCAACCTGGATTTTTTTTTTTTTTTCTGATTTGTTTGCTGGCGTAGTCGGGGAAATTCCCCTTGTCCACACATTCCCAGCCCCTCTGTGGTACCAATATTCAGGCACAAAATGCAAGCACAAAAAGTCCAGTAACCTGCCTGGGGGCACTTGAGGGAGACAAATCACTCTTTCCTGTCCGCATGAGGGAGGAAGGGAAACGTCTGGTTGTAAGTCCAAGGAAACAGATAAACGGCTTGGCAGAAAGGAAACGCTGCCGTTTGGAAGACAGTATGTCACACTGGGTTATATTTATTCCCCTTTTCAAATGCCCTTTCCCCCAATGTTCTGTTTTGGTGTGTCCAGTGGGGGAGAGGTAAGAAGAGCTGGGAGAATTTTGGCCAGATTTTTTAGACACATCTCTGCAGAGCTCATGGGCACCTTGACATGAATACTGGTTTTGCTCCAAATGTCTTTCCCCCCATACAGGAATCTCAGCTTAGCAGATGCAGCACGGCAGTGAGGACAAACAGGTCCTCTCCTTGGGAATTTTATTTTCTTTCCTTTTCTGTTTTTTTTTAAAGTTACATTAGATTTTTGGCAAAAAGTTCTCTGGGGTCCTTGAGAGAAACAACAGTTACCACCTTTGAGAAAGCAATGGCTTTCATCTCAAGGGGGGAAAAAATCTGTTTTTGCAGTACTGGGGGGTTGAACCCAGGGCCTTGTGCATGCTAGGCAGATGCTCTACTATGGAGCTATGTCTTGGCCCCTTTACAAAAAATTCTATGAAATATGGTAGCTGTCATCCTAGGCAATGCTATCCTAAGTGAAGGCATCAAGGTCCATGGTATGTGACGTGCCAGGCGGTGCAAGCCAAGGGGCTGAGTTCTGGTGAAACAGGGCCATCCACCATCTGCTCTATGCCTGCCAGCCCAGCCACATGGCAAATCTTCGTCTAAATCCAGCTAGGAGTTTCATCACCTGGCAGAAGCAAAGCAGGAAGCCTCATTGCCACCACTAATTTTCCTTATTAGCTCAGACTAGTAAGAAACTTAGGTTTTTCCAGGTAGAAAAAAAGGGGTATGGGGAGGGCTTATGATTCCCCAGAGATCCTACAAATTCCAGTGCTAAGGGTCCATGATAGTTAAAGATCACAGATCAAGTTTTAGTCTCTTTTCGTCTTTGTCGCTTTCTGAGAGAGGGTACTGCACCACCTAGTGTTCCCCCAGGAAATATCAGGAATGCATAATCTAGAGAGAACAAAATGGGTTAGGACTAAACAGTTTTTGCTACAAGAATGGATGCCCCCTCAGCTCAAGTCCAAAAGATCTGAGAGGGGAGGGCTAATGCCCAGAAAAAATAAAAAAGAGTAGAAAAGTGGAGATTCTCCTTCTACTAAAATTGCTCTTAAGACCTTATATAGCTCGGAAGTGATCGCAGAAATGGGTCATGACTCCACAGACCCAGGACATCTGAGTGAACCCCTCAACCCAAACTTGGAAGCATCCAAGAGACCACAATTTATAAAATCACAGTTATGGATGGCTAGAAGATATAGCACAAGGTATTTAACCTATATTTCAGTCTCTTTTCACAGAACAGATAGTAGAAGTATTTTGAACACTCCTTTGAAATGTATCCTTGTCAACTGGGACAACCTCAAAATTTTAAAAAAGGAAATGCTTACTTTTTCCACTGTATTCAGGCATGGACTGAGTATCCCCTGGGAAGTGAATGGAAATGGCCAGCCAGTAGGAGGCAGTGTTACTCGTAATACTATTTTGGAGTTAGAATTATTTTGGAAAGAAAAGGTAAAGTGGGCTGAGGTATCATACATTTAAGCTTTTCGTGTACTTAGGGAAAACTCTGATCTGTGTCAAACTTGTCAGCTAGATCCCACCACCTTGGCAGGCCTCAATTGCGCCCATACAGTCAGAGAGGGAGGGGGAAAACGATGATGGGAAAGAGAAGAAACAAAAAGATGGGAGAGGAAACCTAATGTGTACTCTTTGGCTCCCAGCGCCCCACCCTATCCAGGGCCTCCAGGGGACACCATGCTAAGAGGCCCACCTGAGTCTCTCTGTCCCTCTCTGACAGTGTATAGGGGAAAAGTCAAAAGCAAGGTGGCCATTCAGCAGATCCTCCTATAACACCCTGCCCTGGACCCCAGAGGGAAAGATAACTAACCCTCTTTATCCCTTCCAGAACTCGGGTGGGGGGAGAAGGGACAAGACAAATGACTAGGATCCACTCTCCCTTCCCTCTGGCAGACTTACGGTGATTTACAAAGAATCTAGGCAAGTTCTCAGATGATCCTGAAAACTATACTTAAGGAAATTAGCCAAAATTATGACCTGGATCATAGATATGTAGCCATGCTCTTGGAACAAGCCCTATCCACCCAAGAGCAGGAACAAGTCTAGAATGAGGCCGATACTGGGCTAATGATAGTACAGCCAAGGCCGCAACAGAGAGGACTGGATCCCTAGAAGAACAGAGGCACATTCTCATGACCCACCACTATGACACATTAATATTCCCAAGGGCATGAGACTCACCAACAATTTTGTGACTTGTGTTATCAAGGACCTATGTCAGTCTAAGACTGAACCCTTGAATTATTTAAAGCTCTCTGAGGTTATTCAGGCTGATATAGAAATTTCCAGTGATTTTTTTTTTTTTTTTTTTTTTTTTTTTTTTTTTTTTTTTGCAGAGTTGAGGAGGCCATTGAAAAGTATACCAATATATAACCCAAAACACTGTCTGGGCGATTTTTACTAAAACACAAATTCATAACCCAAGCAGCCCCAGACATTTGTTAAAAAAAAAAAAAAAAAAAAAACATAGGGCCAGGCACAAGCCTTCAAGACTTACTAAAAGTAGTTACTAGATCTTTTGTCATACGGATGAGGCAGAAAAAGAAAGAAACAAATGGGAACAAAACAAAACAACAATCCTTCTGGCTTAGGCCTTACACACAGAAAATCAGACCAGTGCTCCACTTCTCTCCAAAGAAAAATGGCTTCGTGTGCAGAAAGCCAGGCCATATGCACAGAGACTGCCTTAACCTGGCTCCCGGACATTGTCCAATTTAGAGACACAAACACTGAAGGGCTGGAGGAATGGTACAGTGGTTAAGGTGCTTGCCTAGCAAGCACAAGACCTTAGTTCAATTCTGCAGCACCACGTACAGTGGGCGTGGTGGCACACACCTGTAATCCTAGCACTTGGGAGGATGAGGCAGGAGGACTGCCATGAGTCCAAGGCCAGCCTGGGCTACACAGTGCACTCAGGACCAGCCTTGACTAAAAAGTGAGACTCTATCTCAAAAAAAAAAAAAGGAAGGTGGCCTGTACCCAAACAAAATAAAATCAGAGGCAGGAAGGCATAAGATAGAGGTAGATTGTTGAGGCCCAGGGGGTCCCAGGTAGTGTTAATTGTTTAGGTCATTAAGAGTCCCTTCTTGGACACCAGCACTAGTATATCAGTAATTTGCAACTCTAATGGCCAAAATCACTAACAGTTGTGCGAGGATTATCAGGTAAATCTCTCACTGAGTATATTACCCCACTCCTTGGATTCATCTGGGAAATTTTTCTATTCACTTGTTACTTCTTGGTAATTCCTGAAATTCCTGACCTTCTAACCAGGGTAGGGGCGATGGTTTTAGTGTCTCTAGAAAAATTATAGGAGCCTTTACCTTTAATGATCATGGATATTAATTCCCAGATTTGGGCCTTAAAAGGAAAGGTGGGATGAGCTCAAATAGCAGCACCTGTTAGGATTTGGCTTAAAGGACCCTAATTTCTTCCCACACCAGAGATAATACCCTCCACAACCAGAAGCGGAGAAAGGACTTACTCGGGCTGGAGGAATAGCTCAGTGGTAAAAGCACTTGCCTAGCAAGCTCAGGGCCCTGGGCTTAATTCCCTAACAACACATAAACCAGGTGTGATGATGCACAACTGTAATCCCAACACTCAGAAGGCTGAGGCAGGAGGATTGATGTGTGTTTGAGGGCAGCTTGGGCCCCATGGTGAGTTCAGGACCTTCCTGGACTGTGGAGCAAAACTCTACCTCAAATAAATAAATGAATGATAAATAAATAAATAAATAAATAGCTTTCTCACATTATTGAGGGACTTAAGAAACAGAGCCACTTGGTTCCCCGTGATAGCCCGTACAACCCCCCTATTTTTGGAGTAAAAAAGCCCAGTGGGACTTGGAGACTAATGCAGGGTCTCAGACTTATAAATGAGGTTGTCATTCCCATTCAGCCTTTAGTCCCAAATCCCTACAATTTGCTGGCATAAGTTCCAGAGAATGCTAAATGGTTCTTGGTGTTAGACTCCAAAGATGGCTTATTTTGCATCCCATTGCATCCTGAATCTCAGTATTTGTTTGTGTTTGAGGACCCTCTGACTCAGTTCACCCAACTCATGTGGACAGTGCTACCCCAAGATTTTTAGATAGTCCCCATCTCTTTAGACAGTTGCTGTCCAGAGACTTACAAGACGTTTCATGCACAAGTTTTCTCCAGTGGATGGGTGCCTCGTTACTTCATACATCCACGGAGGAAAACTCAAAGGAAGGAACAATTTCCCTCCTAAACTTTCTGAAAAGGAAGGGATAAAAAGTTTCAAAGGAAAGGGCCAACTAAAACAACTCCAGGTCAAAAATCTGGATCTAATCTCACCTGAAAATAAAAGAGCCTTAGCTCCAGAAAGAATAAAACCCATTTTGTCTCTGTCCCATCCCAAAGCACTTAAACTGCCACGGAATTTCTTGGAAACAACTGGCTTCTGCTGGCTATGGATCCCAGGATATGGGGATATAATGAAGTCCCATTACCAACTGGTAGAGGAAACCTAAAAACAGAGGACCAACCTTGCACTGTGGAACTCTGATGGAAAAAGGGCTTTTGATTCTCTAAAGAAGTCTCTTCTCAGGGCTCCACTCTCAACCTTCCTAAAGGTCAATCGTTCAACCTGTATGTAACAGAAGAACAGCCCCGGGAGTCTTACCCAAACTCAGGGACCACCGCAACAACCAGTAGGAGTAAAGAGTTGGAATAGTAGCAAGGGGGATGGTCAGCCTGTTTGAGAGCAGCAGGAGCCACGTCCTTGTGTGTAAGTGAAGCCGCTAAGCTGACAATGAGAAATCAGCCAACAGAATATGCAAGCCAGCATATCACAGGTTTATTCTCTTCAAAACGGGAACTCTGGATGTCAGTTAGCAGACTATTAAGGGGTCAGGCTCTAATATCAGGGGTCCAGTGATCCAGATTAAGACCTGTTCTTATCTAAATGCTGCCACTTTTTTGCCAGAAGAATCCTCAGGAAATAGAATCCATGATGGCAAGCAGGTTACTTTGGGAACGTACTCAGGAAACAGAACTTTTCTGGGTAACATTACTACCTGTCCCTCTGATGAGAAAAGGAAACTTGCCCAAGAGGTCTTGGCTAAATCCTTGAGATTTTATATAGGAAGCTATTTTTAACAAATGATTTCCTATTAGCCCCTGAAACTGCAGCTTAAATTAAGCATATCACCTCACTTTCTCAGTTTCAAGAAAAGCTTAAAGAAGCAGAGGCAAAACCTTGAGCTGGGGCACAGTCCACTCTTTAAACCAGCGAAACTAGCGTTGGTGTGTGACCTGTCTACAACACCCTTATACTATAATCTTGTCTACACACTCCTGAAGCTTTGAAAGGACCCTCCTGTTATCAAGAACTCTACTCCTGCTTCATACTCATTGGAGCAAGCAGAAGAGCTCAAACTCCTATTCAAAAAATGCCATCAACCATCACTTCAGATAAGTAATCCTTGTTTGAGCTAAGTTCAATTTCTGATATTATTCTTCCAACGGCTCCAGCTTAACTTATCGGCTTTTTCAAGAACAAGATCATTTTTTTCTGCTCCTAATTTCCTCTTGTACGGCCCAAAACACCTCAGTTTGGACAAATACTGCAGTTAAACTAGAGAGACAAGCTGTCCTCTAAAATAAGATGGCCTAACTACTCAAGGGAATACCTGTGTCATTTTTAAGGGAGAGATTATAATTTTGATAATGTCTCTTACATCCTCCTGGAACTGCACCAACAACAAAGTTAGTGCTGTGTCATATTCTAACCCATCCTTTGAAACTCTATTTTGGGACTCGTTTTTGTCATCTACTTGGTGTAAACATTTTTAAATCATAAGGATTAATATCTTAGTGACAACACTGTTTGGAGTATGTCTAATAAACTGTTACTATTCATTTCCCCTAGACTACAATCCATTAGGCTACAAATTCCAGTCTGCACCGAGCTCCAGCAAACCTTGACTCCTGATTTCTACAGAGGACCCGTACATCACCCTTCCTCAGCGTGAACCCATCTGCCAAATCAACACCGCCTTCTATCTGCTCAAAGAAGCTAGAGTAGTTATCGTTCTAATTCTCCAATGCCAGTTAGGGTCATACACTCCAAGAGGGGATTTTGACAGGACATAAATAATGGGTTCATAGGCAGTTAGGCATACAGGGTCCCCAGAAATGAAAAATTTATAAAATAGCAACTGGATGTTGTATAAGATGGCCCACAGGAGGACAACACTGAAACTAGTTACCAAGACAACAGGGTGAGAGAACTTGGGGAATGGAAAGCCTTGGAAATGGAGGAGCCTTATCAGCCAAACCAGAGCCTCAACAGCAGAACTGGCTTAGAAGACAGCCCCTCCAGAGCTCATCCACAAATACCTTAGACAGGAGCCAGAGAGTGTCTCCCTTTTTGGGACCCCTTTTCAATTAGCAAAAGCTTTTCTCTCTGTTCTTGCTAAAATATTTCACTCCAGTATATTTCCCTCAATAAAGTGTCTTTTCCACACCTTGCCTCTCTTCATCCACAATTTCATTTTTGAGTTTCATTGGGACCTGAATCTGGTGCAGACATCTAACAGGGGTACATTCCTGTAATCCTAACACTCTAGGGATTAGGCAGGGGAATTGTAAATGCAAGTCCAGCCTGGGAAATTTAGCAATTTCAGCAATACCTTGCCTCAAATTTTTAAAAAGGACTGGAGATACAGCTCATTGCGAAGGAGCTAAATCCTCAATATAAATAAATAAATAAATAAATAAATAAATAAATAAATAAATGACTTCTACAATGAAAAATTTAAGTCACTGAATAAAGAATTAAAGAAGACACTAAAAGTTGCTAAGGCCTCTCATGCTCATAGATTGCAATAAGTAATAATGTTAAAATGCCCATATGACAATAAAATACACTAGAACAGAAAATGCATACTAAGAAGTGTAGCTGTTGTAACAACTTGAAATGTGGAAGTGCCTTTGGAGGTTAGTAATTGGCATAGACTGAAAAAACTTAAGGAAACAAGTTAGAAAATGTTCAGATTGCCATGAATGCAACACTAAAAGAAATTCTAGTGAAGGCTTAGAAGAAAAAGGAGAAAAAAAGGTTCAGAGAAAGCGTACTTCTTTTCAGGGATTATGTAACTAGCCATAATCAGCATATAGGTAGAAATAGAAAAAGCAAAGGCGATTTCAAAAAGAAATCAGGAACCAGGTATCGGAAAATGGGCAAGCGTCTACCCTTCTTATGCAGTCACAAAGAACTTGGCTAAACTGTTTCCATAGCCAAACATTTTCTTTACAGAAAACTTTAAGAGAAATGAACTAGGTTTTGGCAAAAGAAATATCCGAGCATAAAAGCACTCAAGGTGCTTTTCCTTTCTTTTGTGTCCCTGTGGGGGCAGAAGGTACTGGGGACTGAGCCTGTGCCTTTCATTTTTTGGAGATTGAAGCCAGTTGACATGAAGAATTGTTTTTATAAAGTGTGTTTGGGAGACAATATTAAGGATATGGCCAAGCAAATATTTCTAAAGACATGAGTACAGACAGAAAGAAGCCAGGTTCTATGTGCCAAGATAATGGAAGGGTGACCCTAGAGGTATTTCCGAGATCTCCGAGCTAGGATGATGAAGGCAAGCTTTACTAAGAGGTTCCCTGAGGACCTTAGCACCCTCTGCCCTGTACCACCTCAGGACTCGGCTCCCTGCAATGCAGTTTAATCACTACCCAGGTGATCCCAACTGTGGCTCAACCTGACATCCTGGGAGATAAGAGCCATAGATCTTGGAAGCATCTCTGGTGTTAATGGCACCTGCAATGCAACAGCTGTGAGGCTCAAGGAAGTTGCCACTCAGATTCAAAGAATGTCATGAATAGCCTGAGGACCAGGTGGATACTCCAGGAGCATGGCCACTGCAGAGAGAACCTATTATTAACGAGTGCTTAGCCACCTCAACGAGTCCCCAACTGAACAGTGTCTAGTAGAGCCGAGGAAGTGGGGCAATGCCTAAGGCTCAAGAACTGGAAGGCTGCAGACATGAGAATCCACTCTTGAGAGCTGCTAGGTAAATTAAGTCCAGCAAAACCTCGGGGATAATACTGCCTGAGGTCTTAAGGTTGCGACCCCTGCCCTAGTATGTCAGAGATGCAGTTCATGTAAATGCCAATTTTTTTAATGCTTGAGAAAAAAATAAAATTGCAGGCAACAATTTTGAAAAGGCCATATTCAGATTTTACAAAATGAACAGCTACATTTTGAAGACTAGCAGATTTCTTCCAAAACCATCAATCTATCTCTTGAGATTACCCCCAAATTGACAGGACACCTAAAAACGAACAGAAATGATCATCAGACTGACAGTACTTGCCTCTTTTTCAGAATCTTTAAAGGCTCTTTCTTTAATCTTTACTTGCTGCATAAACTTCTGCCTCAACTCCTCTTCTTCCCTCTGACATTGTTCATAGAACTCTTGTCTTTTTGCTTCATATATGTCTTGAAAACTAAAAAAAGATTTTCATTACTCTTAAGTTAAAATACTGACAAAAATGAGCATGGAAACTACGTATTTTTATATTCGGTCCTATGAGATGTCCTGTGTCAATATTCTCTCATGTAAATAAACACACATTGGAAATTTCATTATCACGTAACATACCAATTAAAACACTATCAACTGGAAGTAAATGTAAACTGTGAATAAAAATACTCGAAATCCTTGGTTTAGTGATTTCTTATACTCCCATTTTGCCTTATGTAATATTTCTTCACATCTTTTGACAACAGAATTGGAGGAAATCTCCAAGATATGATACTGTTTTCAAGACAGGCCAAATAAAACAAGGCAATATTTAAAGTGTGGTTCACTTAAGCTAGTCCAATTTTGGTTGTCATTTAAAAAATCATACAGAATACAACAAGATTATACTACTACACATACTTTTGCAGCACAAATACTATTCTTTTTTTTTTTTTTTTTTTTGAGACAGGGTCTCATTCTGGTCCAGGCTGGTCCTGAACTCACTTCAGATCCCAGGCTGGCCTTGGACTCATGGCAATCCTCCTGCCTCAGCCTCCTGAGTGCTGGGATTACAAGCGTGCACCACCACGCTCAGCTTATGTGGTGCTGGGGAATCGAACTAGGGTACTTAGAGCTTGTTAGGAAAGTGCTTCAACAGCTGAGCCATTTCTCCAGCCCCTACTATTCCTTAATACAGAAAAAAAAAAAATCTGTTCTCAAACTTTTTACACATGAGTTCCAGCACAACGCATTGATATTTTTCAATTCTTTCTTCCATTAAACTCTTCTCAATGCCCTTTGTCAATTTTCATCAGTCTTTGCTATCATTTGACAATTTGATCCCTGAACAAACAGCATAAGCAACAAAACTCTAAATAAAATGAGTGTTTTTATTTGAAGACACCATTTAAATATATATGTATATATTTAAATATATATTTTGGAAATATATATTTCAGCATATAAATATGCCCTCTTGCTTTTATACCTATCTCCATTAAAGAAATCTGAGTGTAGAGTTTTCTGGGTGAAAACTTTTTTTTTTTTTTTTTTTGAGACAGGGTCTCACTTTGTAGTCCAGGCTGGTTCTGAACTCACTATGTAACCCAGACCGGCCTTGGACTCAGGACAATCCTCCTGCCTCAACCTCCAGAGTGCGAGGATTGCAGGCATGTGCCACCAGGCCCAGTTTATATGACTTTGGGGAATTGAACTAGGGTACTTAACACTTGCCATAGCTAAACAAACGCTTTAACTGCTGAGCTATTCCTCCAGCTCTGTAAAAACATTTTAAATTACAAATTAGCTTTCTTAAACAGATATAGGGTAAGTCAGACGGTCCTATTCTTGTCTTAGCTTTGGTAATTTGTGTCATCTGAGGAATTTATTTAATCTGAGCTGTTATATTTATTGCCATAAAGTAATTTAAGTTTTTTATAATTTTTTTTACTGTGTTGAATCTGTAGTGATGATTCCACTTTTACTTTTGATACTGGTAATTCATGTCTTCATTAGTCTTGCTAGAAGCTATTCAGTTTTATTGACTCCTTCAAAAGAAAAAAATTAAAATTCAGGTGTCCTGGGACGAGAGAAGTACAATTATCCTCTTTGCCAAATGATTACGTCTTGTGGTGTTTGGGACTTTTTGGGGAGGGGGGTTTGGTTTTTTTGAGACCAGTTCTTGCTCTATGGTCTAGGCTGGTCTTGAACCCACTATGGGATCCAGCCTGGCCTTGAACTCCCAGGCCTGTCTCAGCCTTTGGGGCTTTTTCAGCTACCCATTTAGTTGTAGCCACCATTCTTGTACTCACCTCACTGGCTGATTGTCTGGGCCCATTTCAGGAAAGCCCATTTTCTGCAGCTGGCAGGACCTATAGCCGTAATAATGGCGAATATGTGTTTGCTCTTTCAGATCCTCCATGCTAGTACAGAGAAGCATGTCCCGGAGCTTAATAAAGTCACAGTGATTTTCATTTTCCACTAGTTAGAAAAAAAATTCACAACACTCACAATTGTTGGCAATCAATAAGCATGCAGTAAATGAATACATAGATGAAAAACACTTAAAATGATAAATAAGTAATCAACTTGAGTAAAAGCTATCAGTCTTTGGACCATATAACTGGTTATTCTAATAACTACTATAGGCACAGTTAATTTACAGGTCAGAAAATATGCTCATAATGTAGTACTACATAAAAATGAATAGGAGATAGCAAAATAATATAAATGTAAAAATAATACAAAATAATAAAATAATACAAATTTATGATTGAAATAGATTATAAAGTATATCGTATACTATCCATTTTCATAAATAGTAACATTAGTCTATAAACTACCTTTGAGGTTTTTCACAGCTAGCAAACTAAATAATATAATTTCACTAAAGTAAATTCTTCAGACAAAGAAAATCTTAAACTGGCAAAGGACTGCTAGAAACAGGATGAATCGCTTAAGAGAGGGAGAGCAGAGGCGTGGACAAAGGGTAAGTGGAAAGGAAAGGAGCCCAAAACTTAGGTCGACAGTTGCTGCTTCTCCCAGCAGCATGTTTTCAACATGTTATTGAATCCATTGTGCACACATGTTCAAAATATAAAATAAAAATTCTAAAATTGTGAAGGTTGCCTTCACCCACACTTATGAGACTGCATTAATCAATATATAAAAGGAATGAATGAAGTAATATGACTTTGTAAATTATTTGTAAGTGATATATAAGTCTACAAAAGTCCATATGAATGGAATACTATATAATGTTTTATACATGAATATATTGTATAATGTTTAAATCAAGTTAAACATATTTATATCTGAAGCATCATTAACTCATGGTTTAAATCAGCCAAGTCCTTTCTTCTACTTTTTCCGGATGTATAGTACACTGTTGTTGTCCATCATCCTATGCTGTGCAGTAGCACACATCAATATTTTGCTTCTACTAAATAAAAATCATACCCAATGATCAAACTTTCCAAATCAACCCCAGTGCCTATGGCCTCTAGTGACTTCATTTTTCTCTGACCTTCTATAAGATTGACATTTTTGGATTTCACATGAGTGAAAGCCCACAGTAATTATCTGTCTGCACCAGAAGTGTTTCACTTAGCCTAAGGAGCTCCAGTTCCGCTCATGATGTCACAGGGTAAGTTATGGCCAAACTGTAGTATTTCATCATGAGTATGTATGACGCTTTCATTGTTCATTAGTTAGTTAATGGGCACTTCAGTTGTTTCCATCAACTGGCAGTTGTTTTCTCTGCTCAGTGGCAGAGTACTGGTCTAGCAAGCACAAGGTCCTGGGTTCAATCCCCAGCATCCTGCCCCCAAATCCATTGCTTGATAATTGTTAAAAAGCATAGCAGTGAAGATAACAGTACAAATGTCTTCTAAATACTGATTCGCTTCCTTTGCATAGATACCAAGGAGTAGGACTGCCGGGTCATTAGTAGTTGTTTTTCATTTTTTGAAGACCCTTTGTACTGATGTCCACAATAGCTGTGGAAGTTACTCTTCCACTGAGAGGACTCAAGTGTGCCCTTTTCTCTGCATACTTGCTGGTACTTGTTATCCATTATTACACTACATGGCAGATTATAACCAAGATTATGAACAACTACATGCTAAAAAAAAAATGAAAAGCCCAGAAAAAAACTGACAAATTTCTGGATACATACAACTTACCAATATTTAATTATGAGGAAGCAAATGACCTGAATATACCAATAATAAGTAATGAGACTTAATCAATAATTAGAGTCTCAGCAAAGAAAAGCATAGAATTGCATGACTTCAAAGCTAAATTTTACATTTAAAGAAAAGCTAATTCTCCTCAAGCTATTCCAAAGAATTTACATTTCATAATCTTAACATAAAATCACATTACCTTAACACCAACAGCATGCAAAGACATAACAATGAAAAGGAAAACTAGAGACTAGTGTCCCAGATGAACATATATACAAAAAAATCTTTCAGAAAAATCTGAACAAAACAAATACAAATAATAGGGGAGGGAGAAAATTCAAACATACATCAAAAAATCATCACTATGATCACGTTTGATTTATCCAGAGATTCAAGGATAGTTCAATATCCAAGTCAATAAACATAATACATCATATCGAGAGAATGATGTATAAAGAAGTCATATAATCATTGCAAAAGATGTATAAAAAGTATTTGATGAAATTCAACATCTTTTCTTGATAGAACTAAAAAGGTTACAACCAATGTCATATTGAATGGGTAAAAACACTTCCTCTGAGATGTGGAATAAGAATAGCATGCTTCGTATCTCCTCTTTTATTCAATACAGTATTGAACATTTCAACTCAAGCCAATGAGCAAGAGAAACAAGTAAAAGGCACACAAGTTGGATAGGAAGAAGTCAAGTCTTCCTTTTTGAAATGTTATAATTATATATGTAGAAAAACCTAAAGATTCCACCAAAGTATTATTAGAACAATTTTAAAATTCAGTAAAGTGATAGAATACAACACCAATGTACAAAAATCAGTAGCATTCTTAAGCACCAATTATGAATTTTTCTGAAAAGGAAATTATGAAAGCAATCCCATACAAATTAGATTTTTTAATACATAAAATTTAATCATGGAAGTGAGAAGCCTTTAGAGTAAAAATCGAAAAACATTATTAAAAGCAATGAAGAAGGTACAAAAATGAAAAGTCTTTCTATTTATAAGTATGGAAAAATTTAACACTGTCAAAATGTCCATACTACCCAAAGTGAATTACAGATTTGGTGAAAGCCTTATCAGCATGCCAAAGTTATTGTTCACAGAACTTGATGAAATGGTGCAAAAATAACCAAAGTAGTACTAAATTGAAAGTAAAAAGGCCACAGGCACTTCAATTCCTGATATTAAGACATACTAAAGTCAAAGTAAGCAAAAAGTATGGCACTAGTATAAAAACAGAAACACAAGAACAATAGGGGGGGGGGAACAAAACAGAGATTCCAGAAGTAAATCCAGACATCCACAGCTAACAGATTCTCAACGAAGGTGATAAATGTGTATTTTGGCCAATACATAGTGCTGAAAAACAGGATGTCCATACGCAGAAAACTGAATCATGACCCCCATCTCTTATATAAAAATCAACCCAAAATGGGTCAAAGAGCCACATGTAAGACTTGAAATTCTGAAAGTACTAGAAAAAAATATGGAGAACACTTGAAGACATCAGTATAGGCAATAATTTTTTACTATGACCCCAAAAGCACAGAACAAAGGCAAAAGTAGAAAAACTAAATTGTCAAGTTTTTAAAAACTTAACAGCAAATAAAAAAACCCATGAAGTAGACAACCTGAATAAAAGAAAAAAAATTTACCAGCTATTCTTGTAATAAAGATTAGTATCCAGAACACATAAGAAACTCAAAAAACTAACAACAAAAACAAGTTATCCAATTAAAACTGGACAAATGACCTCAATTGGCACTTTTAAAAAGAAGAAATACAAATGATTAGCAGCAACAAAGGAAAGATGTTCAATTATCATTAGCCACCAGGGAAATGCACATCAGAACAACAACAATGTATCAGTTCACCTCAGTTAGAAAGGTTATCAAAAACATAAAAAATGCTTCAGAGCACAAAGAGATAAGGCAACTCATACACTGTTGGTAGGAATGTAAATTAGAACATCAATTACAAAGAAGAACTTGGAGGTTTCTCAAAGAACTGACAAAAGATCTCCGATATGATGCAGTTTATATCCCAAGGAAATGAGATCAAGATTCCACAGAGAGCGCTATGCTCCCAAGTTTACTAGAACGCTGTGCACAATACTTATGATATGAAATAAAGCTAAGTAACCATAAGCCCATGAAGGAATAAAGAAAACATGATATATGTGTGTCCACATGTATGCAAATGTATCAAAACTACATATATACACACTCATCCACAATGGGATATTATTTGATCATTAAAAAAAAGAACAAAACCTTGTCATTTGCAACAAAACAGGTAAAAATGGAGGACATTATGTTGAAAGAAATAAGCCAGGCACGGACAGACCAAATTAATCCTCACTCATAAAAAAAAAGCTTTAAAAATACCAACCTGAATGTACACTAGTGAGAGCTCAGTTCTGGGACGTGAGAGGGGACGGGATAAAGTGAGTGCCACCCAAGCACAGCTGGGTCTGTGAAGTGCACCTTAGCGTCCTGTGTCACTCACGGTAGCCTATTTATTACTTATCTCCCGAAGCTCTGGAACAAAGTCTTGGCGCTCCAAACACAAAAAGTGACTAGAGCTAAACGCTAATCACCTTGATTTGATCAGTGTATTCTGCTGAAATATCACACTAAATTTCATTATAGGTACAATTCACACATATCAATTCAAAAATATATAAAAACTAACTATTAAATGTAATTTTTTAAAAATTCACCTAACCCTCTTTTATGTTTGTCATGTCCAAAAAAACTTACCATGACATATGTCTTATTGGGTATCATTTTGTGACCAATTTTATTCCTAACACAAGTATATAGTATTATATGAACATATGAAACTATATAATGTATATAATACTTAATATATAAAAACATGAAAATTGTAGGCATGTTTCATAATTTATTTTTTAATGTATCAAAATTAAAACACATTTGTAACCAATACAGGTAGAAATCTTCCATTCACCAATAATTTGTATTACAAGTACTTGAACAAAACAATGTCACTATATAATAGTCCGATTCATGATGATGCTAAATAACTACTATAAGTATAAAAAGTATAATTTAGCCAAATGTAAATTGCACTTCTTTATTTTGAAGTAGTTTATCATTTTTTTCTTTACTGACCACTTTAAAAAGCTTTATAAACTGGGCTCCATCAATTATGTTCCATCACC